>JAJHUQ010000032.1:9872500-9882500 GCA_035773235.1 Eospalax fontanierii
GTTAGGGTTTGGGTTATTTTTAGGGTTAGGGTTAGGTTAGAGTTTCGGTTTGGGTTAGGGTTAGGGTTAGAGTTAGGGTTTGGGTTAGGGTTAGGGTTAGGGTTTAGGTTAGGGTTAGGGTTAGTGTCAGGGTTGGGGTTAGGGTTAGGTTTAGGGTTAGGGTTTGGGTTTGGGTTAGGATTAGGGTTAGGGTTAGGGATTGGGTTTGGGTTAGGGTTAGTGTTAGGGTTACGGTTTGGGTTAGGGTTAGTGTTAGGGTTAGGGTTATTGTTAAGGATAGGGTTACGGTTAGGGTTTGGGTTTGCGTTAGGGTTGGGGTTAGTGTTAAGTTCAGTGTTAGGGTTTGGGTTTGGTTTAGGGTTAGGTATAGGGTTAGTGTTTGCGTTTGGATTAGAGTTAGGGTAGGGTTAGGGTTAGTATTAGGGTTTGGTTTGTGTTAGGATTAGGGTTAGGGTTAAGGTTAGGGTTAGGGTTAGAGTTTGTGTTTGGGTTAGGGTTAGGGTTAGGGTTTGGGTTAGGGTTAGGGTTAGGGTTAGGGTTTGGGTTTGGCTTAGGGTTAGGGTTAGAGTTAGGGTTTGGTTTAGGGTTAGGGTTAGAGTTAGGGTTTGGTTTAGGGTTAGGGTTAGTTTTGGGTTTGGGTTAGGGTTAAGGTTAGTGTTAAGTTCAGTGTTAGGGTTTGGGTTTGGTTTAGGGTTAGGTATAGGGTTAGGGTGTGGGTTTGGATTAGAGTTAGGGTTAGGGTTAGTTTTAGGGTTAGGGTTTGGGTTAGGTTTATGTTCAGGTTTAGTGTTCGGGTTTAGGGTTAGGGTTAGTGTTAGGATTAGGGTTAGTGTTAGGGTCAGGTTTAGCGTTAAGGTTTGGGTTAGGGTTGTGTTTAGGGATAGGGTTAGGTTTATGAGTTCGGTTAGGATTAGGGTTAGGGTTAGGGTTAGTGTTAGGATTAGGCTTAGGGTTAGGGTTAGGGTTTGGGTTTGGGATAGGGTTAGGGTTTGGGTTAGGGTTAGGTTTAGGGTTAGGCTTTGGGTTAGGGTTAGGTTTAGGGTTAATGTTTGGGTTAGGGTTAGGGTTAGTTTTAGGGTTAGGGTTAGGGTTAGGATTTGGGTTTATGTTAGGTTTAGGGTTAGGGTTAGGTTTTGTGTTAGGGTTAGGTTTAGGGTTAGGGTTTGGGTTAGGTTTAGGTTTAGGTTTAGGGTTAGGGTTAGGTTTTGGGTTACGCTTAGGGTTAGGGTTAGGGTTAGGGTTAGGGTTATGTTAGTAGAGGTAGGCTTTGTAGTAGATTTCCTGTATGTGGAGGGCCTGGGCAGGGCCATCAGGTCACACCACCTTCTCCCCTTCTCCTCCCATCTTCTCCTGGCTGCTTCTTTTTGACAAACACTAGAACTTTGACCTAAAGTCAACTAAATCTCTCCAAACTGGTCACCCAAACACTAGAGCCTACCAACAAGAAACCTCTGTGTTTCAGCAACTCATCTGAGAGGGCTTTGTCACCTAGCAACACCCTAAACAATGCTTTGCCAGGTCACTGCCTCTTGGAGTTCCAGAATCTTAGTCCAAGATTCTGTGACCTCAGCACTCCTGCCCACATCAGACACCAATGACAGTAGACTGGCGAATAGTATTCAGCACTCACTTGCAAAGCTCTGCCTGTCTATCAGAGCTTCAGAGCAGGTGCTCCTCCCCTAGTCAACTCATGCCAAGGTTGCTTCCCAGTCCTGCAGCTCTTGCCAGGATTGCACGTGGTTACCTAAATAACCAACCTCATTCTTTCTAGAAATTACCATATTATTGATATTGGATTCTTAAATACTATAAGCTACATTTGAATCAGAAAACTACTTTGGGCATCGTTCTCTATGAGGGAAAATATTTTCCTTTTTCATTGTTGCTGAATCCAATCTTTGCTCTTAAAAAAGTACAACTGAACTCTTTGGGGTGAGGCAGGAGGATTATCAGTTCAAGGGTACCCTGAAATAAGGGTATGGGTTATGGTTATGGTTAGGGTTAGGGTTAGGGTTAGAATTAGGGTTAGGTTTAGGTTTAGGGTTAGGGTTAGGGTTAGTGTTTGGGTTAGGGTTAGGTTTAGGGTTAGGGATACGATTAGGATTAGGGTTATGGTTTGGGTTAGGGTTAGGTTTAGGATTAGAGTTAGGGTTAGGTTTAGGGTTAGGGTTAGGATTTGAGTTAGGTTTAGGGTTAGGTTTATGGTTTCCGTTTGGGTTAGGGTGAGTTTTAGAGTTAGGGTTAGGGTTAGTGTTAGGATTAAGGTTTGGGTTTGGTTTATGGTTAGTGTTAGGGTTAGGGTTAGGGTTTAGGTTAGGTTTAGGGTGAGGGTTTGCGATAAGTTTAGGATTTGGGTTAAGGTTAGGGTTAGGGTTAGTGTTAGGGTTACCGTTTGGGTTAGGTTTAAGTTTAGTTTAAGGTTAGGATTTGGGTTTGGGTTAGGGTTAGTGTTAGGGTTAGGGTTAGGGTTAGGGTTTGGGTTAGTTTTAGGGTTAGGATTAGGGTTATGGTTTGGGTGAGGGTTACAGTTAGGTTGTAGGTTTGGGTTGGAGTGTGGGGTAGGGTTAGGTTTAGGTTTTGGGTTAGGGTTAGGGTTAGGGTTTGGGATATTGTTAGGGTTAGGGTTAGGTTAGTGTTTGGGTTTGGGTTAGGGTTAGGGTTAGGGTTAGGGTTAGGTTTAGGGTTAGGGTTTGGGTTTGGGTTAGGGTTAGGGTTTGTGTTAGGGTTAGGTTTAGGTTTAGGGTTTGGGTTAGCGTTCGGTTTAGGGTTAATGTTTGGGTTAGCTTTAGTGTTAGGATTTGGGTTATTGTTAGGGTTATGGTTATGGTTAGGGTTTGGGTTAGGGTTAGGTTTAGGGTTAGGCTTTGGGTTAGGGTTAGGGTTAGGGTTAATGTTTGGATTAGGGTTAGGGTTAGGTATAGGGTTAGGGATTGGTTTAGTGTTAGGTTTAGTGTTAGGGTTATGTTTAGTGTTAGGGTTACGGTTAGAGTTTTGGTTAGGTTTAGGGTTAGGGTTAGGGTTTTGCTTTGGTTTGGGTTAGGGTTAGTGTTAGGTTTAGGGCTAGATTTCGCGTTTGGGTTAGGGTTACTTTTTGGGTTAGGGTTAGGGTTAGGTTTAGATTTAGGATTAGGTTTCGGGTTAGGGTTTGTGTTAGGGTTATGGTTAAGGTTTGTGTTAGGATTAGGTTTCGGGTTAGGGTTTGGGTTAGGGTTAGGTTTAGGGTTAATGTTTGGGTTAGGGTTAGGGTTAGGTATAGGGTTTGGGTTTGGTTTAGTGTTAGGGTTAGAGTTAGGGTTACGGTTAGGATTACGGTTAGAGTTTGGGTTAGGTTTAGGGCTGGGCTGGGTTTGCGTTTGTGTTAGGGTTAGTTTTACTGTTTGCGTTAGGGTTAGGTTTAGGGTTAGGGTGTGGGCTAGGGTTAGGGTTAGGGTGTGCATTTGGGTTAGGGTTAGGTTTAGGGTTAGGGTTAGGTTTAGGGATAGAGTTATCGTTTGTTTTCTGGTTATGGTTAGGGTTTGGGTTAGGGTTAGTTTTAGGGTTAGGGTTTGGGTTTGGTTTAGGGTTAGGTTTAGGGTTAGGGTTAGTATTAGGGTTTGGTTTGCGTTAGGATTAGGGTTAGGGTTAGGGTTAGGGTTAGGGTTAGGGTTAGACTTTGCGTTTGGGTTAGGGTTAGGGTTAGGGTTTGGGTTAGGGTTAGGGTTAGGGTTTGGGTTTGGGTTAGGGTTAGGGTTAGAGTTAGGGTTTGGGTTAGGGTTAGGGTTAGTGTTAGGGTTTGGGTTAGGGTTAGGGTTAGGATTAGGGTTAGGGTTAATGTTAGGGTTAGGGTTAGGTTGTGAGTTAGGGTTAGGGTTAGGTTTAGGGTTTCCGTTTGGGTTACGGTGAGTGTTAGGGTTAGGGTTAGTGTTAGGATTAGGGTTTGGGTTTGGGTTAGGCTTAGTGTTAGTGTTAGGGTTAGGGTTTAGGTTAGGTTTAGGGTCAGGGTTTGTGATAAGGTTAGGATTTGGGTTAAGGGTTAGGGTTAGGGTTCGGGTTAGGGTTAGGGTGTGCGTTTGGGTTAGGGTTAGGTTTAGGGTTAGGGTTAGGTTTAGGGATAGTGTTATAGTTTGGATTCTGGTTATGGTTAGGGTTTAGGGTTAGGGTTAGGGTTAGGGTTAAGGTTTGGGTTATGGTTACGTTTAGGCTTAGGTTTAGGGTTAGTGTTAGGTTTAGGTTTAATGTTTGGGTTAGTTTTAGGGTTAGGTATAGTGTTAGTGTTAGGTTAGGTGTCGGGTTAGGGTTAGGGTTAGGGTTAGGTTTAGTAGAGGTAGGCTTTGTAGTAGAGGTCCTGTTTGTGGAGGGCCTGGGAAGGGCCAGCAGGCTACACCACCTTCTCCCCTCCTCCTCCCATCTTCTCCTGGCTGCTTCTTTTTGTCAAACACTAGAACTTTGACCTAAAGTCAACTAAATCTCTCCAAACTGGTCACACAAACACTAGAGCCTACCACCAAGAAACAACTGTGTTTGAGCAACTCATCTGAGAGGGCTTTGTCACCTAGCAACACCCTAAACAATGCTTTGCCAGGTCACTGCCTCTTGGAGTTCCAGAATCTTAGTCCAAGATTCTGTGACCTCAGCACTCCTGCCCACATCAGACACCAATGACAGGAGACTGGCGAATAGTACTCAGCACTCACTTGCAAAGCTCTGCCTGTCTATCAGAGCTTCAGAGCAGGTGTTCCTCCCCTAGTCAAGTCATGCCAAGGTTGCTTCCCAGTCCTGCAGCTCTTGCCAGGATTGCACGTGGTTACCTAAATAACCAACCTCATTCTTTCTAGAAATTACCATATTATTGATATTGGATTCTTAAATACTATAAGCTACATTTGAATCAGAAAACTACTTTGGGCATTGTTCTCTATGAGGGAAAATATTTTCCTTTTTCATTGTTGCTGAATCCAATCTTTGCTCTTAAAAAAGTACAACTGAACTCTTTGGGGTGAGGCAGGAGGATTATCAGTTCAAGGGTACCCTGAGATAAGGGTATGGGTTATGGTTATGGTTATGGTTAGGGTTAGGGTTAGGGTTAGAATTAGGGTTAGGTTTAGGTTTAGGGTTAGGGTTAGGGTTAGTGTTTGGGTTAGGGTTAGGTTTAGGGTTAGGGATACGATTAGGATTAGGGTTATGGTTTGGGTTAGGGTTAGGTTTAGGATTAGGGTTAGGGTTAGGTTTAGGGTTAGGGTTAGGATTTGAGTTAGGTTTAGGGTTAGGTTTATGGTTTCCGTTTGGGTTAGGGTGAGTTTTAGAGTTAGGGTTAGGGTTAGTGTTAGGATTAAGGTTTGGGTTTGGTTTATGGTTAGTGTTAGGGTTAGGGTTAGGGTTTAGGTTAGGTTTAGGGTGAGGGTTTGCGATAAGTTTAGGATTTGGGTTAAGGTTAGGGTTAGGGTTAGTGTTAGGGTTACCGTTTGGGTTAGTTTTAAGTTTAGTTTAAGGTTAGAATTTGGGTTTGGGTTAGGGTTAGTGTTAGGGTTATGGTTAGGGTTAGGGTTTGGGTTAGGGTTAGGGTTAGGATTAGGGTTATGGTTTGGGTGAGGGTTACAGTTAGGTTGTGGGTTTGGGTTGGAGTGTGGGGCAGGGTTAGGTTTAGGTTTTGTGTTAGGGTTAGGGTTAGGGTTTGGGATATTGTTAGGGTTAGGGTTAGGTTAGTGTTTGGGTTTGGGTTAGGGTTAGGGTTAGGGTTAGGGTTAGGTTTAGGGTTAGGGTTTGGGTTTGGGTTAGGGTTAGGGTTTGTGTTAGGGTTAGGTTTAGGTTTAGGGTTTGGGTTAGGGTTCGGTTTAGGGTTAATGTTTGGGTTAGCTTTAGTGTTAGGATTTGGGTTATTGTTAGGGTTATGGTTATGGTTAGGGTTTGGGTTTGGTTTAGGTTTAGGGTTAGGATTTGGGTTAGGGTTAGGGTTAGGGTTAATGTTTGGATTAGGGTTAGGGTTAGGTATAGGGTTAGGGATTGGTTTAGTGTTAGGTTTAGTGTTAGGGTTATGGTTAGTGTTAGGGTTACGGTTAGAGTTTTGGTTAGGTTTAGGGTTAGGTTTAGGGTTTTGCTTTGGTTTGGGTTAGGGTTAATGTTAGGTTTAGGGCTAGAGTTCGCGTTTGGGTTAGGGTTACTTTTTGGGGTAGGGTTAGGGTTAGGTTTAGATTTAGGATTAGGTTTAGGGTTAGGGTTTGTGTTAGGGTTATGGTTAAGGTTTGTGTTAGGATTAGGTTTCGGGTTAGGGTTTGGGTTAGGGTTAGGTTTAGGGTTAATGTTTGGGTTAGGGTTAGGGTTAGGTATAGGGTTTGGGTTTGGTTTAGTGTTAGGGTTAGAGTTAGGGTTACGGTTAGGGTTACGGTTAGAGTTTGGGTTAGGTTTAGGGCTGGGCTGGGTTTGCGTTTGTGTTAGGGTTAGTTTTACTGTTTGCGTTAGGGTTAGGTTTAGGGTTAGGGTTTGGGCTAGGGTTAGGGTTAGGGTGTGCATTTGGGTTAGGGTAAGGTTTAGGGTTAGGGTTAGGTTTAGGGACTGAGTTATCGTTTGTTTTCTGGTTATGGTTAGGGTTTGGGTTAGGGTTAGGTTTAGGGTTAGGGTTTGGGTTTGGTTTAGGGTTAGGTTTAGGGTTAGGGTTAGTATTAGGGTTTGGTTTGCGTTAGGATTAGGGTTAGGGTTAGGGTTAGGGTTAGGGTTAGGGTTAGACTTTGCGTTTGGGTTAGGGTTAGGGTTTGGGTTAGGGTTAGGGTTAGGTTTTGGGTTTGGGTTAGGGTTAGGGTTAGAGTTAGGGTTTGGGTTAGGGTTAGGGTTAGTGTTAGGGTTTGGGTTAGGGTTAGGGTTAGGTTTAGGGTTTGGGTTTGGGTTAGGATTAGGGTTAGGGTTAGTGTTTGGGTTTGGGTTAGGTTTAGGGTTAGGGTTAGGGTTTGGTTTAGGGTTAGGGTTAGGGTTTGGGTTTGGGTTAGGATTAGGGTTAGGGTTAGTGTTTGGGTTTGGGTTAGGTTTAGGGTTAGGGTTAGGGTTTGGTTTAGGGTTAGGGTTAGGGTTTGGGTTATTCTTAGGTTTAGGTTTAGGGTTACGGTTTGGGTTTGGGTTAGGGTTAGGGTTAGTGTTAAGTTCAGTGTTAGGGTTTTGGTTTGGTTTAGGGTTAGGTATAGGGTTAGTGTGTTGGTTTGGATTAGAGTTAGGATTAGGGTTAGTGTTAGGGTTAGGGTTTGGTTTAGGTTTATGTTCAGGTTTAGTGTTCGGGTTTAGGGTTAGGGTTAGGGTTAGGATTAGGGTTAGTGTTAGAATCAGGTTTAGGGCTAAGGTTTGGGTTAGGGTTGTGTTTAGGTATAGGGTTAGTGTTTGCGTTTGGATTAGGGTTAGGGTTAGGGTTAGGGTTAGGGTTAGAGTTTGCGTTTGGGTTAGGGTTAGGGTTAGGGTTTGGGTTAGGGTTAGGGTTAGGGTTAGGGTTTGGGTTTGGCTTAGGTTGAGGGTTAGAGTTAGGGATTGGGTTAGGGTTAGGGTTAGTGTTAGGGTTTGGGTTAGGGTTAGGGTTAGGGTTAGGGTTAACATGTGCGTTTGGGTTAGGGTTATGTTTAGGGTTAGGGTTAGGTTTAGGGATAGTGTTATGTTTTGGATTCTGGTTATGGTTAGGGTTTGGATTAGGGTTAGGTTTAGGTTTAGAGTTTGGGTTTGGGTTAGGATTAGGGTTAGGGTTAGTGTTTGGGTTTGGGTTAGGTTTAGGGTTAGGGTTAGAGTTTGGGTTAGGGTTAGGGTTAGGGTTTGGGTTATTCTTAGGTTTAGGTTTAGGGTTACGGTTTGGGTTTGGGTTAGGGTTAGGGTTAGTGTTAAGTTCAGTGTTAGGGTTTGGGTTTGGTTTAAGTTTAGGTATAGGGTTAGGGTGTGGGTTTGGATTAGAGTTATGGTTAGGGTTAGTTTTAGGGTTAGGGTTTGGGTTAGGTTTATGTTCAGGTTTAGTGTTCGGGTTTAGGGTTAGGGTTAGGGTTAGGATTAGGGTTAGTGTTAGGGTCAGGTTTAGCGTTAAGGTTTGGGTTAGGGTTGTGTTTAGGGATAGGGTTAGGTTTATGAGTTCGGTTAGGATTAGGGTTAGTGTTAGGATTAGGCTTAGGGTGAGGGTTAGGGTTTGGGTTTGGGATAGGGTTAGGGTTTGGGTTAGGGTTTGGTTTAGGGTTAGGCTTTGGGTTAGGGTTAGGTTTAGGGTTAATGTTTGGGTTAGGGTTAGGGTTAGTTTTAGGGTTAGGGTTAGGGTTAGGATTTGGGTTTATGTTAGGTTTAGGGTTAGGGTTAGGTTTTGTGTTAGGGTTAGGTTTAGGGTTAGGGTTAGGGTTAGGGTTAGGGTTAGGGTGTGCATTTGGGTTAGGGTTAGGTTTAGGGTTAGGGTTAGGTTTAGGGATAGAGTTATCGTTTGTTTTCTGGTTATGGTTAGGGTTTGGGTTAGGGTTAGTTTTAGGGTTAGGGTTTGGGTTTGGTTTAGGGTTAGGTTTAGGGTTAGGGTTAGTATTAGGGTTTGGTTTGAGTTAGGATTAGGGTTAGGGTTAGGGTTAGGGTTAGGGTTAGGGTTAGGGTTAGACTTTGCGTTTGGGTTAGGGTTAGGGTTAGGGTTTGGGTTAGGGTTAGGGTTAGGGTTTGGGTTTGGGTTAGGGTTAGGGTTAGAGTTAGGGTTTGGGTTAGGGTTAGGGTTAGTGTTAGGGTTTGGGTTAGGGTTAGGGTTAGGATTAGGGTTAGGGTTAATGTTAGGGTTAGGGTTAGGTTGTGAGTTAGGGTTAGGGTTAAGTTTAGGGTTTCCGTTTGGGTTACGGTGAGTGTTAGGGTTAGGGTTAGTGTTAGGATTAGGGTTTGGGTTTGGGTTAGGCTTAGTGTTAGTGTTAGGGTTAGGGTTTAGGTTAGGTTTAGGGTCAGGGTTTGTGATAAGGTTAGGATTTGGGTTAAGGGTTAGGGTTAGGGTTGGGGTTAGGGTTAGGGTGTGCGTTTGGGTTAGGGTTAGGTTTAGGGTTAGGGTTAGGTTTAGGGATAGTGTTATAGTTTGGATTCTGGTTATGGTTAGGGTTTAGGGTTAGGGTTAGGGTTAGGGTTAAGGTTTGGGTTATGGTTACGTTTAGGCTTAGGTTTAGGGTTAGTGTTAGGTTTAGGTTTAATGTTTGGGTTAGTTTTAGGGTTAGGTATAGTGTTAGTGTTAGGTTAGGTGTCGGGTTAGGGTTAGGGTTAGGGTTAGGTTTAGTAGAGGTAGGCTTTGTAGTAGAGGTCCTGTTTGTGGAGGGCCTGGGAAGGGCCAGCAGGCTACACCACCTTCTCCCCTCCTCCTCCCATCTTCTCCTGGCTGCTTCTTTTTGTCAAACACTAGAACTTTGACCTAAAGTCAACTAAATCTCTCCAAACTGGTCACACAAACACTAGAGCCTACCACCAAGAAACAACTGTGTTTGAGCAACTCATCTGAGAGGGCTTTGTCACCTAGCAACACCCTAAACAATGCTTTGCCAGGTCACTGCCTCTTGGAGTTCCAGAATCTTAGTCCAAGATTCTGTGACCTCAGCACTCCTGCCCACATCAGACACCAATGACAGGAGACTGGCGAATAGTACTCAGCACTCACTTGCAAAGCTCTGCCTGTCTATCAGAGCTTCAGAGCAGGTGCTCCTCCCCTAGTCAACTCATGCCAAGGTTGCTTCCCAGTCCTGCAGCTCTTGCCAGGATTGCACGTGGTTACCTAAATAACCAACCTCATTCTTTCTAGAAATTACCATATTATTGATATTGGATTCTTAAATACTATAAGCTACATTTGAATCAGAAAACTACTTTGGGCATCGTTCTCTATGAGGGAAAATATTTTCCTTTTTCATTGTTGCTGAATCCAATCTTTGCTCTTAAAAAAGTACAACTGAACTCTTTGGGGTGAGGCAGGAGGATTATCAGTTCAAGGGTACCCTGAAATAAGGGTATGGGTTATGGTTATGGTTAGGGTTAGGGTTAGGGTTAGAATTAGGGTTAGGTTTAGGTTTAG
>JAJHUQ010000032.1:9892500-9895000 GCA_035773235.1 Eospalax fontanierii
GTTTGGTTTAGGGTTAGGTATAGGGTTAGTGTGTTGGTTTGGATTAGAGTTAGGATTAGGGTTAGTGTTAGGGTTAGGGTTTGGTTTAGGTTTATGTTCAGGTTTAGTGTTCGGGTTTAGGGTTAGGGTTAGGGTTAGGATTAGGGTTAGTGTTAGAATCAGGTTTAGGGCTAAGGTTTGGGTTAGGGTTGTGTTTAGGTATAGGGTTAGTGTTTGCGTTTGGATTAGGGTTAGGGTTAGGGTTAGGGTTAGGGTTAGAGTTTGCGTTTGGGTTAGGGTTAGGGTTAGGGTTTGGGTTAGGGTTAGGGTTAGGGTTAGGGTTTGGGTTTGGCTTAGGTTGAGGGTTAGAGTTAGGGATTGGGTTAGGGTTAGGGTTAGTGTTAGGGTTTGGGTTAGGGTTAGGGTTAGGGTTAGGGTTAACATGTGCGTTTGGGTTAGGGTTATGTTTAGGGTTAGGGTTAGGTTTAGGGATAGTGTTATGTTTTGGATTCTGGTTATGGTTAGGGTTTGGATTAGGGTTAGGTTTAGGTTTAGAGTTTGGGTTTGGGTTAGGATTAGGGTTAGGGTTAGTGTTTGGGTTTGGGTTAGGTTTAGGGTTAGGGTTAGAGTTTGGGTTAGGGTTAGGGTTAGGGTTTGGGTTATTCTTAGGTTTAGGTTTAGGGTTACGGTTTGGGTTTGGGTTAGGGTTAGGGTTAGTGTTAAGTTCAGTGTTAGGGTTTGGGTTTGGTTTAAGTTTAGGTATAGGGTTAGGGTGTGGGTTTGGATTAGAGTTATGGTTAGGGTTAGTTTTAGGGTTAGGGTTTGGGTTAGGTTTATGTTCAGGTTTAGTGTTCGGGTTTAGGGTTAGGGTTAGGGTTAGGATTAGGGTTAGTGTTAGGGTCAGGTTTAGCGTTAAGGTTTGGGTTAGGGTTGTGTTTAGGGATAGGGTTAGGTTTATGAGTTCGGTTAGGATTAGGGTTAGTGTTAGGATTAGGCTTAGGGTGAGGGTTAGGGTTTGAGTTTGGGATAGGGTTACGGTATGGGTTAGGGCTTGGTTTAGGGTTAGGCTTTGGGTTAGGGTTAGGTTTAGGGTTAATGTTTGGGTTAGGGTTAGGGTTAGTTTTAGGGTTAGGGTTAGGGTTAGGATTTGGGTTTATGTTAGGTTTAGGGTTAGGGTTAGGTTTTGTGTTAGGGTTAGGTTTAGGGTTAGGGTTTGGGTTAGGGTTAGGTTTAGGTTTAGGGTTAGGGTTAGGTTTTGGGTTACGCTTAGGGTTAGGGTTAGGGTTAGGGTTAGGGTTATGTTAGTAGAGGTAGGCTTTGTAGTAGAGGTCCTGTATGTGGAGGGCCTGGGCAGGGCCATCAGGTCACACCACCTTCTCCCCTCCTCCTCCCATCTTCTCCTGGCTGCTTCTTTTTGACAAACACTAGAACTTTGACCTAAAGTCAACTAAATCTCTCCAAACTGGTCTCCCAAACACTAGAGCCTACCAACAAGAAACCTCTGTGTTTCAGCAACTCATCTGAGAGGGCTTTGTCAGCTAGCAATACCCTAAACAATGCTTTGCCAGGTCACTGCCTCTTGGAGTTCCAGAATCTTAGTCCAAGATTCTGTGACCTCAGCACTCCTGCCCACATCAGACACCAATGACAGGAGACTGACCAATAGCACTCAGCACTCACTTGCAAAGCTCTGCCTGTCTATCATAGCTTCAGAGCAGGTGCTCCTCCCCTGTTCAAGTCATGCCAAGGTTGCTTCCCAGTCCTGCAGCTCTTGCCAGGATTGCACGTGGTTACCTAAATAACCAACCTCATTCTTTCTAGAAATTACCATATTATTGATATTGCATTCTTAAGTACTATAAGCTACATTTGAATCAGAAAACTACTTTCGACATCATTTTCTATGAGGGAAAATATTTTCATTTTCATTGCTGCTGAATCCAATCTTTGCTCTTAAAAAAGTACAACTCAACTCTTGGGGGTGAGGCAGGAGGATTCTCAGTTCAAGGCTACCCTGGGATTAGGGTATGGGTTATGGTTATGGTTATGGTTAGGGTTAGGGTTAGAATTAGGGTTAGTGTTAGGTTTAGGGTTAGGGTTATGGTTAGTGTTTGGGTTACGGTTAGGTTTAGGGTTAGGGTTAGGGTTAGGGTTAGGGTTATGGTTTGGGTTACGGTTAGGGTTAGGATTAGGGTTAGGGTTAATGTTAGGGTTAGGGTTAGGTTGTGAGTTAGGGTTAGGGTTAGGTTTAGGGTTTCCTTTTGGGTTACGGTGAGTGTTAGGGTTAGGGTTAGTGTTAGGATTAGGGTTTGGGTTTGGGTTAGGGTTAGTGTTAGTGTTAGGGTTAGGGTTTAGGTTAGGTTTAGGGTCAGGGCTTGTGATAAGGTTAGGATTTGGGTTAAGGGTTAGGGTTAGGGTTCGGGTTAGGGTTAGGGTTTGGGTTAGGGTTAGGGTGTGCGTTTGGGTTAGGGTTAGTTTTAGGGTTAGGGTTAGGTTTAGGGATAGTGTTATAGTTTGGATT
>JAJHUQ010000032.1:9900000-9927500 GCA_035773235.1 Eospalax fontanierii
TTAAAATAGTACAACTCAACTCTTGGGGGTGAGGCAGGAGGATTATCAGTTCAAGGCTACCCTGTGATTAGGGTATGGGTTATGGTTATGGTTAGGGTTAGGGTTAGGGTTAGAATTAGGGTTAGGGTTAGCTTTAGGGTTAGGGTTAGGGTTAGTGTTTGGGTTAGGGTTAGGTTTAGTTTTAGGGTTACGATTAGGATTAGGGTTATGGTTTGGGTTAGGGTTGGGGTTAGGATTAGGGTTAGGGTTATGGTTTGGATTAGAGTTAGGGTTAGGGTTACGATTTGAGTTAGGCTTAGGGTTATTTTTAGGGTTTCCGTTTGGGTTAGGGTGAGTGTTAGGGTTACGGTTAGGTTTAGTGTTAGGATTCGGGTTTGGGTTTGGGTTAGGGTCAGTGTTAGGTTTAGGGTTAGGGTTTAGGTTAGGTTTAGGGTGAGGGTTTGCGATAAGGTTAGGATTAGGTTTAGGGTTAGGGTTAGGGTTAGCGTTTGGATTAGGGTTAGGCTTAGGGGGTGCGTTTGGTTTAAGTTTAGGGTTAGGGTTAGGATTAGGGTTAGGGATAGAGTTATGGTTTGTGTTCTAGTTATCGTTAGGGTTTTGGTTAGGGTTAGGATTAGGGTTTGTATCTGGGTTAGGGTTATGGTTACTGTTAGGGTTTGGTTTGCGTTAGGATTAGGGTTAGGGTTAAGGTTAGGGTTTGGGTTATTGTTATGCTTAGGTTTAGGGTTATGGTTTGGGTTTGGGTTAGGGTTAGGGTTAGTGTTAAGTTCTGTGTTAGGGTTTGGGTTTGTTTAGGGTTAGGTACAGGGTTAGGGTGTGGGTTTGGATTAGAGTTAGTGTTAGGGTTAGTGTTAGGGTTTGGGTTTGGGTTAGGGTTAGGGTTAGGGTTTGTGTTAGTGTTAGGTTTAGGGTTAGGGTTTGGGCTAGGGTTAGGGTTAGGTTTAGGGTTAATATTTGGGTTATGGTTAGGTTTAGGCTTAGGGTTAGGGTTAGGGTTAGGTTTAGTTTTAATGTTTGGGTTAGGGTTAGGGTTAAGTATAGGGTTAGTGTTAGGTTAGGTTTAGGATTAGGGTTAGGGTTAGGGTTAGGATTTCCGTTTGGGTTAGGGTTAGGGTTAGGGTTAGGGTTAGGGTCAGGGTTAGGGTAAGGGTTAGGGTTAGGGTTTGTGTTTGGGTTAGGGTTAGGGTTAGGGTTTGGGTTAGGGTTAGCGTTAGTGTTAGGGTTTAGGTTTGGGTTAGGGTTAGGGTTAGAGTTAGGGTTTGGCTTAGGTTTAGGTTTAGTGTTAGGGTTTGGGTTAGGGTTAGGGTTAGGATGTGCGTTTAGTTTAGAGTTAGGGTTTGGGTTAGGATTAGGTTTAGGTATAGTTTTATGGTTTGGATTCTGGTTATGGTTAGGTTTTGGGTTAGGGTTAGGGTTAGGGTTAGGTTTAGGGTTTGGGTTTGGGTTAGGATTAGGGTAAGTGTTAGTGTTTGGGTTTGGGTTAGGGTTAGGGTTAGGGTTAGGGTTTGGGTTAGTGTTAGGTTTAGGGTTTGGGTTATTGTTAGGCTTAGGTTTAGGGTTACGTTTTGGGTTTGTGTTAGGTTTAGGGTTAGTGTTAAGTTCTGTGTTAGGGTTTGTGTTTGGTTTAGGGTTAGGTATAGGGTTAGGGTGTGGGTTTGGATTAGAGTTAGGGTTAGGGTTAGTGTTAGGGTTAGGGTTTGGATTAGGTTTATGTTCAGGTTTACTGTTCGGGTTTAGGGTTAGGGTTAGGGTTAGGGTTAGGGTTAGGGTTATTGTTAGGGTCAGGTTTAGGGTTAAGTTTTGGGTTGGGGTTGTGTTTAGGGATAGGGTTAGGTTTATGGTTTCGGTTAGGGTTAGGGTTAGGGTTAGGGTAGGGATTAAGCTTAAGGTTAGTGTTTGGGTTTGGGATAGGGTTAGGGTTGGGGTTAGGTTGAGGTTTAGTTTTAGGGTTTGGGTTAGGGTTAGGTTTAGGGTTAATGTTTGAGTTAGGGTTAGGGTTAGGTTTAGGGTTAGTGTTTGGGTTAGGGTTAGGGTTAGTGTTAGGGTTGCGGTTAGGTTATGAGTTAGGGATAGGGTTAGTTTTTGGGTTAGGGTTAGGGTTAGGGTTAGGTTTTGTGTTAGTTTTAGTTTTAGGGTTAGGGTTTTGGTTAGGGTTAGGTTTAGGTTTCGGTTAGGGTTTGGGTTACGTTTAGGATTAGGGTTAGGGTTTGGGTTATTGTTAGGCTTAGGTTTAGGGTTAGGGTTAGGGTTAGGGTTAGAGTTAGGGTTTGGTTAGTGTTAGGTTTAGGTTTAGGGTTAGGGTTACGGTTAGAGTTTGGGTTAGGGTTTGCGTTTGGGTTAGGGTTAGCGTTTGTGTTAGGGTTAGGTTTAGGGTTAGGGTTTGGGCTAGGGTTAGGTTTACGGTTAGGGTTTGGGTTAGGTTTAGGTTTAGGTTTAATGTTTGGGTTAGCTTTAGGGTTAGGGTTTGGGTTAGGGTTAGGGTTAGGGTTAGGGTTAGGGTTAGGGTTAGGGTTTGGGTTTGGGTTAGGGTTAGGGTTAGGGTTAGGGTTGGGGTTTGTGTTAGTGTTAGGTTTAGGGTTAGGGTTTGGGCTAGGGTTAGGGTTAGGTTTAGGTTTAATGTTTGGGTTAGGGTTAGGGTTAAGTATAGGTTTAGTGTTAGGTTAGGTTTAGGATTAGGGTTAGGGTTAGGGTTAGGGTTAGCGTTAGGGTTAGTAGAGGTAGGCAATTAGGATTAGTAGTAGAGGTCCTGTATGTGGAGGGCCTGGGAATGGCCAGCAGGATACACCACCTTCTCCCCTCCTCCTCCCATCTTCTCCTGGCTGCTTCTTTTTGTCAAACTCTAGAACTTTGACCTAAAGTCAACTAAATCTCTCCAAACTGGTCACCTAAACACTAGAGCCTACCACCAAGAAACCTCTGTGTTTCAGCAACTCATCTGAGAGGGCTTTGTCACCTAGCAACATCCTAAACAATGTTTGCCTGATCACTGCCTCTTGGAGTTCCAGAATCTTAGTCCAAGATTCTGTGACCTCAGCACTCCTGCCCACATCAGACACCAATGACAGGAGACTGACCAATAGCACTCAGCACTCACTTGCAGAGCTCTGCCTGTCTATCATAGCTTCAGAGCAGGTGCTACTCCCCTGGTCAAGTCATGCCAAGGTTGCTTCCCAGTCATGCAGCTCTTGCCAGGATTGCACGTGGTTACATAAATAACCAACCTCATTCTTTCTAGAAATTACCATATTATTGATATTGGATTCTTAAGTACTATAAGCTACATTTGAATCAGAAAACTACTTTGGACATCGTTTTCTATGAGGGAAAATATTTTCCTTTTTCATTGTTACTGAATCCAATCTTTGCACTTAAAAAAGTACAACTCAACTCTTGGGGGTGAGTCAGGAGGATTATCAGTTCAAGGCTACCCTGGGATTAGGGTATGGGTTATGGTTATGGTTAGGGTTAGGGTTAGGGTTAGAATTAGGGTTAGGATTAGGTTTAGTGTTAGGGTTAGGGTTAGTGTTTGGGTTAGGGTTAGGTTTAGTTTTAGGGTTACGATTAGGATTAGGGTTATGGTTTAGGTTAGGGTTGGGGTTAGGATTAAGGTTAGGGTTAGGGTTTGGATTAGAGTTAGGGTTAGGGTTAGGGTATGAGTTAGGGTTAGGGTTAGGTTTAGGGTTTCTGTTTGGGTTAGGGTGAGTCTTAGCGTTAGGGTTAGGGTTAGTGTTAGGATTAGGGTTTGGGTTTGGGTTAGGGTTAGTGTTAGCGTTAGGGTTAGGGTTTAGGTTAGGTTTAGGGTGAGTGTTTGCGATAAGGTTAGGATTTGGGTTAGGGATACGGTTAGGATTAATGTTAGGGTTAGGGTTAGGTTTAGGGTTAACGTTTGGATTAGGGTTAGGGTTAGGGTGTGCGTTTGTTTTAGGTTTAGGTTTAGGGTTAGGATTAGGTTTAGGGTTACAGTTATGGTTTGTGTTCTGGTTATGGTTGAAGTTTGGGTTAGGGTTAGGGTAAGGGTTAGGGTTTGGGTTTGACTTAGGGTTAGTGTTAGGGTTAGTGTTAGGCTTTGATTTGCGTTAGGATTAGCCTTAGGGTTAGGGTTATGGTTAGGGTTAGGGATAGTGTTTGGCTTTGGGTTAGGGTTAGGGTTAGGGTTTGTGTTAGGGTTAGAGATAGTGTTTGGCTTTGGGTTAGGGTTAGGGTTAGGGTTTGTGTTAGGGTTAGGGTTAGGGTTAGGGTTAGGGTTACGGTCAGTGTTTGGGTTAGGGTTAGGGTTAGGGTTAGGGTTAGGATGTGCATTTGGTTTAGGGTTAGGTTTAGGGTTAGGGTTTCGTTTAGGGATAGTGTTATGGTTTGGATTCTGGTTATGGTTAGGGTTTGGGTTAGGATTAGGGTTAGGTTTTGGGTTTTGGTTAGGATTAGGGTTAGGGTTAGGGTTTGGTTTTGGGTTAGGGTTAGGGTTAGGGTTAGGGTTAGCGATAGGGTTAGGGTTAGTGTTAAGTTCAATGTTAGGGTTTGGGTTTGGTTTAGGGTTAGGTATAGGGTTAGTGTTTGGGTTTGGATTAGATTTATGGTTAGGGTTAGTGTTAGGGTTAGGGTTTGGGTTAGGTTTATGTTCAGATTTAGTGTTCAGTTTTAGGGTTAGGGTTAGGGTGAGGTTTAGGATTAAGGTTTGGGTTAGGGTTGTGTTTAGGGATAGGGTTATGTTAATCGGTTCCGTTAGGGTTAGGGTTAGGTTTAGGGTTACGATTAGGCTTAGGGTTAGTGTTTGGGTTTGGGATAGGGTTACGGTTTGGGTCAGGGTTAGGTTTAGGGTTAGGGTTTGGGTTAGGGTTAGGTTTAGGGTTAATGTTTGGGTTAGGGTTAGGGTTAGGGTTAGGTTTAGTTTTTGTGTTAGGGTTAGGGTTAGGGTTTGGTTTTGGGTTAGGGTTAGGGTTTGTGTTAGGGTTAGGTTTAAGGTTAGGGTTTGGGCTCGGGTTAGGATAGGTTTAGGGTTAGTGTTTGGGTTAGGGTTAGGTTTAGTTTTAGGGGTCCGATTAGGATTAGGTTTATGGTTTGGGTTAGGGTTGGGGTTAGGATTAGGGTTAGGGTTAGGGTTTGGATTAGAGTTAGGTTTAGGGTTAGGGTTAGAGTTAGGGTTAGGGTTAGGGTTAGGGTTTCCATTTGGGTTAGGGTGAGTGTTATGGTTAGGGTTAGGGTTAGTGTTAGGATTAGGGTTTGGGTTTGGGTTAGGGTTAGGGTTAGGGTTTAGTTTAAGTTTAGGGTGACGGTTTGCGATAAGGTTAGGATTTGGGTTAGGGATAGGGTTAGGTTTAGGGTTAGGGTTAGGGTTAGCGTTTGGATTAGGGTTAGGGTTAGGGTGTGCGTTTGGTTTAGGTTTAGGTTTAGGGTTAGTGTTAGGTTTTGGATTGCGTTAGGAATAGGGTTAGGGTTAGGATTAGGGTTAGGGTTAGGGATTGGGTTTGGATTATTGTTAGGGTTAGGGTTAGGGTTAGGGTTTGGGTTATTGTTAGGCTTAGGTTTAGGGTTTGGATTATTGTTAGGGTTAGGGTTAGGTTAGGGTTAGGGTTAGGGTTAGGGTTAGGGTTTGGGTTAGTGTTAGGGTTAGGGTTTGGGTTATTGTTAGGCTTAGGTTTAGGGTTAGGGTTAGGGTTAGGGTTAGAGTTAGGGTTTGGTTAGTGTTAGGTTTAGGGTTAGGGTGAGGGTTACGGTTAGAGTTTGGGTTAGGGTTTGCGTTTGGGTTAGGGTTAGCTTTTATGTTAGGGTTAGGTTTAGGGTTAGGGTTTGGGCTAGGGTTAGGTTTACGGTTAGGGTTTGGGTTAGGTTTAGGTTTAGGTTTAATGTTTGGGTTAGCTTTAGGGTTAGGGTTTGGGTTAGGGTTAGGGTTAGGGTTAGGGTTTGGGTTTGGGTTAGGGTTAGGGTTAGGGTTAGGGTTAGGGTTTGTGTTAGTGTTAGGTTTAGGGTTAGGGTTTGGGCTAGGGTTAGCGTTAGGTTTACGTTTAATGTTTGGGTTAGGGTTAGGGTTAAGTATAGGTTTAGTGTTAGGTTAGGTTTAGGATTAGGGTTAGGGTTAGGGTTAGGGTTAGCGTTAGGGTTAGTAGAGGTAGGCAATTAGGGTTAGTAGTAGAGGTCCTGTATGTGGAGGGCCTGGGAATGGCCAGCAGGATACACCACCTTCTCCCCTCCTCCTCCCATCTTCTCCTGGATGCTTCTTTTTGTCAAACACTAGAACTTTGACCTAAAGTCAACTAAATCTCTCCAAACTGGTCACCCAAACACTAGAGCCTACCACTAAGAAACCTCTGTGTTTCAGCAACTCATCTGAGAGGGCTTTTTCACCTAGCAACATCCTAAACATTGTTTGCCTGATCACTGCCTCTTGGAGTTCCAGAATCTTAGTCCAAGATTCTGTGACCTCAGCACTCCTGCCCACATCAGACACCAATGACAGGAGACTGACCAATAGCACTCAGCACTCACTTGCAGAGCTCTGCCTGTCTATCATAGCTTCAGAGCAGGTGCTCCTCCCCTGGTCAAGTCATCCCAAGGTTGCTTCCCAGTCCTGCATCTCTTGCCAGGATTGCACGTGGTTACATAAATAACCAATCTCATTCTTTCTAGAATTTACCATATTATTGATATTGGATTCTTAAGTACTATAAGATACATTTGAATCAGAAAACTACTTTGGACATCGTTTTCTATGAGAGAAAATATTTTCCTTTTTCATTGTTACTGAATCCAATCTTTGCACTTAAAAAAGTACAACTCAACTCTTGGGGGTGAGTCAGGATTATTATCAGTTCAAGGCTACCCTGGGATTAGGGTATGGGTTATGGTTATGGTTAGGGTTAGAATTAGGGTTAGGATTAGGTTTAGTGTTAGGGTTAGGGTTAGTGTTTGTGTTAGGGTTAGGTTTAGTTTTAGGGTTACGAGTAGGATTAGGGTGATGGGTTAGTTTAGGGTTGGGGTTAGGATTAGGGCTAGGGAGAGGGTGTGGATGAGAGTTAGGGTTAGGGTTAGGGTATGAGTTAGGGTTAGGGTTAGGTTTGGGGTTTCTGTTTGGGTTAGGGTGAGTGTTAGGTTTAGGGTTAGGGTTAGTGTTAGGATTAGGGTATGGGTTTGGGTTAGGGTTAGTGTTAGCGTTAGGGTTAGGGTTTAGGTTAAGTTTAGGGTGAGTGTTTGCGATAAGGTTAGGATTTGGTTTAGGGATAGGGTTAGGATTAATGTTAGGGTTAGGGTTAGGTTTAGGGTTAACGTTTGGATTAGGGTTAGGGTTAGGGTGTGCGTTTGTTTTAGGTTTAGGTTTAGGGTTAGGATTAGGTTTAGGGTTACAGTTATGGTTTGTGTTCTGGTTATGGTTGGGGTTTGGGTTAGGGTTAGGGTTAGGGTTAGGGTTTGGGTTTGACTTAGGGTTAGTGTTAGGGTTAGTGTTAGGGTTTGGTTAGCGTTAGGATTACCGTTAGGGTTAGGGTTAGGGTTAGGGTTAGGGTTAGGGATAGTGTTTGGCTTCGGGTTAGGGTTAGGGTTAGGGTTTGTGTTAGGGTTAGGTTTAGGGTTAGGGTTACGGTCAGTGTTTGGGTTAGGGTTACGGTTAGGGTTAGGGTTAGGATGTGCATTTGGTTTAGGGTTAGGTTTAGGGTTAGGGTTTCGTTTAGGGATAGTGTTATGGTTTGGATTCTGGTTATGGTTAGTGTTTGGGTTAGGGTTAGGGTTAGGGTTTGGGTTTGGGTTAGGATTAGGGTTAGGGTTAGGGTTTGGTTTTGGGTTAGGGTTAGGGTTAGGGTTAGGGTTAGGGATAGGGTTAGGGTTAGTGTTAAGTTCAATGTTAGGGTTTGGGTTAGGGTTAGGGTTAGGGTTTGGTTTTGGATTAGGGTTAGGGTTAATGTTTGGGTTAGGGTTAGGGTTAGGGTTAGGGTTTGGGTTAGGGTTAGGGTTAGGGTTAGGGTTAGGTTTAGGAATAGTGTTATAATTTGGATTCTGGTTATGGTTAAGTTTGGGTTAGGGTTAGGTTTAGGTTTAGGGTTTGGGTTTGGGTTAGGATTAGGGTTAGGGTTAGTGTTTGGGTTTGGGTTAGGGTTAGGGTTAGGGTTTGGGTTAGGGTTAGGGTTAGGTTTTGGTTTATTGTTAGGCTTAGGTTTAGCTTTAAGGTTTGGGTTTGTTTTAGGGTTAGGGTTAGTGTAAAGTTCTGTGTTAAGTTTGTGTTATGGTTTGGGTTTGGTTTAGGGTTACGTATAGTGTTAGGGTGTGGGTTTGTATTAGAGTTAGGGTTAGGGTTAGTGTTAGGGTTAGGGTTAGGGTTAGGGTTACATTTAGGGTTAGGTTTATGGTTTGGGTTAGGGTTAGGTATAGGGTTTGGGTTAGGGTTAGGGTTAGGGTGTGCGTTTGGGTTAGGGTTAGGTTTAGGGTTAGAGTTAGGTTTAGGGTAGAGTTATGGTTTGGGTTCTAGTTATGGTTAGGGTTTGGGTTAGGGTTTAGGTTAGGGTTAGGCTTAGTTTCAGGGTTTGGGTTAGGGTTAGAGTTAGGGTTAGGGTTAGGGTGTGCATTTGGGTTACTGTTAGGTTTAGGGTTAGGGTTAGGTTTAGGGATAGTGTTATGGTTTGGATTCTGGTTATTGTTAGGGTTTGGGTTAGGGTTAGGGTTTGGGTTTGGGTTAGGATTAGGGTTAGGGTTACGGATTGGGTTTGGGTTAGGGTTAGGGTTAGGGTTACGGTTTGGGTTAGGGTTAGTGTTAGGTTTAGGGTTATTGTTAAGGATAGGGTTAGGGTTAGGGTTTGGGTTTGCGTTAGGGTTAGGGTTAGTGTTAAGTTCAGTGTTAGGGTTTGGGTTTGGTTTAGGGTTAGGTATAGGGTTAGTGTTTGGGTTTGGATTAGAGTTAAGGTTAGGGTTAGTGTTAGGATTAGGGTTTGGGTTAGGTTTATGTTCAGGTTTAGTGTTCGGTTTTAGGGTTAGGGTTAGGGTCAGGTTTAGGGTTAAGGTTTGGGTTAGGGTTGTGTTTAGGGTTAGTGTTATGTTTATGGGTTCCGTTAGGGTTAGGGTTAGGTTTAGGGTTAGAATTACTCTTAGGGTTAGTGTTTGGGTTTGGGATAGGTTTAGGGTTTTGGTTAGGGTTAGGTTTAGGGTTAGGGTTTGGGTTAGGGTTAGGTTTAGGGTTAATGTTTGGGTTAGGGTTAGGGTTAGGGTTAGGGTTAGTGTTTGGGTTAGGGTTAGGGTTAGGCTTAGGGTTAGGGTTATGGTTAGGGTATGGGTTAGGGTTAGGGTTAGGGTTAGGATTTTGGTTTAGGTTAGAGTTAGGGTTAGGGTTAAGGTTAGTGTTTGGATTAGGGTTAGGGTTTGGTTTAGGGTTAGGTTTTGTGTTAGGGTTAGTGTTTGCGTTTGGGTTAGGGTTAGGGATAGGGTTAGGTTTAGGGTTAGGGTGTGAGTTAGGGTTAGGTTTAGGTTTAGGGTTCCCGTTTGGGTTAGGGTGAGTGATAGGGTTAGGGTTAGGGTTAGGTTTAGTGTTTGGGTTAGGGTTAAGTTTAGTTTAACTTTAGGGTTAGGGTTTGGGTTAGGGTTAGGGTTAGGTTTATGGTTAGGGTGTGACCTTGGGTTAGGGTTAGGTTTAGGGTTAGGGTTAGGTTTAGGGATAGAGTTATGGTTTGTGTTCTGGTTATGGTTAGGTTTTGGGTTAGGGTTACGTTTAGGGTTAGGGTTTGGGTTTGGGTTAGGGTTAGGTTTAGGTTTAGGGTTAGTGTTAGGGTTTGGTTTGCGTTAGGATTAGGGTTAATGTTAGGGTTAGGGTTAGGGTTAGGGTTAGGGTTTGGTTTTGGATTAGGGTTAGGGTTAATGTTTGGGTTAGGGTTAGGGTTAGGGTTAGGGTTTGGGTTAGGGTTAGGGTTAGGGTTAGGGTTAGGTTTAGGAATAGTGTTATAATTTGGATTCTGGTTATGGTTAAATTTGGGTTAGGGTTAGGTTTAGGTTTAGGGTTTGGGTTTGGGTTAGGATTAGGGTTAGGGTTAGTGTTTGGGTTTGGGTTAGGGTTAGGGTTAGGGTTAGGGTTTGGGTTATTGTTAGGCTTAGGTTTAGCTTTAAGGTTTGGGTTTGTTTTAGGGTTAGGGTTAGTGTAAAGTTCTGTGTTAGGTTTGTGTTATGGTTTGGGTTTGGTTTAGGGTTACGTATAGTGTTAGGGTGTGGGTTTGTATTAGAGTTAGGGTTAGGGTTAGTGTTAGGGTTAGGGTTAGGGTTAGGGTTACATTAAGGGTTAGGGTTATGGTTTGGGTTAGGGTTAGGTATAGGGTTTGGGTTAGGGTTAGGGTTAGGGTGTGCGTTTGGGTTAGGGTTAGGTTTAGGGTTAGAGTTAGGTTTAGGGTAGAGTTATGGTTTGGGTTCTAGTTATGGTTAGGGTTTGGGTTAGGTTTAGGTTTACGGTTAGAGTTAGGGTTAGGGTTAGGGTTAGTGTTAGGTTTTGGTTTGCGTTAGGAATACGGTTAGGGTTAGGATTAGGGTTAGGGTTATTGATAGGGTTTGGGTTTTGGTTAGGTATAGGGTTTGATTTACGGTTTGGGTTAGAGTTAGGGTTAGGTTCATGGGTTGTGTGAGGGTTACGGTTAGGTTTTGGGTTTGGGTTGGGTTGTGGGTTAGGGTTAGGGTTAGGGTTAGGGTTTGAGTTAGGGTTAGGGTTAGGGTTTGGGTTATTGTTAGGGTTAGGGTTAGGTTAGGGTTTCGGTTTGGGTTAGGTTTAAGGTTAGAGTTAGGGTTTGGGTTAGGGTTAGGGTTAGGGTTTAGGTTAGGGTTAGGGTTAGTGTCAGGGTTTGGGTTAGGGTTAGAGTTAGGTTTATTGTTAGGGTGTGCTTTTGGGTTACTGTTAGGTTTAGGGTTAGGGTTAGGTTTATAAATAGTGTTATGGTTTGGATTCTGGTTATTGTTAGGGTTTGGGTTAGGGTTAGGTTTAGGGTTAGGGTTTGGGTTTGGGTTAGGATTAGGGTTAGGGTTAGGGATTGGGTTTGGGTTAGGGTTAGGGTTAGGGTTACGGTTTGGGTTAGGGTTAGTGTTAGGGTTAGGGTTATTGTTAAGGATAGGGTTATTGTTAGGGTTTGGGTTTGCGTTAGGGTTAGTGTTAAGTTCAGTGTTAGGGTTTGGGATTGGTTTAGGGTTAGGTATAGGGTTAGTGTTTGGGTTTGGATTAAAGTTAGGGTTAGGGTTAGTGTTAGGGTTAGGGTTTGGGTTAGGTTTATGTTCAGGTTTAGTGTTCGGTTTTAGGGTTAGGGTTAGTGTCAGGTTTAGGGGTAAGGTTTGGGTTAGGGTTGTGTTTAGGGTTAGGGTTATGTTTATGGGTTCCGTTAGGGTTAGGGTTAGGTTTAGGTTTAGGATTAGGCTTAGGGTTCGTGTTTGGGTTTGGGATAGGGTTAGGGTTTTGGTTAGGGTTAGGTTTAGGGTTAGGGTTTGGGTTAGGGTTAGGTTTAGGGTTATTGTTTGGGTTAGGGTTAGGGTTAGGTTTAGGGTTAGGGTTAGTGTTTGCGTTAGGGTTAGGGTTAGGTTTAGGGTTAGGGTTACGGTTAGGGTATGGGTTAGGGTTAGGGTTAGGGTTAGGATTTGGGTTTAGGTTAGAGTTAGGGTTAGGGTTAGGGTTAGTGTTTGGGTTACGGTTAGGGTGTGCGTTTGGGTTAGGGTTAGGTTTAGGGTTAGGGTTAGTTTTAGGAATAGTGTTATAGTTTGGATTCTGGTTATGGTTAAGTTTTGGGTTAGGGTTAGGTTTAGGTTTAGGGTTTGGGTTTGGGTTAGGATTAGGGTTAGGGTTAGTGTTTGGGTTTGGGTTAGGGTTAGGGTTAGGGTTAGGGTTAGGGTTTGGGTTATTGTTAGGCTTAGGTTTAGCGTTACGGTTTGGGTTTGTTTTAGGGTTAGGGTTAGTGTAAAGTTCTGTGTTAGGTTTGTGTTATGGTTTGGGTTTGGTTTAGGGTTAGGTATAGTGTTAGGGTGTGGGTTTGAATTAGAGTTAGGATTAGGGTTAGTGTTACGGTTAGGGTTAGGGTTAGGGTTAGGGTTAGGGTTACATTTAGGATTAGGGTTATGGTTTGGGTTAGGGTTAGGTTTAGGGTTACGTATAGGGTTTGGTTTAGGGTTAGGGTTAGGGTTAGGGTGTGCTTTTGGGTTAGGGTTAGGTTTAGGGTTTGAGTTAGGTTTAGGGTACAGTTATGGTTTGGGTTCTAGTTATGGTTAGGGTTTGGGTTAGGGTTAGGGTTACGGGTTGGGTTTGGGTTAAGGTTAGGGTTAGGGTTAGGGTTTGGGTTTGGTTTAGGATTAGGGTTAGGGTTAGGGTTAGGGTTTGGGTTACGGTTAGGGTTAGGCTTAGGGTTGGGGTTTGGGTTAGGGTTAGGTTTAGGGTTAGGGTTTGCGTTAGGGTTAGGTTTAGGGTTAATGTTTGGATTAGCTTTAGGGTTAGGGTTTGGGTTAGGGTTAGGTTTATGGTTATGTTTACGGTTTGGGTTAGGGTTAGGGTTAGGATTAGGGTTAGGGTTAGGGCTAGGGTTAGGGTTAGGGTTAGGGGTAGGGTGTGAGTTAGGGTGAGCGTTAGGTGTAGGGTTTCCGTTTGGGTTATGCTGAGTGTTAGGGTTAGGGTTAGGGTTAGGGTTAGTGTTAGGCCTAGGATTTGGGTTTGGATAAGGGATAGTGTTAGGGTTAGGGTTACGGTTTAGGTTAGGTTTAGGGTCAGGGTTTGTGATAAGGTTAGGATTTGGGTTAAGTTTAGGGTTAGGATTAGGGTTAGGGTTATGGTTAGTGTTGGGGTTAGGGTTTGGTTTTGGGTTATGGTTAGGGTTAGGGTTTTGTTTAGGGTTATGGTTAGGGTTAGGGTTTGGGTTTGGGTTAGGGTTAGGGTTAGATTTAGGGTTTGTGTTAGGGTTATGGTTAGTGTTAGGGTTTGTGTTAGGGTTAGGGTTAGGTTTAGGGTTAGGGTTAGGGTTTGTGTTAGGGTTAGGGTTAGGGTTAGTGTTAGGGTTTGGGTTATGGTGTGCGTTTGGGTTAGGGTTAGGTTTAGGGTTAGGGTTAGGGTTAGGGTTAGGATTAGGGTTAGGGTTACGGATAGGGTTTGGGTTTTGGTTAGGGTTAGGGTTTGGTTTAGGGTTTGGGTTAGAGTTAGGGTTAGTTTCATGGGTTGAGTGAGGGTTACGGTTAGGTTTTGGGTTTCGATTGGGGTGTGGGTTAGGGTTAGGGTTAGGGTTTGAGTTAGGGTTAGGGTTAGGGTTTGGGTTATTGTTAGGGTTAGGGTTAGGTTAGGGTTTCGCTTTGGGTTAGGGTTAGGGTTAGAGTTAGGGTTTGGGTTAGGGTTAGGGTTAGGGTTTAGGTTAGGGTTAGGGTTAGTGTCAGGATTTGGGTTAGGGTTAGAGTTAGGGTTAGTGTTAGGGTGTGCGTTTGTGTTAGCGTTAGGTTTAGGGTTAGGGTTAGGTTTAGGGATAGTGTTATGGTTTGGATTCTGGTTATTGTTAGGGTTTGTGTTAGGGTTAGGTTTAGGGTTAGGTTTTGGGTTTGGGTTAGATTTAGGGTTGGGGTTAGGGATTGGGTTTGGGTTAGGGTTAGGGTTAGGGTTCGGTTTGGGTTAGGGTTAGTGTTAGGGTTAGGGTTATTGTTAAGGATAGGGTTAGGGTTAGGGTTTGGGTTTGCGTTAGGGTTAGGGTTAGTGTTAAGTTCAGTGTTAGGGTTTGGGTTTGGTTTAGGGTTAGGTATAGGGTTAGTGTTTGGGTTTGGATTAGAGTTAGGGTTAGGGTTAGGGTTAGTATTAGGGTTTGGTTTGCGTTAGGATTAGGGTTAGGGTTAGGGTTAGGGTTAGGGTTAGGGTTAGAGTTTGCGTTTGGGTTAGGGTCAGGGTTATGGTTTGGGTTAGGGTTAGGGTTAGGTTTAGGGTTTGGGTTTGGCTTAGGGTTAGGGTTAGATTTAGGGTTTGGGTTAGGGTTAGGGTTAGTGTTAGGGTTTGGGTTAGGATTAGGGTTAGGGTTAGTGTTTGGGTTTGGGTTAGGGTTAGGGTTAGGGTTTGGGTTATTCTTAGGTTTAGGTTTAGGGTTACGGTTTGGGTTTGGGTTAGGGTTAGGGTTAGTGTTAAGTTCAGTGTTAGGGTTTGGGTTTGGTTTAGGGTTAGGTATAGGGTTAGGGTGTGGGTTTGGATTAGAGTTAGGGTTAGGGTTAGTTTTAGGGTTAGGGTTTGGGTTAGGTTTATGTTCAGCTTTAGTGTTCTGGTTTAGGGTTAGGGTTAGGGTTAGGATTAGGGTTAGTGTTAGGGTCAGGTTTAGGGTTAAGGTTTGGGTTAGGGTTGTGTTTAGGGATAGGGTTAGGTTTATGAGTTCAGTTAGGGTTAGGGTTAGGGTTAGGGTTAGGGTTAGGGTTAGGGTTAGGATTAGGCTTAGGGTTAGGGTTAGGGTTTGGGTTTGGGATAGGGTTAGGGTTTGGGTTAGGGTTAGGTTTAGGGTTAGGCTTTGGGTTAGGGTTAGGTTTAGGGTTAATGTTTGGGTTAGGGTTAGGGTTAGTTTTAGGGTTAGAGTTAGGGTTAGGATTTGGTTTTATGTTAGGTTCAGGGTTAGGGTTAGGTTTTGTGTTAGGGTTAGGTTTAGGGTTAGGGTTTGGGTTAGGGTTAGTTTTAGGTTTAGGGTTAGGGTTAGGTTTTGGGTTACGGTTAGGGTTAGGGTTAGGGTTAGGGTTAGGTTAGTAGAGGTAGGCTTTGTAGTAGAGGTCCTGTATGTGGAGGGCCTGGGCAGGGCCAGCAAGCCACACCACCTTCTCCCCTCCACCTCCCATCTTCTCCTGGCTGCTTCTTTTTGTCAAACACTAGAACTTTGACCTAAAGTCAACTAAATCTCTCCAAACTGGTCACCCAAACACTAGAGCATACCAACAAGAAACCTCTGTGTTTCAGCAACTCATCTGAGAGGGCTTTGTCAGCTAGCAATACCCTAAACAATGCTTTGCCAGGTCACTGCCTCTTGGAATTCCAGAATCTTAGTCCAAGATTCTGTGACCTCAGCACTCCTGCCCACATCAGACACCAATGACAGGAGATTGACAAATAGCACTCTGCACTCACTTGCAAACCTCTGCCTGTCTATCATAGCTTCAGAGCAGGTGCTCCTCCCCTGGTCAAGTCATGCCAAGGTTGCTTCCCAGTCCTGCAGCTATTGCCAGGATTGCACGTGGTTACCTAAATAACCAACCTCATTCTTTCTAGAAATTACCATATTATTGATATTGGATTCTTAAGTACTATAAGCTACATTTGAATCAGAAAACTACTTTCGACATCATTTTCTATGAGGGAAAATATTTTCATTTTCATTGCTGCTGAATCCAATCTTTGCTCTTAAAAAAGTACAACTCAACTCTTGGGGGTGAGGCAGGAGGATTATCAGTTCAAGGCTAACCTGGGATTAGGGTATGGGTTATGGTTATTGTTATGGTTAGGGTTAGGGTTAGAATTAGGGTTAGGGTTAGGTTTAGGGTTAGGGTTATGGTTAGTGTTTGGGTTACGGTTAGGTTTAGGGTTAGGGATATGATTAGGATTAGGGTTATGGTTTGGGTTAGGGTTAGGGTTAGGATTAGGGTTAGTGTTAATGTTAGGGTTAGGGTTAGTTTGTGAGTTAGGGTTAGGGTTAGGTTTAGGGTTTCCGTTTGGGTTACGGTGAGTGTTAGGGTTAGGGTTAGGGTTAGGGTTAGTGTTAGGATTAGGGTTTGGGTTTGGGTTAGGGTTAGTGTTAGTGTTAGGGTTAGGGCTTAGGTTAGGTTTAGGGTCAGGGTTTGTGATAAGGTTAGGATTTGGGTTAAGGTTAGGGTTAAGATTAGGGTTAGGGTTAGGGTTAGGGTCAGCGTTTGGGGTAGGGTTAAGTTTAGTTTATGGTTAGGGTTAGGGTTTGGGATAGGGTTAGGGTTAGTGTTAGGGTTTGGTTTAGGGTTAGGTTTAGGGTTAGGGTTAGGGTTAGGGTTAGGGTTAGGGTTAGGTTTGTGTTAGGGTTAGGGTTAGGGTTAGGGTTTGGGTTAGGGTTAGGGTGTGCGTTTGGGTTAGGGTTAGGTTTAGGGTCAGGGTTAGGTTTAGGGATAGTGTTATAGTTTGGATTCTGGTTATGGTTAGGGTTTAGGGTTAGGGTTAGGGTTAGGGTTAGGGTTAAGTTTTGGGTTATGGTTAGGTTTAGGCTTAGGGTTAGGGTTAGTGTTAGGTTTAGGTTTAATATTTGGGTTAGTGTTAGGGTTAGGTATAGGGTTAGTGTTAGGTTAGGATTAGGGTTAGGGTTAGGGTTAGGGTTAGGGTTAATAGAGGTAGGCTTTGTAGTAAAGGTCCTGTTTGTGGAGGGCCTGGGAAGGGCCAGCAGGCCACACCACCTTCTCCCCTCCTCCTCCCATTTTCTCCTGGCTGCTTCTTTTTGTCAAACACTAGAACTTTTACCTAAAGTCAACCAAATCTCTCCAAACTGGTCACACAAACACTAGAGCCTACCACCAAGAAACATCTGTGTTTCAGCAACTCATCTTAGAGGGCTTTGTCACCTAGCAACACCCTAAACAATGCTTTGCCAAGTCACTGCTTCTTCCAGTTCCAGAATCTTAGTCCAAGATTCTGTGACCTCAGCACTCCTGCTCACATCAGACACCAATGACAGGAGACTGACCAATAGCCCTCAGCACTCACTTGCAAAGCTCTGCCTGTCTATCATAGCTTCAGAGCAGGTGCTCCTCCCCTGGTCAAGTCATGCCAAGGTTGCTTCCCAGTCCTGCAGCTCTTGCCAGGATTGCATGTGGTTACCTAAATAACCAACCTCATTCTTTCTAGAAATTACCATATTATTGATATTGGATTCTTAAATACTATAAGCTACATTTGAATCAGAAAACTACTTTGGGCATCGTTTTCTATGAGGGAAAATATTTTCCTTTTTCATTGTTGCTGAATCCAATCTTTGCTCTTAAAAAAGTACAACCCAACTCTTGGGGGTGAGGCAGGAGGATTATCAGTTCAAGGCTAACCTGGGATTAGGGCATGGGTTATGGTTATGTTTATGGTTATGGTTATTGTTAGGGTTAGAATTAGGGTTAGGGTTAGGTTTAGATTTAGGGTTAGGTTTAGGGTTAGGGTTTGTGTTAGGGTTATAGTTAAGGTTTGTGTTAGGATTAGGTTTCGGGTTAGGGTTTGGGTTAGGGTTAGGTTTAGGGTTAATGTTTGGGTTAGGGTTAGGGTTAGGTATAGGGTTTGGGTTTGGTTTAGTGTTAGGGTTAGGGTTAGGGTTACGGTTAGGGTTACGGTTAGAGTTTGGGTTAGGATTAGGGCTGGGCTGGGTTTGCGTTTGTGTTAGGGTTAGTTTTAGGGTTTGTTTTAGGGTTAGGTTTAGGGTTAGGGTTTGGGCTAGGGTTAGGGTTAGGGTGTGCATTTGGGTTAGGGTTAGGTTTAGGGTTAGGGTTTGGTTTAGGGATAGAGTTATGGTTTGTGTTCTGGTTATGGTTAGGGTTTGGGTTAGGGTTAGGTTTAGGGTTAGGGTTTGGGTTTGGTTTAGGGTTAGTTTTAGGGTTAGGGTTAGTATTAGGTTTTGGTTTGCGTTAGAATTAGGGTTAGTGTTAGGGTTAGGGTTAGGATTAGACTTTGCGTTTGGGTTAGGGTTAGGGTTAGGGTTTGGGTTAGGGTTAGGGTTAGGGTTTGGGTTTGGGTAAGGGTTAGGGTAAGAGTAAGGGTTTGGGGTAGGGTTAGGGTTAGTGATAGGGTTAGGGATAGGGTTAGGGTATGGCTTAGGTTTAGGGTGAGGGTTAGGGTTTGGGGTTGGGTTAGGGATAGGCTTAGGATTAGGGTTAGGGTTAGGAATTCGGTTAGGTGTAGGGGTTGGGGGGGGGTTAGGTTGAGGGTTAGGGTTAGTGTTTGTTTTGGAGTTAGGATTTTGGTGAGTGTTAGGGTTAGTGTTAGGAATAGGATTCGTGTTAGTGTTTGGGTTAGGGTTAGGATTAGGGTTAGTGTTAGGGTTTGGGTTAGGGTTAGGGTTAGGGTTTCGGTTAGGCTTAGGGTTAGTGTTAGGTTTAGTGTATGGGTTAGGGTTAGGGTTAGTGTTAGAGTTAGGGTTAGGGTTAATGTTAGGGTTTGGGTTAGGTTTAGGTTTAGGGTTAGTTTTAGGGTGTGGGTTAGGGTTAGTGTTAGGGTTTTAGTTCAGGTTAGGTTTAGGGCTTGGTTTAGGGTCATGGTTAAGGTTTGGGTTTGGGTTAGGGCTAGGATTAGGGTTAGGGTTAGGGTTTGGTTTAGGGTTAGGTTTAGGTTTAGGTCTAGGGTTAGGGTTAGGGTTAGGGGGTAGGGGTTAGGCTTAGGGTTAGGGTTAATGTTTGGGTTAGGGTTAGGATTAGGTTTTGGGTTAGGTTTAGGGTTAGGGTTAGGGTTAAATTTAGGATTAGGGTTTGTGTTAGGGTTAGGTTTATGTTTAGGCTTAGGGTTATGGTTAGGGGTTAGAGGTTAGGCTTAGGGTTACGGTTAGTGTTTGGGTTAGGGTTAGGTTTAGGGTTAGGGTTAAGTCTTGTGTTAGAGTTAGGGTTAGGGTTAGTGTTAAGGTTTGGTTTGGGTTAGGGTTAGGGTTAGGGTTTGGGTTAGGGTTTGGTTTAGGATTAGGGTTAGGGTTAGAGTTTGGGTAAGGGGTTAGGGGTTAGGCTTAGTTTTAGGGTTAGTGTTTGGCTTAGGGTTAGGGCTAGGGTTTGAGTTAGGTTTAGGGTTAGGGTTAAGGTTAATGTTAGGGTTAGAGCTTGGGTTAGGGTTAGGTTTAGGTTTAGTGTTAGGGTTAATGTTAGGGTTGGGGTTAGGGGTTAGGCTTAGGGTTAGGGTTAGTGTTTGGGATAGGTTTAGGGTTAGGGTTTGGCTTAGGTTTAGGGTGAGGGTTAGGGTTTGGGTTTGGGTTAGGGTTAGGTTTAGGATTAGGCTTAGGGTTAGTGTTTGGATTTGGGTTAGGCTTAGGTTTAGGGTTAGGGTTACAGTTTAGGTTTGGGTTAGGGTTAGGGTTAGGTATAGGGTTAGTGTGTGGGTTTAAATTAGAGTTAGGATTAGTGTTAGTGTTAGGGTTAGGGTTTGGGTTAGGTTTATGTTCAGGTTTAGTGTTCGGGTTTAGGGTTAGGGTTAGGGTTAGGATTAGGGTTAGGGTTAGGTTTAGGGTTTATGTTTGGGTTAGGGTTAGGGTTAGGTATAGGGTTAGGGTTTGGTTTAGTGTTAGGTTTAGTGTTAGGGTTAGGGTTAGGGTTGGGTTAGTAGAGGTAGGCTTTGTAGTAGAGGTCCTGTATGTGGAGGGCCTGGGCACGGGCAGCAGGCCACATCACCTTCTCCCCTCCTCCTCCCATCTTCTCCTGCCTGCTTCATTTTGTCAAACATCAGAACTTTGACCTAAAGTCAACTAAATCTCTCCAAACTGCTCACCCAAACACTAGAGCCTACCACCAAGAAACCTCTGTGTTTCACCAACTCATCTGAGAGGGCTTTGTCACCTCGCAATACCCTAAACAATGCTTTGCCAGGTCACTGCCTCTTGGAGTTCCAAAATCTTAGTCCAAGATTCTGTGACCTCAGCACTCCTGCCCACATCAGACACCAATGACAGGAGACTGACCAATAGCACTCAGCACTCACTTGCAAAGCTCTGCCTTTCTATCATAGCTTCAGAGCAGATGCTCCTCCCCTGGTCAAGTCATGCCAAGGTTGCTTCCCAGTCCTGCAGCTCTTGCCAGGATTGCACGTGGTTACCTAAATAACCAACCTCATTCTTTCTAGAAATTGCCATATTATTGATATTGGATTCTTAAGTACTATAAGCTACATTTGAATCAGAAAACTACTTTCGACATCGTTTTCTATGAGGGAAAATATTTTCATTTTCATTGTTGCTGAATCCAATCTTTGCTCTTAAAAAGTACAACTCAACTCTTCGGGGTGAGGCAGGAGGATTATCAGTTCAAGGCTACCCTCGGATTAGGGTATGGGTTATGGTTATGGTTAGGGTTAGGGTTAGGGTTGGAATTAGGGTTAGGGTTAGGTTTAGGGTTAGGGTTATGGTTAGTGTTTGGGTTAGGGTTAGGTTTAGGGTTAGAGATACGATTAGGATTAGGGTTATTGTTTGAGTTAGGGTTAGGGTTAGGGTTAGGTTTAGGGTTAGGGTGTGAGTTAGGGTTAGGGTTAGGTTTAGGGTTCCCGTTTGGGTTAGGGTGAGTGTTAGGGTTAGGGTTAGGGTTAGGTTTAGTGTTTGGGTTAGGGTTAAGTTTAGTTTAAGGTTAGGGTTAGGGTTTGGGTTAGGGTTAGGGTTAGGTTTATGGTTAGGGTGTGATTTTGGGTTAGGGTTAGGTTTAGGGTTAGGGTTAGGTTTAGGGATAGAGTTATGGTTTGTGTTCTGGTTATGGTTAGGGTTTGGGTTAGGGTTAGGGTTAGGGTTTGGGTTTGGGTTAGGGTTAGGTTTAGGTTTAGGGTTAGTGTTAGGGTTTGGTTTGCGTTAGGATTAGGGTTAATGTTAGGGTTAGGGTTAGGTTTAGGGTTTGGTTTTGGATTAGGGTTAGGGTTAGGGTTTGGGTTAGGGTTAGGGTTAGGGTTAGGGTTAGGGTTAGGGTTTGGGTTAGGGTTTGGGTTATGGTTAGGGTTAGAGTTTGTGTTAGGGTTAGGGTTAGGTTTAAGGTTAGTTTTAGGGTTAGGGTGTGCGTTTGGGTTAGGGTTAGGATTAGAGTTAGGGTTAGGTTTAGGAATAGTGTTACAGTTTGGATTCTGGTTATGGTTAAGGTTTGGGTTAGGGTTAGGTTTAGGTTTAGGGTTTGGGTTTGGGTTAGGATTAGGGTTAGGGTTAGTGTTTGGGTTTGGGTTAGGGTTAGGGTTAGGGTTAGGGTTTGGGTTATTGTTAGGCTTAGGTTTAGCGTTATGGTTTGTGTTTGTTTTAGGGTTAGGGTTATTGTAAAGTTCTGTGTTAGGTTTGTGTTATGGTTTGGGTTTGGTTTAGGGTTAGGTATAGTGTTAGGGTGTGGGTTTGAATTAGAGTTAGGGTTAGGGTTAGTGTTAGGGTTAGGGTTAGCGTTAGGTTTAGGGTTACATTTAGGGTTAGGGTTATGGTTTGGGTTAGGGTTAGGTATAGGGTTTGGGTTAGGGTTAGGGATAGGGTGTGCTTTTGGGTTAGGGTTAGGTTTAGGGTTAGAGTTAGGTTTAGGGTACAGTTATGGTTTGGGTTCTAGTTATGGTTAGGGTTTCGGTTAGGGTTAGTGTTACGGGTTGGGGTTGGGTAAAGGTGAGGGTTAGGGTTAGGGTTTGGGTTTGGGTTTGGAGTAGGGTTAGGTTTTGGGGTATGGTTTGGGTTTGGTTTAGGATTAGAGTTAGGGTTAGGGTTAGGGTTTGGGTAACGGTTAGGGTTAGGCTTAGGGTTTGGCTTTGGGTAAGGGTTAGGTTTAGGGTTAGGGTTTGGGTTAGGGTTAGGTTTAGGGATAATGTTTGGATTAGCTTTAGGGTTAGGGTTTGGGTTAGGGTTAGGTTTATGGTTATGTTTAGGGTTTGGGTTAGGGTTAGGGTTAGGATTAGGGTTCGGGTTATGGTTAGGGTTAGGGTTAGGGTGTGAGTTAGGGTTAGGGTTAGGGTTTCCGTTTGGGTTATGGTGAGTGTTAGGGTTAGGGTTAGGGTTAGGGTTAGGGTTACGGTTTAGGTTAGGTTTAGGGTCAGGGTTTGTGATAAGGTTAGGATTTGGGTTAAGGTTAGGGTTAGGATTAGGGTTAGGGTTATTGTTAGGGTTAGGGTTAGGGTTTGGTTTTGGGTTAGGGTTAGGGTTTTGGTTAGGGTTATGGTTAGGGTCAGGGTTATGGTTTGGGTTAGGGTTAGGGTTAGGTTTAGGGTTTGGGTTTGGCTTAGGGTTAGGGTTAGATTTAGGGTTTGGGTTAGGGTTAGGGTTAGTGTTAGGGTTTGGGTTAGGATTAGGGTTAGGGTTAGTGTTTGGGTTTGGGTTAGGGTTAGGGTTAGGGTTTGGGTTATTCTTAGGTTTAGGTTTAGGGTTACGGTTTGGGTTTGGGTTAGGGTTAGGGTTAGTGTTAAGTTCAGTGTTAGGGTTTGGGTTTGGTTTAGGGTTAGGTATAGGGTTAGGGTGTGGGTTTGGATTAGAGTTAGGGTTAGGGTTAGTTTTAGGGTTAGGGTTTGGGTTAGGTTTATGTTCAGCTTTAGTGTTCGGGTTTAGGGTTAGGGTTAGGGTTAGGATTAGGGTTAGTGTTAGGGTCAGGTTTAGGGTTAAGGTTTGGGTTAGGGTTGTGTTTAGGGATAGGGTTAGGTTTATGAGTTCAGTTAGGGTTAGGGTTAGGGTTAGGGTTAGGGTTAGGGTTAGGGTTAGGATTAGGCTTAGGGTTAGGGTTAGGGTTTATGTTTGGGATAGGGTTAGGGTTTGGGTTAGGGTTAGGTTTAGGGTTAGGCTTTGGGTTAGGGTTAGGTTTAGGGTTAATGTTTGGGTTAGGGTTAGGGTTAGTTTTAGGGTTAGAGTTAGGGTTAGGATTTGGTTTTATGTTAGGTTCAGGGTTAGGGTTAGGTTTTGTGTTAGGGTTAGGTTTAGGGTTAGGGTTTGGGTTAGGGTTAGTTTTAGGTTTAGGGTTAGGGTTAGGTTTTGGGTTACGGTTAGGGTTAGGGTTAGGGTTAGGGTTAGGTTAGTAGAGGTAGGCTTTGTAGTAGAGGTCCTGTATGTGGAGGGCCTGGGCAGGGCCAGCAAGCCACACCACCTTCTCCCCTCCACCTCCCATCTTCTCCTGGCTGCTTCTTTTTGTCAAACACTAGAACTTTGACCTAAAGTCAACTAAATCTCTCCAAACTGGTCACCCAAACACTAGAGCATACCAACAAGAAACCTCTGTGTTTCAGCAACTCATCTGAGAGGGCTTTGTCAGCTAGCAATACCCTAAACAATGCTTTGCCAGGTCACTGCCTCTTGGAATTCCAGAATCTTAGTCCAAGATTCTGTGACCTCAGCACTCCTGCCCACATCAGACACCAATGACAGGAGATTGACAAATAGCACTCTGCACTCACTTGCAAACCTCTGCCTGTCTATCATAGCTTCAGAGCAGGTGCTCCTCCCCTGGTCAAGTCATGCCAAGGTTGCTTCCCAGTCCTGCAGCTATTGCCAGGATTGCACGTGGTTACCTAAATAACCAACCTCATTCTTTCTAGAAATTACCATATTATTGATATTGGATTCTTAAGTACTATAAGCTACATTTGAATCAGAAAACTACTTTCGACATCATTTTCTATGAGGGAAAATATTTTCATTTTCATTGCTGCTGAATCCAATCTTTGCTCTTAAAAAAGTACAACTCAACTCTTGGGGGTGAGGCAGGAGGATTATCAGTTCAAGGCTAACCTGGGATTAGGGTATGGGTTATGGTTATTGTTATGGTTAGGGTTAGGGTTAGAATTAGGGTTAGGGTTAGGTTTAGGGTTAGGGTTATGGTTAGTGTTTGGGTTACGGTTAGGTTTAGGGTTAGGGATATGATTAGGATTAGGGTTATGGTTTGGGTTAGGGTTAGGGTTAGGATTAGGGTTAGTGTTAATGTTAGGGTTAGGGTTAGTTTGTGAGTTAGGGTTAGGGTTAGGTTTAGGGTTTCCGTTTGGGTTACGGTGAGTGTTAGGGTAAGGGTGAGGGTTAGCGTTAGTGTTAGGATTAGGGTTTGGGTTTGGGTTAGGGTTAGTGTTAGTGTTAGGGTTAGGGCTTAGGTTAGGTTTAGGGTCAGGGTTTGTGATAAGGTTAGGATTTGGGTTAAGGTTAGGGTTAGGATTAGGGTTAGGGTTAGGGTTAGGGTTAGCGTTTGGGTTAGGGTTAAGTTTAGTTTATGGTTAGGGTTAGGGTTTGGGATAGGGTTAGGGTTAGTGTTAGGGTTTGGTTTAGGGTTAGGGTTAGGGTTAGGGTTAGGGTTAGGGTTAGGGTTAGGGTTAGGGTTAGGTTTGTGTTAGGGTTAGGGTTAGGGTTGGGGGTTGGGTTAGGGTTAGGGTGTGCGTTTGGGTTAGGGTTAGGTTTAGGGTCAGGGTTAGGTTTAGGGATAGTGTTATAGTTTGGATTCTGGTTATGGTTAGGGTTTAGGGTTAGGGTTAGGGTTAGGGTTAGGGTTAAGTTTTGTGTTATGGTTAGGTTTAGGCTTAGGGTTAGGGTTAGTGTTAGGTTTAGTTTTAATATTTGGGTTAGTGTTAGGGTTAGGTATAGGGTTAGTGTTAGGTTAGGATTAGGGTTAGGGTTAGGGTTAGGGTTAGGGTTAATAGAGGTAGGCTTTGTAGTAAAGGTCCTGTTTGTGGAGGGCCTGGGAAGGGCCAGCAGGCCACACCACCTTCTCCCCTCCTCCTCCCATTTTCTCCTGGCTGCTTCTTTTTGTCAAACACTAGAACTTTTACCTAAAGTCAACCAAATCTCTCCAAACTGGTCACACAAACACTAGAGCCTACCACCAAGAAACATCTGTGTTTCAGCAACTCATCTTAGAGGGCTTTGTCACCTAGCAACACCCTAAACAATGCTTTGCCAAGTCACTGCTTCTTCCAGTTCCAGAAACTTAGTCCAAGATTCTGTGACCTCAGCACTCCTGCTCACATCAGACACCAATGACAGGAGACTGACCAATAGCCCTCAGCACTCACTTGCAAAGCTCTGCCTGTCTATCATAGCTTCAGAGCAGGTGCTCCTCCCCTGGTCAAGTCATGCCAAGGTTGCTTCCCAGTCCTGCAGCTCTTGCCAGGATTGCATGTGGTTACCTAAATAACCAACCTCATTCTTTCTAGAAATTACCATATTATTGATATTGGATTCTTAAATACTATAAGCTACATTTGAATCAGAAAACTACTTTGGGCATCGTTTTCTATGAGGGAAAATATTTTCCTTTTTCATTGTTGCTGAATCCAATCTTTGCTCTTAAAAAAGTACAACCCAACTCTTGGGGGTGAGGCAGGAGGATTATCAGTTCAAGGCTAACCTGGGATTAGGGCATGGGTTATGGTTATGTTTATGGTTATGGTTATTGTTAGGGTTAGAATTAGGGTTAGGGTTAGGTTTAGATTTAGGGTTGGGTTTAGGGTTAGGGTTTGTGTTAGGGTTATAGTTAAGGTTTGTGTTATGATTAGGTTTCGGGTTAGGGTTTGGGTTAGGGTTAGGTTTAGGGTTAATGTTTGGGTTAGGGTTAGGGTTAGGTATAGGGTTTGGGTTTGGTTTAGTGTTAGGGTTAGGGTTAGGATTACGGTTAGGGTTACGGTTAGAGTTTGGGTTAGGCTTAGGGCTGGGCTGGGTTTGCGTTTGTGTTAGGGTTAGTTTTAGGGTTTGTTTTAGGGTTAGGTTTAGGGTTAGGGTTTGGGCTAGGGTTAGGGTTAGGGTGTGCATTTGGGTTAGGGTTAGGTTTAGGGTTAGGGTTTGGTTTAGGGATAGAGTTATGGTTTGTGTTCTGGTTATGGTTAGGGTTTGGGTTAGGGTTAGGTTTAGGGTTAGGGTTTGGGTTTGGTTTAGGGTTAGTTTTAGGGTTAGGGTTAGTATTAGGTTTTGGTTTGCATTAGAATTAGGGTTAGTGTTAGGGTTAGGGTTAGGATTAGACTTTGCGTTTGGGTTAGGGTTAGGGTTAGGGTTTGTGTGAGGGTTAGGGTTAGAGTTTGGGTTTGGGTTAGGGTTAGGGTTAGAGTTAGGGTTTGGGTTAGGGTTAGGGTTAGTGTTTGGGTTAGGGTTAGGGTTAGGGATTGGCTTAGGGTTAGGGTGAGGGTTAGGGTTTGGGTTTGGGTTAGGGTTAGGCTTAGGTTTAGGGTTAGGGTTAGGAATTCGGTTAGGTTTAGGGTTTGGGTGAGGGTTAGGTTGAGGGTTAGGGTTAGTGTTTGTTTTGGAGTTAGGATTTTGGTGAGTGTTAGGGTTAGTGTTAGGAATAGGATTCGTGTTAGTGTTTGGGTTAGGGTTAGGATTAGGGTTAGTGTTAGGGTTTGGGTTAGGGTTAGGGTTAGGGTTTCGGTTAGGCTTAGGGTTAGTGTTAGGTTTAGTGTATGGGTTAGGGTTAGGGTTAGTGTTACAGTTAGGGTTAGGGTTAATGTTATGGTTTGGGTTAGGTTTAGGTTTAGGGTTAGTTTTAGGGTGTGGGTTAGGGTTAGTGTTAGGGTTTTAGTTCAGGTTAGGTTTAGGGTTTGGTTTAGGGTCATGGTTAGGGTTTGGGTTTGGGTTAGGGATAGGCTTAGGGTTAGGGTTAGGGTTAGGGTTAGGGTTTGGTTTAGGGTTAGGTTTAGGTTTAGGTCTAGGGTTAGGGTTAGGGTTAGGGGGTAGGGGTTAGGCTTAGGGTTAGGGTTAATGTTTGGGTTAGGGTTAGGATTAGGTTTTGGGTTAGGGTTAGGATTAGAGTTAGGGTTAGATTTAGGTTTAGGGTTTGGGTTAGGGTTAGGTTTATGTTTAGGCTTAGGGTTATGGTTAGGGGTTAGAGGTTAGGCTTAGGGTTACGGTTAGTGTTTGGGTTAGGGTTAGGTTTAGGGTTAGGGTTAAGTCTTGTGTTAGAGTTAGGGTTAGGGTTAGTGTTAAGGTTTGGTTTGGGTTAGGGTTAGGGTTAGGGTTTGGGTTAGGGTTTGGTTTAGGTTTAGGCTTAGGGTTAGAGTTTGGGTAAGGGGTTAGGGGTTAGGCTGAGTTTTAGGGTTAGTGTTTGGCTTAGGGTTAGGGCTAGGGTTTGAGTTAGGTTTAGGGTTAGGGTTAGGGTTAATGTTAGGGTTAGAGTTTGGGTTAGGGTTAGGTTTAGGTTTAGTGTTAGGGTTAATGTTAGGGTTGGGGTTAGGGGTTAGGCTTAGGGTTAGGGTTAGTGTTTGGGATAGGTTTAGGGTTAGGGTTTGGCTTAGGTTTAGGGTGAGGGTTAGGGTTTGGGTTTGGGTTAGGGTTAGGTTTAGGATTAGGCTTAGGGTTAGTGTTTGGATTTGGGTTAGGCTTAGGTTTAGGGTTAGGGTTACATTTTAGGTTTGGGTTAGGGTTAGGGTTAGGTATAGGGTTAGTGTGTGGGTTTAAATTAGAGTTAGGATTAGTGTTAGTGTTAGGGTTAGGGTTTGGGTTAGGTTTATGTTCAGGTTTAGTGTTCGGGTTTAGGGTTAGGGTTAGGGTTAGGATTAGGGTTAGGGTTAGGTTTAGGGTTAATGTTTGGGTTAGGGTTAGGGTTAGGTATAGGGTTAGGGTTTGGTTTAGTGTTAGGTTTAGTGTTAGGGTTAGGGTTAGGGTTGGGTTAGTAGAGGTAGGCTTTGTAGTAGAGGTCCTGTATGTGGAGGGCCTGGGCACGGGCAGCAGGCCACATCACCTTCTCCCCTCCTCCTCCCATCTTCTCCTGCCTGCTTCATTTTGTCAAACATCAGAACTTTGACCTAAAGTCAACTAAATCTCTCCAAACTGCTCACCCAAACACTAGAGCCTACCACCAAGAAACCTCTGTGTTTCACCAACTCATCTGAGAGGGCTTTGTCACCTCGCAATACGCTAAACAATGCTTTGCCAGGTCACTGCCTCTTGGAGTTCCAAAATCTTAGTCCAAGATTCTGTGACCTCAGCACTCCTGCCCACATC
>JAJHUQ010000032.1:9940000-9945000 GCA_035773235.1 Eospalax fontanierii
TTAGGGTTAGGTTTATGGTTAGGGTTAGGGTTTGGGTTAGGGTTAGGTTTTGGGTTAGGGTTTGTGTTAGGTTTCGCTTTAGGGTTAATGTTTGGGTTAGGGTTAGGGTTAGGGTTAGGGTTTGGGTTTGGGTTAGGGTTAGGGTTAGGGTTTGTGTTAGTGTTAGGTTTAGGGTTAGGGTTTGGGCTAGGGTTAGGTTTATGTTTAGGGTTAATGGTTGGGTTTTGGTTAGGTTTAGTCTTAGGGTTATGGTTAGGGTTAGGTTTAGGTTTAATGTTTGGGTTAGGATTAGAGTTATGTATAGGGTTAGTGTTAGGTTAGGATTAGGGTTAGGGTTAGGGTTAGGGTTAGGGTTTGCTTTAGGGTTAGTAGAGGTAGGCAATTAGGGTTAGTAGTAGAGGTCCTCTATGTGGAGGTTCAGGGCATGGTCAGCAGGCCACACCACCTTCTCCCCTCCTCCTCCCATCTTCTCCTGGCTGCTTCCTTTTGTCAAACACTAGATCTTTGACCTAAAGTCAAATAAATCTCTCCAAACTGGTCACCCAAAGACTAGAGCCTACCACCAAGAAACCTCTGTGTTTCAGCAACTCAGCTGAGAGGGCTTTGTCACCTAGCAACACCCTAAACAATGTTTGCCTGGTCACTGCCTCTTGAAGTTCCAGAATCTTAGTCCAAGGTTCTGTGACCTCAGCACTCCTGCCCACATCAGAGACCAATGACAGGAGACTGACCAATAGCACTCAGCACCAAGGCTAACCTGAGATTAGGGCATGGGTTATGGTTATGGTTAGGTTTAGGGTTAGGGTTAGAATTAGGGTTAGGGTTAGGTTTAGATTTAGGATTAGGGTTAGTGTTTGGGTTAGGGTTAGGTTTAGGGTTAGGGTTACGATTAGGATTAGGGTTATGGTTTGGGTTAGGGTTAGGTTTACGTTTAGGGTTAGGGTTAGGGTTTGGATTAGAGTTAGGGTTAGGTTTATGGTTTCCATTTGGGTTAGGGTGAGTATTAGGGTTAGGGTTAGGGTTAGTGTTAGGATTAGGGTTTGGTTTTGGGTTTGGGTTAGTGTTAGGGTTAGGGTTAGGGTTTAGGTTAGGTTTAGGGTGAGGGTTTGCGATAAGGTTAGGATTTGGGTTAGGGTTAGGGTTAGGAATAGGGTTAGGGTTAGGTTTAGGGTTAGGGTTAGCGTTTTGGTTAGGGTTAGGGTTAGGGTTAGGGTTAGGGTTAGTGTTTGGGTTAGGGTTTTTGTTAGGGTTAGGGTTTGGATTAGGGTTAGGTTTAGGGTTAATGTTTGGATTAGCTTTAGGGTTAGGGTTTGGGTTAGGGTTAGGGTTATGGTTATGGTTAGGGTTTGTGTTAGGGTTAGGTTTAGGGTTAGGGTTTGGGTTAGGGTTAGGTTTAGGGGTAATGTTTGTGTTAGGGTAAGGGTTAGGTATAGGGTTAGGGTTTGGTTTAGTGTTAGGTTTAGTGTTAGGGTTAGGGTTCGGGTTAGGGTTACGGTTATAGTTTGGATTAGGTTTAGGGCTGGGTTAGGGTTTGGGTTTGTGTTAGGGTTAGGGTTAGGGTTTGTTTTAGGGTTAGGTTTACGGTTTAGATTAGGTTTAGGGTGAGGGTTTGCGATAAGGTTAGAATTTGGGTTAGGGTTAGGGTTAGGATTAGGGTTAGGGTTAGGGTTAGGTTTAGCGTTTGGATTAGGGTTAGGGTTAGGGTAAGGTATACGGTTTGGTTAGGGTTAGGGTGTGAGTTTGGGTTAGGGTTAGGTTAGGTTTAGGGTTAAGTTTAGGGAAAGAGTTATGGTTTGGGTTCTGGATATGGTTAGGGTTTGGGTTAGGGTTAGGGTTAGGGGTTGGGTTTGGGTTAAGGTTAGGGTTAGGGTTAGGGTTTGGGTTTGGGTTTGGGTTAGGGTTAGGGTTAGGGTTAGTGTTTGGGTTTCGGTAAGGATTAGATTTAGGGTTTGTGTTAGGGTTTGGGTAACGGTTAGGGTTAGGTTAGGGTCTGGGTTTGGCTACGGGATAGGTTTAGGGTGAGGGTTTGGGTTAGGGTTAGGATTCGGGTTATTGTTTGGATTAGCTTTATGGTTAGGGTTTGGGATAGGGTTGGGTTTAGGGTTAGGTGTAGGGTAAGGGTTAGGTTTAGGGGTAATATTTGGGTTAGGGTTAGGGTTAGGTATACGGTTAGGGTTTGATTTAGTGTTAGGTTTAGTGTTAGGGTTAGGGTTAGGGTTAGGGTTATTGTAAGAGTTTGGGTTAGGTTTAGGGCTGGGTTAGGGTTTGGGTTTGTGTTAGGGTTAGGGTTAGGGTTTGTGTTAGGGTTAGGATTAGGATTAGGGTTTGGGCTAGGGTTAGGGTTAGGGTTAGGGTTAATGTTTGGGTTAGGGTTATGGTTATGTTTAGGCTTAGGATTTGGGTTAGGGTTAGGGTTAGGGGTTGGGTTTGGGTTAACGTTAGAGTTAGGGTTAGGGTTAGGGTTAGGGTTAGGGTTAGGGTTAGGGTTTGGGTTAGGGTTAGGGTTAGGGTTTGGGTTAGGGTTAGGTTTTGGGTTATTGTTAGGGTTAGTTTTAGGTTAGTGTTTGGGTTTGGGTTAGGTTTAGGGTTAGAGTTAGGGTTTGTTTTAGGGTTAGGGTTAGTGTTAGGGTTAGGGTTAGGGTGTGCATTTGGGTTAGTGTTAGGTTTAGTGTTAGGTTTAGGTTAGGGATAGTGTTATGGTTTGGATTCTGCTTACGGTTAGGTTTTGGGTTAGGGTTAGGGTTAGGTTTAGGGTTTGGGTTTGGGTTAGGATTACAGTTAGGGTTAGGGTTTGGGTTTTGGTTAGGGTTAGGGTTTGTGTTAGGGTTAGGTTTACGTTTAGGGTTTGGGTTAGGGTTTGGTTTAGGGTTAACATTTGGGTTAGCTTTAGTGTTAGGGTTTGGGTTAGGGTTAGGGTTAGGGTTAGTGTTAAGTTCAGTGTTATTGTTTGTGTTTGGTTTAGGGTTAGTTATAGGGTTAGGGTGTGGATTTGGATTAGAGTTAGTGTTAGGGTTAGTGTTAGGGTCAGGTTTAGGGTTAAGGTTTGGGTTAGGGTTCTGTTTAGGGATAGGGTTAGGTTTATGGGTTCGGTTAGGGTAAGGGATAGGGTTAGGGTTAGGATTAGGCTTAGGGTTAGTGTTTTGGTTTGGGATAGGTTTAGGGTTTGGGTTAGGGTTAGGTTTAGTGTTAGGGTTTGGGTTAGGGTTAGGTTTAAGGTTAATCTTTCGGTTAGGGTTAGATTTAGGGTTAGGGTTAGTATTTTTGTTAGGGTTAGGGTTACGGTTAGGGTTACGGTTAGGGTATGGGTTAGGGTTAGGGTTAGGGTTAGGATTTGGGTTTGGGTTAGGGTTAGGGTTAGGGTTAGGGTTAGTTTTTGTGTTAGGGTTAGGTTTAGGGTTAGGGTTTGGGTTAAGGTTAGGTTTAGGGTTAGGATTTCGGTTACGGTTAGGTTTACGTTTAGGGTTTGGGTTATTGTTAGGCTTATGTTTAGGGTTAGGTTTAGGGTGAGGGGGAGGGGATGGGTTAGTGTTAGGTTTAGTGTTAGGGGTAGGGTTAGGGTTAGGGTTACGGTTAGAGTTTGGGTTAGGGTTAGGGTTAGGGTTTGAGTTTGGTTAGGGTTAGGGATTGTGTTAGGGTTAGGTTTAGGGTTAGGGTTTGGGCTAGGGTTAGGTTTAGTGTTTGGGTTTGTGTTAGGGTTAGGTTTAGGGTTAGGGTTTGTGTTTGGGGTTAGGGTTAGGGTTAGGGTTAAGGTTTGGGTTATGGTTAGGTTTAGGCTTAGGGTTAGGGTTAGGCTTAGGTTTAGGTTTAATATTTTGGTTAGTGTTAGGGTTAGGTATAGGGTTAGTGTTAGGTTAGGTTTAGGGTTAGGGTTAGGGTTAGGGTTAGGGTTTGGGCTAGGGTTAGGTTTAGTGTTACGGTTTGTGTTAGGGTTAGGTTTAGGGTTAGCGTTTGTGTTTATGGTTAGGGTTAGGTTTAGGGTTAAGGTTTGGGTTATGGTTAGGTTTAGGCTTAGGGTTAGGGTTAGGCTTAAGTTTAGTTTTAATGTTTGGGTTAGTGTTAGGGTTAGGTAAAGGGTTAATGTTAGGTTAGGTTTAGGGTTAGGTTTAGGGTTAGGGTTAGGGTTAGTAGAGGTAGGCTTTGTAGTAGAGGTCCTGTATGTGGAGGGCCTGGGCAGGGCCAGCAGGCCACACCACCTTCTCCCCTCCTCCTCCCATCTTCTCCTGGCTGCTTCTGTTTGTCAAACACTAGAACTTTGACCTAAATTCAACTAAATCTCTCCAAACTGGTCACCCAAACACTAGAGCCTACCACCAAGAAACCTCTGTGTTTCAGCAACTCATCTGAGAGGGCTTTGTCACCTAGCAACACCCTAAACAATGTTTGCCTGGTCACTGCCTCTTGGAGTTCCAGAATCTTAGTCCAAGATTCTGTGACCTCAGCACTCCTGCCCACATCAGACACCAATGACAGGAGACTGACCAATAGCACTCAGCACTCACTTGCAGAGCTCTGCCTGTCTATCATAGCTTCAGAGCTGGTGCTCCTCCCCTGGTCAAGTCATGCCAAGTTTGCTTCCCAGTCCTGCAGCTCTTGCCAGGATTGCACGTGGTTACATAAATAACCAACCTCATTCTTTCTAGAAATTACCATATTATTGATATTGAATTCTTAAGTACTATAAGATACATATGAATCAGAAAACTACTTTGGACATCGTTTTCTATGAGGGAAAATATTTTCCTTTTTCATTGTTGCTGAATCCAATCTTTGCTCTTAAAAAAGTACAACTCAACTCTTGGGGGTGAGGCAGGAGTATTATCAGTTCAAGGCTACCCTGGGATTAGGGTATGTGTTATGGTTAAGTTTAGGTTTAGGGTTAGGGTTAGAATTAGGGTTAGGGTTAGGTTTAGATTTAGGGTTAGGGTTAGTGTTTGGGTTAGGATTAGGTTTAGGGTTAGGGTTAGGATTACGATTAGGGTTATGGTTTGGGTTAGGGTTAG
>JAJHUQ010000032.1:9950000-9955000 GCA_035773235.1 Eospalax fontanierii
GTTAGGTTTATGTTCAGGTTTAGTGTTCTGGGTTTGGGTTAGGTGTAGGGTTAGGATTAGGGTTAGTGTTAGGATCTGGGTTAGGGTTAAGGTTTGGGTTAGGATTGTGTTTAGGGATAGGGTTAGGTTTATGAGTTCGGTTAGGGTTAGGGTTAGGGTTAGGGTTAGGGTTAGGGTTTGGGTTTGGGATAGGGTTAGGGTTTGGGTTAGAGTTAGGTTTAGGGTTAGGCTTTGGGTTAGGGTTAGGTTTAGGTTTAATGTTTGGGTTAGGGTTAGGGTTAGTTTTAGGGTTAGGGTTAGGGTTAGCGTTACGGTTAGGGTATGGGTTAGGGTTAGGTTTAGGGTTAGTGTTAGGTTTAGGTTTAATGTTTGGGTTAGTGTTAGGGTTAGGTATAGGGTTAGTGTTAGGTTAGGTGTAGGGTTAGGGTTAGGGTTAGTAGAGGTTGGCTTTGTAGTAGAGGTCCTGTTTGTGGAGGTCCTGGGAAGGGCCTGCAGGCCACACCACCTTCTCCCCTCCTCCTCCCATCTTCTCCTGGCTGCTTCTTTTTGTCAAACACTAGAACTTTGACCTAAAGTCAACTAAATCTCTCCAAACTGGTCACACAAACACTAGAGCCTACCACCAAGAAACCTCTGTGTTTCAGCAACTCATCTTAGAGGGCTTTGTCACTTAGCAACACCCTAAACAATGCTTTGCCAAGTCACTGCTTCTTCCAGTTCCAGAATCTTAGTCCAAGATTCTGTGACCTCAGCACTTCTGCTCACATGAGACACCAATGACAGGAGACTGACCAATAGCCCTCAGCACTCACTTGCAAAGCTCTGCCTGTCTATCATAGCTTCAGAGCAGGTGCTCCTCCCCTGGTCAAGTCATGCCAAGGTTGCTTCCCAGTCCTGCAGCTCTTGCCAGGATTGCACGTGGTTACCTAAATAACCAACCTCATTCTTTCTAGAAATTACCATATTATTAATATTGGATTCTTAAATACTATAAGCTACATTTGAATCAGAAAACTACTTTGGGCATCGTTCTCTATGAGGGAAAATATTTTCCTTTTTCATTGTTGCTGAATCAAATCTTTGCTCTTAAAAAAGTACAATCCAACTCTTGGGGGTGAGGCAGGAGGATTATCAGTTCAAGGCTAACCTGAGATTAGGGCATGGCTTATGGTTATGGTTATGGTTAGGGTTAGGGTTAGAATTAGGGTTAGGGTTAGGTTTAGATTTAGGGTTAGGTTTAGAGTTAGGGTTTGTGTTAGGGTTATGGTTAAGGCTTGTGTTAGGATTAGGTTTCGGGTTAGTGTTTGGGTTAGGGTTAGGTTTACGGTTAATGTTTGGGTTAGGGTTAGGGTTAGGTATAGGGTTTGGGTTTGGTTTAATGTTAGGGTTAGGGTTAGGGTTACGGTTAGGGTTACGGTTAGAGTTTGGGTTAGGTTTAGGGCTGGGCTGTGTTTGCGTTTGTGTTATGGTTAGTTTAAGGGTTTGTGTTCGGGTTAGGTTTAGGGTTAGGGTTTGGGCTAGGGTTAGGGTTAGGGTGTGCATTTGGGTTAGGGTTAGGGTTAGGGTTAGGGTTAGGGTTAGGGTTAGGGATAGAGTTATGGTTTGTGTTCTGGTTATGGTTAGGGTTTGGGTTAGGGTTAGGTTTAGGGTTAGGCTTTGGGTTAGGGTTAGGTTTAGGGTTAATGTTTGGGTTAGGTTTAGGGTTAGTTTTAGGGTTAGGGTTAGGGTTAGGGTTACGGTTAGGGTATGGGTTAGGGTTAGGTTTAGGGTTAGGATTTGGGTTTGGATTAGGGTTAGGGTTAGGGTTAGGTTTTGTGTTAGGGTTAGGTTTAGGGTTAGGGTTTGGGTTAGGGTTAGGGTTTGGGTTATTGATAGGCTTAGGTTTAGGTTTAGGGTTAGGGTTAGGGTTAGGTTTTGGGTAAGTGTTAGGTTTAGGGTTAGGGTTAGGATTAGGGTTAGGGTTACGGTTAGAGTTTGGTTTAGGGTTAGGGTTAGGGTTTGGGTTTGGGTTAGGTTTAAGGTTTGTGTTAGGGTTAGATTTAGGGTTAGGGTTTGGGCTAGTGTTAGGTTTAGGGTTAGGGTTTAGGTTAGGGTTACGTTTAGGGTTAATGTTTGGGTTAGCTTTAGGTTTAGGGTTTGGCTTAGGGTTAGGTTTATGGTTAGGGTTAGGGTTTGGGTTAGGGTTAGGTTTTGGGTTAGGGTTTGTGTTAGGTTTCGGTTAAGGGTTAATGTTTGGGTTAGGGTTAGGGTTAGGGTTAGGGTTTGGGTTTGGGTTAGGGTTAGGGTTAGGGTTTGTGTTAGTGTTAGGTTTAGGGTTAGGGTTTGGGCTAGGGTTAGGGTTATGTTTAGGGTTAATGTTTGGGTTATGGTTAGGTTTAGTCTTAGGGTTATGGTTAGGGTTAGGTTTAGGTTTAATGTTTGGGTTAGGATTAGAGTTATGTATAGGGTTAGTGTTAGGTTAGGATTAGGGTTAGGGTTAGGGTTAGGGTTAGGGTTTGCTTTAGGGTTAGTAGAGGTAGGCAATTAGGGTTAGTAGTAGAGGTCCTCTATGTGGAGGTTCAGGGCATGGTCAGCAGGCCACACCACCTTCTCCCCTCCTCCTCCCATCTTCTCCTGGCTGCTTCTTTTTGTCAAACACTAGATCTTTGACCTAAAGTCAAATAAATCTCTCCAAACTGGTCACCCAAAGACTAGAGCCTACCACCAAGAAACCTCTGTGTTTCAGCAACTCAGCTGAGAGGGCTTTGTCACCTAGCAACACCCTAAACAATGTTTGCCTGGTCACTGCCTCTTGAAGTTCCAGAATCTTAGTCCAAGGTTCTGTGACCTCAGCACTCCTGCCCACATCAGAGACCAATGACAGGAGACTGACCAATAGCACTCAGCACCAAGGCTAACCTGAGATTAGGGCATGGGTTATGGTTATGGTTAGGTTTAGGGTTAGGGTTAGAATTAGGGTTAGGGTTAGGTTTAGATTTAGGATTAGGGTTAGTGTTTGGGTTAGGGTTAGGTTTAGGGTTAGCGTTACGATTAGGATTAGGGTTATGGTTTGGGTTAGCGTTAGGGTTACGTTTAGGGTTAGGGTTAGGGTTTGGATTAGAGTTAGGGTTAGGTTTATGGTTTCCATTTGGGTTAGGGTGAGTATTAGGGTTAGGGTTAGGGTTAGTGTTAGGATTAGGGTTTGGTTTTGGGTTTGGGTTAGTGTTAGGGTTAGGGTTAGGGTTTAGGTTAGGTTTAGGGTGAGGGTTTGCGATAAGGTTAGGATTTGGGTTAGGGTTAGGGTTAGGATTAGGGTTGGGGTTAGGTTTAGGGTTAGGGTTAGCGTTTTGGTTAGGGTTAGGGTTAGGGTTAGGGTTAGGGTTAGTGTTTGGGTTAGGGTTTTTGTTAGGGTTAGGGTTTGGATTAGGGTTAGGTTTAGGGTTAATGTTTGGATTAGCTTTAGGGTTAGGGTTTGGGTTAGGGTTAGGGTTATGGTTATGGTTAGGGTTTGTGTTAGGGTTAGGTTTAGGGTTAGGGTTTGGGTTAGGGTTAGGTTTAGGGGTAATGTTTGTGTTAGGGTAAGGGTTAGGTATAGGGTTAGGGTTTGGTTTAGTGTTAGGTTTAGTGTTAGGGTTAGGGTTCGGGTTAGGGTTACGGTTATAGTTTGGATTAGGTTTAGGGCTGGGTTAGGGTTTGGGTTTGTGTTAGGGTTAGGGTTAGGGTTTGTTTTAGGGTTAGGTTTACGGTTTAGATTAGGTTTAGGGTGAGGGTTTGCGATAAGGTTAGAATTTGGGTTAGGGTTAGGGTTAGGATTAGGGTTAGGGTTAGGGTTAGGTTTAGCGTTTGGATTAGGGTTAGGGTTAGGGTAAGGTATACGGTTTGGTTAGGGTTAGGGTGTGAGTTTGGGTTAGGGTTAGGTTAGGTTTAGGGTTAAGTTTAGGGAAAGAGTTATGGTTTGGGTTCTGGATATGGTTAGGGTTTGGGTTAGGGTTAGGGTTAGGGGTTGGGTTTGGGTTAAGGTTAGGGTTAGGGTTAGGGTTTGGGTTTGGGTTTGGGTTAGGGTTAGGGTTAGGGTTAGTGTTTGGGTTTCGGTAAGGATTAGATTTAGGGTTTGTGTTAGGGTTTGGGTAACGGTTAGGGTTAGGTTAGGGTTTGGGTTTGGGTTAGGGTTAGGTTTAGGGTTAGGGTTTGGGTTAGGGTTAGGTTTCGCGTTAATGTTTGGATTAGCTTTATGGTTAGGGTTTGGGTTAGGGTTGGGTTTAGGGTTAGGTTTTGGGTAAGGGTTAGGTTTAGGGGTAATATTTGGGTTAGGGTTAGGGTTAGGTATACGGTTAGGGTTTGATTTAGTGTTAGGTTTAGGGTTAGGGTTAGGGTTAGGGTTAGGGTTACTGTAAGAGTTTGGGTTAGGTTTAGGGCTGGGTTAGGGTTTGGGTTTGTGTTAGGGTTAGGGTTAGGGTTTGTGTTAGGGTTAGGATTAGGATTAGGGTTTGGGCTAGGGTTAGGGTTAGGGTTAGGGTTAATGTTTGGGTTAGGGTTATGGTTATGTTTAGGCTTAGGATTTGGGTTAGGGTTAGGGTTAGGGGTTGGGTTTGGGTTAACGTTAGAGTTAGGGTTAGTGTTAGGGTTAGGGTTAGGGTTAGGGTTAGGGTTAGGGTTTGGGTTAGGGTTAGGGTTAGGGTTTGGGTTAGGGTTAGGTTTTGGGTTATTGTTAGGGTTAGTTTTAGGTTAGTGTTTGGGTTTGGGTTAGGTTTAGGGTTAGAGTTAGGGTTTGTTTTAGGGTTAGGGTTAGTGTTAGGGTTAGGGTTAGGGTGTGCATTTGGGTTAGTGTTAGGTTTAGTGTTAGGTTTAGGTTAGGGATAGTGTTATGGTTTGGATTCTGCTTACGGTTAGGTTTTGGGTTAGGGTTAGGGTTAGGTTTAGGGTTTGGGTTTGGGTTAGGATTACAGTTAGGGTTAGGGTTTGGGTTTTGGTTAGGGTTAGGGTTTGTGTTAGGGTTAGGTTTACGTTTAGGGTTTGGGTTA
>JAJHUQ010000032.1:9965000-9975000 GCA_035773235.1 Eospalax fontanierii
GTTAGGATATGGGTTTGGATTAGGGTTAGGGTTAGGGTTAGGTTTTGTGTTAGGGTTAGGTTTAGGGTTAGGGTTTGGGTTAGGGTTAGGGTTTGGGTTATTGAAAGGCTTAGGTTTAGGTTTAGGGTTAGGGTTAGGGTTAGGTTTTGGGTAAGTGTTAGGTTTAGGGTTAGGGTTAGGGTTAGGGTTAGGGTTACGGTTAGAGTTTGGTTTAGGGTTAGGGTTAGGGTTTGGGTTTGGGTTAGGTTTAAGGTTTGTGTTAGGGTTAGATTTAGGGTTAGGGTTTGGGCTAGTGTTAGGTTTAGGGTTAGGGTTTAGGTTAGGGTTACGTTTAGGGTTAATGTTTGGGTTAGCTTTAGGTTTAGGGTTTGGCTTAGGGTTAGGTTTATGGTTAGGGTTAGGGTTTGGGTTAGGGGTAGGTTTTGGGGTAGGGTTTGTGTTAGGTTTCGGTTTAGGGTTAATGTTTGGGTTAGGGTTAGGGTTAGGGTTAGGGTTTGGGTTTGGGTTAGGGTTAGGGTTAGGGTTTGTGTTAGTGTTAGGTTTAGGGTTAGGGTTTGGGCTAGGGTTAGGGTTATGTTTAGGGTTAATGTTTGGGTTATGGTTAGGTTTAGTCTTAGGGTTATGGTTAGGGTTAGGTTTAGGTTTAATGTTTGGGTTAGGATTAGGGTTAGGTATAGTGTTAGTGTTAGGTTAGGATTAGGGTTAGGGTTAGGGTTAGGGTTAGGTTTTGCTTTAGGGTTAGTAGAGGTAGGCAATTAGGGTTAGTAGTAGAGGTCCTCTATGTGGAGGTTCAGGGCATGGTCAGCAGGCCACACCACCTTCTCCCCTCCTCCTCCCATCTTCTCCTGGCTGCTTCTTTTTGTCAAACACTAGATCTTTGACCTAAAGTCAAATAAATCTCTCCAAACTGGTCACCCAAAGACTAGAGCCTACCACCAAGAAACCTCTGTGTTTCAGCAACTCAGCTGAGAGGGCTTTGTCACCTAGCAACACCCTAAACAATGTTTGCCTGGTCACTGCCTCTTGAAGTTCCAGAATCTTAGTCCAAGGTTCTGTGACCTCAGCACTCCTGCCCACATCAGATACCAATGACAGGAGACTGACCAATAGCACTCAGCACCAAGGCTAACCTGAGATTAGGGCATGGGTTATGGTTATGGTTAGGTTTAGGGTTAGGGTTAGAATTAGGGTTAGGGTTAGGTTTAGATTTAGGATTAGGGTTAGTGTTTGGGTTAGGGTTAGGTTTAGGGTTAGCGTTACGATTAGGATTAGGGTTATGGTTTGGGTTAGGGTTAGGGTTACGTTTAGGGTTAGAGTTAGGGTTTGGATTAGAGTTAGCGTTAGGTTTAGGGTTTCCATTTGGGTTAGGGTGAGTATTAGGGTTAGGGTTAGGGTTAGTGTTAGGATTAGGGTTTGGTTTTGGGTTTGGGTTAGTGTTAGGGTTAGGGTTAGGGTTTAGGTTAGGTTTAGGGTGAGGGTTTGCGATAAGGTTAGGATTTGGGTTAGGGTTAGGGTTAGGATTAGGGTTAGGGTTAGGTTTAGGGTTAGGGTTAGCGTTTTGGTTAGGGTTAGGGTTAGGGTTAGGGTTAGGGTTAGTGTTTGGGTTAGGGTTTTTGTTAGGGTTAGGGTTTGAATTAGGGTTAGGTTTAGGGTTAATGTTTGGATTAGCTTTAGGGTTAGGGTTTGGGTTAGGGTTAGGGTTATGGTTATGGTTAGGGTTTGTGTTAGGGTTAGGTTTAGGGTTAGGGTTTGGGTTAGGGTTAGGTTTAGGGGTAATGTTTGTGTTAGGGTAAGGGTTAGGTATAGGGTTAGGGTTTGGTTTAGTGTTAGGTTTAGTGTTAGGGTTAGGGTTCGGGTTAGGGTTACGGTTATAGTTTGGATTAGGTTTAGGGCTGGGTTAGGGTTTGGGTTTGTGTTAGGGTTAGGGTTAGTGTTTGTTTTAGGGTTAGGTTTACGGTTTAGATTAGGTTTAGGGTGAGGGTTTGCGATAAGGTTAGAATTTGGGTTAGGGTTAGGGTTAGGATTAGGGTTAGGGTTAGGGTTAGGTTTAGCGTTTGGATTAGGGTTAGGGTTAGGGTAAGGTATACGGTTTGGTTAGGGTTAGGGTGTGAGTTTGGGTTAGGGTTAGGTTAGGTTTAGGGTTAAGTTTAGGGAAAGAGTTATGGTTTGGGTTCTGGATATGGTTAGGGTTTGGGTTAGGGTTAGGGTTAGGGGTTGGGTTTGGGTTAAGGTTAGGGTTAGGGTTAGGGTTTGGGTTTGGGTTTGGGTTAGGGTTAGGGTTAGGGTTAGTGTTTGGGTTTCGGTAAGGATTAGATTTAGGGTTTGTGTTAGGGTTTGTGTAACGGTTAGGGTTAGGTTAGGGTTTGGGTTTGGGTTAGGGTTAGGTTTAGGGTTAGGGTTTGGGTTAGGGTTAGGTTTCGGGTTAATGTTTGGATTAGCTTTATGGTTAGGGTTTGGGTTAGGGTTGGGTTTAGGGTTAGGTTTTGGGTAAGGGTTAGGTTTAGGGGTAATATTTGGGTTAGGGTTAGGGTTAGGTATACGGTTAGGGTTTGATTTAGTGTTAGGTTTAGTGTTAGGGTTAGGGTTAGGGTTAGGGTTACTGTAAGAGTTTGGGTTAGGTTTAGGGCTGGGTTAGGGTTTGGGTTTGTGTTAGGGTTAGGGTTAGGGTTTGTGTTAGGGTTAGGATTAGGATTAGGGTTTGGGCTAGGGTTAGGGTTAGGGTTAGGGTTAATGTTTGGGTTAGGGTTATGGTTATGTTTAGGCTTAGGATTTGGGTTAGGGTTAGGGTTAGGGGTTGGGTTTGGGTTAACGTTAGAGTTAGGGTTAGGGTTAGGGTTAGGGTTAGGGTTAGGGTTAGGGTTAGGGTTAGGGTTTGGGTTAGGGTTAGGGTTAGGGTTAGGGTTTGGGTTAGGGTTAGGTTTTGGGTTATTGTTAGGGTTAGTTTTAGGTTAGTGTTTGGGTTTGGGTTAGGTTTAGGGTTAGAGTTAGGGTTTGTTTTAGGGTTAGGGTTAGTGTTAGGGTTAGGGTTAGGGTGTGCATTTGGGTTAGTGTTAGGTTTAGTTTTAGGTTTAGGTTAGGGATAGTGTTATGGTTTGGATTCTGCTTACGGTTAGGTTTTGGGTTAGGGTTAGGGTTAGGTTTAGGGTTTGGGTTTGGGTTAGGATTACAGTTAGGGTTAGGGTTTGGGTTTTGGTTAGGGTTAGGGTTTGTGTTAGGGTTAGGTTTACGTTTAGGGTTTGGGTTAGGGTTTGGTTTAGGGTTAATATTTGGGTTAGCTTTAGTGTTAGGGTTTGGGTTAGGGTTAGGGTTATGGTTATGGTTAGGGTCTGGGCTAGGGCTAGGTCTTGGGGTAGGCTTTGATTTAGGGTTAGGATTAGGGTTAATGTTTGGGTTAGGGTTAAGGTTAGGTATAGGGTTAGGGATTGGTTTATTGTTAGGTTTAGTGTTAGGGTTAGGGTTAGTTTTAGGGTTACGGTTAGAGTTTTGGTTAGGTTTAGGGTTAGGGTTAGGGTTTGTGTTAGGGTTAGGTTTAGGGTTAGGGTTTCGTTTAGGGTTAGGTTTTGGGTTATGGTTAGGTTTAGGCTTAGGGTTTGGGTTAGGGTTAGGTTTAGGTTTAATGTTTGGGTTAGGGTTAGGGTTAGGTTTAGTAGAGGTAGGCGTTGCAGTAGAGGTCCTGTATGTGGAGGTCCTGTGCAGGGCCAGCAGGCCACACCATCTTCTCCCCTCCTCCTCCCATCTTCTCCTCGCTGCTTCTTTTTGTCAAACACTAGAACTTTGACCTAAAGTCTACTATAATCTCTCCAAACTGGTCACCCAAACACTAGAGCCTACCACCAAGAAACCTCTGTGTTTCAGCAACTCATCTGAGAGGGCTTTGTCACCTAGCAACACCCTAAACAATGCTTTGCCAGGTCACTGCCTCTTGGAGTTCCAGAATCTTAGTCCAAGATTCTGTGACATAAGCACTCCTGCCCACATCAGACACCAATGACAGGAGACTGACCAATAGCACTCTGGACTCACTTGCAAAGCTCTGCCTGTCTATCATAGCTTCAGAGCAGGTCCTCCTCCCATGGTCAAGTCATGCCAAGGTTGCTTCCCAGTCCTGCAGCTCTTGCCAGGATTGCACGTGGTTACCTAAATAACCAACCTCTTTCTTTCTAGAATTTACCATATTATTGATATTGGATTCTTAAGTACTATAAGCTACATTTGAATCAGAAAACTACTTTGGACATCGTATTCTATGAGGGAAAATATTTTCCTTTTTCATTGTTGCTGAATCCAATCTTTGCTCTTAAAAAAGTACAACTCAACTCTTGGGAGTGAGGTAGGAGGATTATCAGTTCAAGCTACCCTCGGATTAGGGTATGGGTTATGGTTATGGTTATGGTTAGGATTAGGGTTAGAATTAGGGTTAGGGTTAGGTTTAGGGTTAGTGTTAGGTTTAGTGTTTGGGTTAGGGTTAGGTTTAGGGTTAGGGATACGATTAGGATTAGGGTTATGGTTTGGGTTAGGGTTAGGGGTAGGATTAGGTTTAGGGTTAGGGTTAGGGTTTGAGTTAGGGTTAGGGTTAGGTTTAGGGTTTCCGTTTGGGTTAGGGTGAGTGTTAGGGTTAGGGTTAGGGTTAGTTTTAGGATTAGAGTTTGGATTTGGGTTAAGGTTAGTGTTAGGGTTAGGGTTAGGGTTTAGGTTAGGTTTAGGGTTAGGGTTTGTGATAAGGTTAGGATTTGGGTTAAGGTTAGGGTTAGGATTAGGGTTAGGGTTAAGGTTAGGGTTAGGGTTAACGTTTGGGTTAGGGTTAAGTTTAGTTTAAGGTTAGGGTTAGTTTTTGGGTTAGGGTTATGTTTAGGGTTAGGGTGTGCGTTTGGGTTAGGGTTAGGTTTAGGGCTAGGGTTTGGGTTTGGCTTAGGGTTAGGGTTAGGGTTAGGGTTAGTGTTAGGGTTTGCTTTGCATTAGGATTAGGGTTAGGGTTAGGGTTAGGATTAGGGTTAGGGTTTGGGTTAGGGTTTGGGTTTGGTTTAGGGTTAGGGCTAGGGTTTGGGTTAGGTTTAGGGTTAGGGTTAGGGTTTGGTTTTGGGTTAGGTTTAGGGTTAGAGTTATTGTTTGGGTTAGGGTTTGGTTTAGTGTTAGGTTTAGTGTTAGGGTTAGGGTTCGGGTTAGGGTTACGGTTATAGTTTGGATTAGGTTTAGGGCTGGCTTAGGGTTTGTGTTTGTGTTAGGGTTAGGGTTAGGGTTTGTTTTAGGGTTAGGTTTACGGTTTAGATTAGGTTTAGGGTGAGGGTTTGCGATAAGGTTAGAATTTGGGTTAGGGTTAGGGTAAGGATTAGGGTTAGGGTTAGGGTTAGGTTTAGCGTTTGGATTAGGGTTAGGGTTAGGGTAAGGTATACGGTTTGGTTAGGGTTAGGGTGTGAGTTTGGGTTAGGGTTAGGTTAGGTTTAGGGTTAAGTTTAGGGAAAGAGTTATGGTTTGGGTTCTGGATATGGTTAGGGTTTGGGTTAGGGTTAGGGTTAGGGGTTGGGTTTGGGTTAAGGTTAGGGTTAGGGTTAGGGTTTGGGTTTGGGTTTGGGTTAGGGTTAGGGTTAGGGTTAGTGTTTGGGTTTCGGTAAGGATTAGATTTAGGGTTTGTGTTAGGGTTTGTGTAACGGTTAGGGTTAGGTTAGGGTTTGGGTTTGGGTTAGGGTTAGGTTTAGGGTTAGGGTTTGGGTTAGGGTTAGGTTTCGGGTTAATGTTTGGATTAGGTTTATGGTTAGGGTTTGGGTTAGGGTTGGGTTTAGGGTTGGGTTTTGGGTAAGGGTTAGGTTTAGGGGTAATATTTGGGTTAGGGTTAGGGTTAGGTATACGGTTAGGGTTTGATTTAGTGTTAGGTTTAGTGTTAGGGTTAGGGTTAGGGTTAGGGTTAGGGTTACTGTAAGAGTTTGGGTTAGGTTTAGGGCTGGGTTAGGGTTTGGGTTTGTGTTAGGGTTAGGGTTAGGGTTTGTGTTAGGGTTAGGATTAGGATTAGGGTTTGGGCTAGGGTTAGGGTTAGGGTTAGGGTTAATGTTTGGGTTAGGGTTATGGTTATGTTTAGGCTTAGGATTTGGGTTAGGGTTAGGGTTAGGGGTTGGGTTTGGGTTAACGTTAGAGTTAGGGTTAGGGTTAGGGTTAGGGTTAGGGTTAGGGTTAGGGTTTGGGTTAGGGTTAGGGTTAGGGTTAGGGTTTGGGTTAGGGTTAGGTTTTGGGTTATTGTTAGGGTTAGTTTTAGGTTAGTGTTTGGGTTTGGGTTAGGTTTAGGGTTAGAGTTAGGGTTTGTTTTAGGGTTAGGGTTAGTGTTAGGGTTAGGGTTAGGGTGTGCATTTGGGTTAGTGTTAGGTTTAGTGTTAGGTTTAGGTTAGGGATAGTGTTATGGTTTGGATTCTGCTTACGGTTAGGTTTTGGGTTAGGGTTAGGGTTAGGTTTAGGGTTTGGGTTTGGGTTAGGATTACATTTAGGGTTTAGGGTTTGGGTTTTGGTTAGGGTTAGGGTTTGTGTTAGGGTTAGGTTTACGTTTAGGGTTTGGGTTAGGGTTTGGTTTAGGGTTAATATTTGGGTTAGCTTTAGTGTTAGGGTTTGGGTTAGGGTTAGGGTTATGGTTATGGTTAGGGTTTGGGTTAGGGTTAGGTTTAGGGTTAGGCTTTGGTTTAGGGTTAGGATTAGGGTTAATGTTTGGGTTAGGGTTAAGGTTAGGTATAGGGTTAGGGATTGGTTTATTGTTAGGTTTAGTGTTAGGGTTAGGGTTAGTTTTAGGGTTACGGTTAGAGTTTTGGTTAGGTTTAGGGTTAGGGTTAGGGTTTGTGTTAGGGTTAGGTTTAGGGTTAGGGTTTCGTTTAGGGTTAGGTTTTGGGTTATGGTTAGGTTTAGGCTTAGGGTTTGGGTTAGGGTTAGGTTTAGGTTTAATGTTTGGGTTAGGGTTAGGGTTAGGTTTAGTAGAGGTAGGCGTTGCAGTAGAGGTCCTGTATGTGGAGGTCCTGTGCAGGGCCAGCAGGCCACACCATCTTCTCCCCTCCTCCTCCCATCTTCTCCTCGCTGCTTCTTTTTGTCAAACACTAGAACTTTGACCTAAAGTCTACTATAATCTCTCCAAACTGGTCACCCAAACACTAGAGCCTACCACCAAGAAACCTCTGTGTTTCAGCAACTCATCTGAGAGGGCTTTGTCACCTAGCAACACCCTAAACAATGCTTTGCCAGGTCACTGCCTCTTGGAGTTCCAGAATCTTAGTCCAAGATTCTGTGACATAAGCACTCCTGCCCACATCAGACACCAATGACAGGAGACTGACCAATAGCACTCTGGACTCACTTGCAAAGCTCTGCCTGTCTATCATAGCTTCAGAGCAGGTCCTCCTCCCATGGTCAAGTCATGCCAAGGTTGCTTCCCAGTCCTGCAGCTCTTGCCAGGATTGCACGTGGTTACCTAAATAACCAACCTCTTTCTTTCTAGAATTTACCATATTATTGATATTGGATTCTTAAGTACTATAAGCTACATTTGAATCAGAAAACTACTTTGGACATCGTATTCTATGAGGGAAAATATTTTCCTTTTTCATTGTTGCTGAATCCAATCTTTGCTCTTAAAAAAGTACAACTCAACTCTTGGGGGTGAGGTAGGAGGATTATCAGTTCAAGCTACCCTCGGATTAGGGTATGGGTTATGGTTATGGTTATGGTTAGGATTAGGGTTAGAATTAGGGTTAGGGTTAGGTTTAGGGTTAGTGTTAGGTTTAGTGTTTGGGTTAGGGTTAGGTTTAGGGTTAGGGATACGATTAGGATTAGGGTTATCGTTTGGGTTAGGGTTAGGGGTAGGATTAGGTTTAGGGTTAGGGTTAGGGTTTGAGTTAGGGTTAGGGTTAGGTTTAGGGTTTCCGTTTGGGTTAGGGTGAGTGTTAGGGTTAGGGTTAGGGTTAGTTTTAGGATTAGAGTTTGGATTTGTGTTAAGGTTAGTGTTAGGGTTAGGGTTAGGGTTTAGGTTAGGTTTAGGGTTAGGGTTTGTGATAAGGTTAGGATTTGGGTTAAGGTTAGGGTTAGGATTAGGGTTAGGGTTAAGGTTAGGGTTAGGGTTAACGTTTGGGTTAGGGTTAAGTTTAGTTTAAGGTTAGGGTTAGTTTTTGGGTTAGGGTTATGGTTAGGGTTAGGGTGTGCGTTTGGGTTAGGGTTAGGTTTAGGGCTAGGGTTTGGGTTTGGCTTAGGGTTAGGGTTAGGGTTAGGGTTAGTGTTAGGGTTTGCTTTGCATTAGGATTAGGGTTAGGGTTAGGGTTAGGATTAGGGTTAGGGTTTGGGTTAGGGTTTGGGTTTGGTTTAGGGTTAGGGCTAGGGTTTGGGTTAGGTTTAGGGTTAGGGTTAGGGTTTGGTTTTGGGTTAGGTTTAGGGTTAGAGTTATTGTTTGGGTTAGGGTTAGGGTTAGTGTTAGGGTTTGGGTTAGGGATAGGGTTATGGTTAGGGTTAGGGTTTGTGTTAGGGTTAGGTTTAGGATTAGGGTTTGGGTTAGGGTTAGGTTTAGGGGTAATGGTTGGGTTAGGCTTAGGGTTAGGCATAGGGTTAGGGTTTGGTTTAGTGTTAGGTTTAGTGTTAGGGTTAGGGTTCGGGTTAGGGTTACGGTTATAGTTTGGGTTAGGTTTATGTTCAGGTTTAGTGTTCGGGTTTAGGGTTAGGGTTAGTGTTAGAATTCGGGTTAGTGTTAGGATCAGCTTTAGGGTTAAGGTTTGGTTTAGGGTTGTGTTTAGGGATAGGGTTAGTTTTATGAGTTCGGTTAGGGTTAGGGTTAGGGTTAGGGTTAGGGTTAGGGTTAGGGTTAGGATTAAGCTTAGGGTTAGGGTTTGGGTTTGGGATAGGGTTAGGGTTTGGGGTAGGGTTAGGTTTAGGGTTAGGCTTTGGGTTAGGGTTAGGTTTAGGGTTAATGTTTGGGTTAGGGTTAGGGTTAGGTATAGGGTTAGGGATTGGTTTAGTGTTAGGTTTAGTGTTAGGGTTAGGGTTAGTGTTAGGGTTACGGTTAGAGTTTTGTTTAGGTTTAGGGTTATAGTTAGGGTTTGTGTTAGGGTTAGGTTTAGGGTTAGGGTTTGGGCTAGGGTTAGGGTTTGGTTTAGGGTTAATGTTTGGGTTAGGGTTAGGATTAGGTTTAGCGTTAGGGTTTCGTTTAGGCTTAGGTTTTGGGTTATGGTTAGGTTTAGGCTTAGGGTTTGGGGTACGGTTAGGTTTAGGTTTAATGTTTGGGTTAGGGTTAGGGTTAGGGTTAGTAGAGGTAGGCATTGCAGTAGAGGTCCTGTATGTGGAGGTCCTGTGCAGGGCCAGCAGGCCACACCATCTTCTCCCCTCCTCCTCCCATCTTCTCCTGGCTGCTTCTTTTTGTCAAACACTAGAACTTTGACCTAAAGTCTACTATAATCTCTCCAAACTGGTCACTCAAATACTAGAGCCTACCACCAAGAAACCTCTGTGTTTCAGCAACTCATCTGAGAGTGCTTTGTCACCCAGCAACACCCTAAACAATGCTTTGCCAGGTCACTGCCTCTTGGAGTTCCAGAATCTTAGTCCAAGATTCTGTGACATAAGCACTCCTGCCCACATCAGACACCAATGACAGGAGACTGACCAATAGCACTCTGGACTCACTTGCAAAGCTCTGCCTGTCTATCATAGCTTCAGAGCAGGTGCTCCTCCCATGGTCAAGTCATGCCAAGGTTGCTTCCCAGTCCTGCAGCTCTTGCCAGGATTGCACGTGGTTACCTAAATAACCAACCTCTTTCTTTCTAGAATTTACCATATTATTGATATTGGATTCTTAAGTACTATAAGCTACATTTGAATCAGAAAACTACTTTGGACATCGTTTTCTATGAGGGAAAATATTTTCCTTTTTCATTGTTGCTGAATCCAATCTTTGCTCTTAAAAAAGTACAACCCAACTCTAGGGGGTGAGGTAGGAGGATTATCAGTTCAAGGCTACTCTCGGATTAGGGTATGGGTTATGGTTATGGTTATG
>JAJHUQ010000032.1:9980000-9990000 GCA_035773235.1 Eospalax fontanierii
GTTAGCGTTAGGGTTAGGGTTAGGGTTAGGGTAAGGGTTACGGTTAGGGTTAGGGTTATTGTTAGGGTTAGGGTTAGGTTAGGGTTTGGGTTTGGGTTAGGGTTAGGGTTAGTGTTAAGATTAGTGTTAGGGTTTGTTTTTTTTTAGGGTTAGGGTTAGGGTTAGGGTTTGGGTTTGGGTTAGGGTTAGGGTTAGGGTTATGGTTTGTGTTAGTGTTAGGTTTAGGGTTAGGGTTAGGTTTAGCGTGTGGGTTAGGGTTCGGGTTAAGGTTAGGATTAGGGTTATGGTTTGAAATAGGGTTGGGGTTAGCGTTTGGGTTAGGGTTAAGTTTAGGTTAAGGCTAGGGTTAGGGTTTGGGTTAGGGTTAGGGTTAGGTTTAGGGTTAGGGTGTGCGTTTGGGTTAGGGTTAGGTTTAGGGTTAGGGTTAGGTTTAGGGATAGAGTTATGGTTTGTGTTCTGGTTATGTTAGGGTTTGGTTTAGAGTTAGGGTTAGGATTAGGGATTGAGTTTGAGTTAGGGTTAGGTTTAGGGTTAGGGTTTGTGTTAGGGTTAGGTTTAGAGTTAGTGTTTGGGCTAGAGTTAGGTTTAGGGTTAGGATTTGGGTTAGGTTTAGGGTGAGGGTTTGTGTTAGGGTTAGGTTTAGGGTTAGGATTTGGTTTTGGGTTAGGGTTAGGGTTTGGGTTAGGGTGAGGTTTAGGGTTTGGGTTATTGTTAGGGTTAGGGTTAGAGTTTGTGTTTGGTTTAGGATTAGGGTTAGGGTTAGGGTGTGGGTTTGGATTAGGGTTAGGGTTAGGGTTAGGGTTAGTGTTAGGGTTAGGGTTTGGGTTAGGTTTAATTTCATGTTTAGTTTTAGGATTTAGGGTTAGGGTTAGGGTTAGGGTTAGGTTTACGGTTAGGGTTTGGGTTAGGCTTAGGTTTAGGGTTAATGTTTGGGTTAGGGTTAGGGTTAGCGTTAGGGTTACGGTTAGGTTTAGGCTTAGGGTTAGAATTTGCTTTTGGGTTAGGGTTAGGGTTAGGGTTTGGGTTAGGGTGAGGGTTAGGGTTTGGGTTATTGTTAGGGTTAGTGTTAGGGTTAGGTTCATGGTTAAAATTTGGGTTAGGGTTAGTGTTAGGGTTAGGATTAGGGTTTGGGTTAGGGTTAGGTTTAGAGTTAGGGTTAGGGTTAGGGTTAGGGTTAGTGTTAGGGTTTGGTTTGGGTTAGTGTTAGGGTTTGTGTTAGGTTTAGGGTTAGGGTTAGGGTTTGTGTTAGGGTTAGGGTTAGGGTTAAGGTTAGGGTTTGGGTTAGGGTTAGGGTTAGGATTAGGTTATGGTTTGGTTTAGGGTTATGGTTAGGGTTTGGGTTTGGGTTAGGGTTAGGATTAGGGTTATGGTTTGGGTTAGCGTTAGGGTTAGGGTTTGGGTTTGGGTTAGGGTTAGGGTTAGGGTTAGTGTTAGGGTTTGGGTTATTGTTAGGGTTATGTTTAGGTTAGGGTTTGGGTTTGGGTTAGGGTTAGGGTTAGTGTTAGGTTTTGAGTTAGGTTTAGGGTTAGGGTTAGGGTTTGTGTTAGGGTTAGGGTTAGGGTTAAGGTTAGGTTTTGGGTTAGGGTTAGGGTTAGGATTAGGGTTATGGTTTGGGTTAGGGTTAGGGTTAGGGTTAGGGTAAGGGTTTGGGTTTGGCTTAGGGTTAGGTTTAGGGTTAGGGTTAGGGTGTGCGTTTGGGTGAGGGTTAGGTTTAGGGTAATGGTTATGCTTAGGGATAGAGTTATGGTTTGGGTTCTGGTTATGGTTAGGGTTTGGGTTAGGTTTAGGGTTTGGGTTTGGGTTTGGGTTAGATTTAGGGTTAGGGTTAGGATTTGGGTTAAGTTTAGGGTTAGGGTTTGTGTTAGCGTTAGGTTTAGGGTTATGATTTGGTTTTGGGTTAGGGTTAGGGTTTGGGTTAGGGTGAGGGTTAGGGTTTGGGTTATTGTTAGGGTTAGGGTTAGAGTTTGGGTTTGGTTTAGGATTAGGGTTAGGGTTAGGGTGTGGGTTTGGATTAGGGTTAGGGTTAGGGTTAGTGTTAGGTTTAGGGTTTCGGTTAGGTTTAAGTTCAGGTTTAGTCTTAGGATTTAGGGTTAGGGTTAGGGTTAGGGTTAGGTTTACGGTTAGGGTTTGGGTTAGGGTTAGGTTTAGGGTTAGGGTTAGGGTTAGTGTTAGGGTTAAGGTTAGAATTTGGGTTAGGGTTAGGGTTAGGTTTAGGGTTTGGGTTTGGGTTACGGTTAGGGTTAGGGTTAGGGTTTGTGTTAGGGTTAGGTTTAGGTTAGTGTTTGGGCTAGCGTTAGGTTTAGGGTAAGGATTTGGGTTAGGTTTCGGGTTTGGGTTTGTGTTACGGTTAGGTTTAGGATTAGGATTTGGTTTTGGATTAGGGTTAGGGTTAGGGTTTGAGTTAGAGTGAGGGTTAGGGTTTGGGTTATTGTTAGGGTTAGGGTTAGGGTTAGAGTTTGGGTTTGGTTTAGGATTAGGGTTAGTGTTAAGTTTAGGGTTAGGATTTGGATTTGTTTTAGGGTTACGGTTAGGGTTAGGGTATGGGTTTGGATTAGGGTTACGGTTAGTGTTAGTGTTAGGGTTAGGGTTTGGGTTAGGTTTAAGTTCAGGTTTAGTCTTAGGATTTAGGGTTAGGGTTAGGGTTAGGGTTAGGTTTACGGTTAGCGTTAGTGTTAAGGTTACGGTTAAGTTTTGGGTTAGGGTTGTGTTTAGGGATAGGGTTAGATTTATGGGTTGGGTTAGCATTAGGGTTAGGGTTAGGGTTAGGATTAGGGTTAGGATAGGGTTAGGGTTAAGGTTATTGTTAAGGTTTGGTTTAGGGTTAGTTTTAGGCTTATCGCTTGGGTTAAGGTTACGTTCAGGGTTAGTGTTTGGGTTAGGGTTAGGGTTAGGGTTAGGGTTAGGGTGTGGGTTAGGGTTAGGTTTACGCTTAGGGTTAGTGTTAGGGTTAGGGTTAAGGTTTGGGTTAGGGTTGTGTTTAGGGATATGGTTAGGTTTATGGGTTTGTTTAGGATTACCGTTAGGGTTAGAGTTAGGATTAGGGTTAGGTTAGGGTTAGGGTTAAGGTTATTGTTAGGGTTTGTGTTAGGGTTAGGTTTAGGCTTATGGCTTGGGTTAGGGTTAGGTTTAGGATTAATGTTTGGGTTAGGGTTACGGTTAGGTATAGGGTTAGTGTTAGGTTAGGGTTATGGTTAGGGTTAGGGTTAGGATTAGGGTCAGGTTTAGTAGAGCTAGGCGTTTTAGTAGAGGTCCTGTATGTGGGGGCCTGGGAAGGGCCAGCAGGCCACACCACCTTCTCCCCTCCTCCTCCCATCTTCTCCTGGCTGCTTCTTTTTGTCAAACACTAGAACTTTGACCGAAAGTCAACTAAATCTCTCCAAACTGGTCACCCAAACACTAGAGCCTACCACCACGATACCTCTGTGTTTCAGCAACTCATCTGAGAGGGCTTTGTCACCTAGCAACACCCTAAACAATGCTTTGCCAGGTCACTGCCTCTTGGAGTTCCAGAATCTTAGTCCAAGATTCTGTGACCTCAGCACTCCTGCCCACATCAGACACCAATGACAGGAGACTGACCAATAGCACTCTGCACTCACTTGCAAAGCTCTGCCTGTCTATCATAGCTTCAGAGCAGATGCTCCTCCCCTGGTCAAGTCATGCCAAGGTTGCTTCCCAGTCCTGCAGCTCTTGCCAGGATTGCACGTTGTTACCTCAATAACCAACCTCATTCTTTCTAGAAATTACCATATAATTGATATTGGATTCTTCATTACTATAAGCTACATTTGAATCAGAAAACTACTTTGGGCATCATTCTCTATGAGGGAAAATAATTTCCTTTTTCATTATTGCTGAATCCAATCTTTGCTCTTAAAAAAGTACAACTCAAATCTTGGGGGTGAGGCAGGAGGATTATCCGTTCTAGGCTACCTTGGTATTAGGGTATGGTTTATGGTTAGCGTTAGGGTTAGAATTAGTGTTAGGGTTAGGTTTAGGGTTAGGGTTAGGGTTAGTGTTTTGGTTAGGGTTAGGGTTACTATTAGGGTTAGGGTTAGGGTTATGGTTTGTGTTAGGATTCGTGTTAGGTTTAGGGTTTGGGTTAACGTTAGGGTTAGGGTTAGGGTTAGGATTAGGATTTGGGTTAATATTAGGGTCAGGGTTAGGGTTTGCGTTTGGGTTAGGGTGAGGGTTAGGTTTAGGGTTAGGGTTAGTGTTAGGGTTAGGTTTAGGGTTTAGGTTAGAGTTAGGGTTTGGGTTTCCGTTTCGGTTTGGTTTAGGGTTAGGTTTGGGTTAGGTTTAGGATTTGGGTTAGGCTTAGGATTAGCGTTAGGGTTTGCGATAGGGTTGGGGTTTGGGTTAGGGTTAGGGTTAGGCTTAGGGTTAGGGTTAGGGTTAGCGTTTGGGTTAGGGTTAAGTTTAGTTTAAGATTAGGGTTAGGATTTGGGTTAGGGTTAGTGTTAGGGTTAGGGTTAGGGTTTGGGTTTGGGTTAGGGTTATGGTTTGGGTTAGGGTTTGGGTTAGGGTTAGGGTTAGGGTTAGGGTTTGGTTTAGGGTTAGGGTTTGGGTTAAGGTTAGGTTTAGCATTAGTGTTAGGGTTAGGGTTTTGCTTTGGTTTGGGTTAGGGTTAGTGTTAGGTTTATGGTTAGAGTTCGCGTTTGGGTAAGGGTTACTTTTTGGGTTAGGGTTAGGGTTAGGTTTAGGGTTAGGGTTAGTGTTAGGGTTTGGGTTTGGGTTAGGGTTAGGCTTAGGGTTAGGGTTAGCGTAAGGGATTCGGTTAGGGTTAGGGTTTGGGTGAGGTTTAGGGTTAGGGTTAGGGTTAGGGTTTGGTTTGGAGTTAGGGTTTGGGTTAGGGTTAGGGTTAGGTTAGGGTTTGGTTTAGGGTTAGGGTTTGGGTTAAGGTTAGGTTTAGGGTTAGTGTTAGGGTTAGGGTTTTTGTTTGGTTTGGGTTAGGGTTAGTGTTAGGTTTAGGGTTAGAGTTCGCGTTTGTGTTAGGGTTAATTTTTGGGTTAGGGTTAGGGTTAGGTTTTGGGTTAGGGTTAGTGTGAGGGTTTGGGTTTGGGTTAGCCTTGGGCTTAGGGTTCGGGTTAGGGTTAGTGTGAGAGTTAGGGTTAGGTTTAATGTTAGTGTTTGGGTCAGGTTTAGGGTTAGGGTACGTTTTAGGGTTTGGTTTAGGGTTACGGTTAGTATTAGGGTTTTAGTTCAGGTTAGGGTTAGGGTTAGGGTTAGGGTTAGGGTTTGGTTTAGGGTTAGGATTAGGGAAAGGGTTAGGATTAGTGTTAGGGTTAGGGTTAGGGTTAGGGTTAGTGTTAGGGTCAGGTTTAGGGTTAAGTTTAGGATTTGGTTTAGGTTTAGGTTTAGGTTTAGGGTTAGGGTTAGGGGTTAGGGGTTAGGCTTAGGGTTAGGGTTAGTGTTTGAGTTAGGGTTAGGGTTAGGGTTTGCGTTAGGTTTAGGGTTAGGTTTAGGGTTAAGGTTAGTATTTGTGTTTGTGTTAGGGTTAGGTTTAGGTTTAGGGTTAGGGTTAGGGTTAGTGTTAGGGGTTATAGTTTAGGCTTAGGGTTAGGGTTAGCGTTTGGGTTAGGGTTAGGTTCAGGGTTATGGTTAGGTCTTGTGTTAGGGTTAGGGTTAATGTTAGGGTTTGGGTAAGTGTTAGAGTTAGGGTTAGGGTTAGGTTTTGTGTTTGGTTTGCGTTAGGGTTAGGGTTAGGGTTGTGGGTTAGAGTTAGGTTTAGGTTTAGGGTTAGGGTTTATGATAGGGTTGGGGTTATGGGTTAGGCTTTGGGTTAGTGTTAGTGTTTGGGTTACGGTTAGGTTTAGGGTTTGACTTAGGTTTAGGGTTAGGGTTTGCGTTAGGCTTAGGTTTAGGGTTACGGTTAGTGTTGGGGTTTGGGTTAGATTTACGGTTAGGGTGAGGGGTAGTGTTTGTGTTAGAGTTAGGGTTAAGTTCAGGGGTAAGATTAGATTTAGTGTTTTTGTTAGGGTTAGGGTTAGAATTAAGGATAGGGTTTGGGTTTGGATTAGGGTTAGGATTAGGGTTTGTTTAGATTAGGGTTAATGTTGGGGTTAGGGTTAGGGTTTGGGTTTGGGTAAGTCTTTGGGATAGGGTTAGGGTTAGGGTTTGCGTTTGGGTTTGGATTAGGGTTAGGTTTTGGGTTAGAGTTTGGTTTAGGTTTAGGGTTAGGGTTAGGGTTTGTTTTGGGTAAGGGTTACGGTTAAGGTTAGAGTTAGGGTTTGGTGTAGGGTTAGGTTTACGGTTAGTGTTAGGTTTGGGTTTGGATTGGGGCTAGGATTAGGGTTTGGGTTTGGGTTAGGGTTAGGGTTAGGGTTAGCATTATGGTTTGGGTTTGGGTTAGCGTTAGGATTAAGGTTAGGGTTAGAGTTAGGGTTGGGGTTTGGGTTAGGGTTAGGGTTAGGGTTACAGTGAGGGTTAGGATTAGGGTTAGGTTTTGATTTGTGTTAGGGTTATGGTTAGGGTTAGGGTTAGGGTTAGGGTTAGGGTTAGGTTTTGGCTTTGGTTAGGGTTTCTGTTAGTGTTAGGGTTAGGTTTAGGATTTGGGTTAGAGTTGGGTTTGGGGATAGGGTTAGGTTTATGGTTTGGGTTAGGGTTAGGGTAAGGGTTAGGATTAAGCTGAGGGTTAGTGTTTGTGTTTGGGTTAGGGTTAGGTTTATGTTTAAGATTAGGTTTAGGTTTAGGGTTAGGGTGTCGTTAGGGTTAGGATTAGAGTAACGGTTTGGGTTGGTGTTTGGGTTAGGGTCAGTGTTAGGTTTTTTAATAGGGTTAGAGTTAGGGTTAGGATTAAAGTTAGATTTAGGGTTTCAGTTAGGTTTAGGGTTAGAGTTAGGGTGACGGTTAGCGTTTGGATTAGGTTTAGGATTAGGGTTTGGGTTTGGGTTAGTGTTAATGTTAGGTTTAGGATTATGTTTGGGTTTGGGTGAGTGTTAGGGTTAGGGTTAGTTTTAGGGTTAGGGTTTGGATTAGCGTTAGGGTTAGGTTTAGGGTTTGGTTTAGGGTTACGGTTTGGGTTAAGGTTAGGTTTAGGGTTAGTGTTAGGGTTAGGGTTTTGGTTGGTTTGGGTTAGGGTTAGTGTTAGGTTTAGGGTTAGAGTTCGCGTTTGGGTTATTGTTACTTTTTGGGTTAGGGTTAGGGTTAGGTTTAGTGTTAGGGTTAGTGTTAGGGTTTGGGTTTGGGTTAGCGTTAGGGTTAGGCTTAGGGTTAGGGTTAGGGTTAGGGATTCCGCTAGGGTTAGGGTTTGGTTGAGGGTTAGGGTTAGGGTTAGGGTTTGGTTTGGAGTTAGGGTTTGGATTAGGGGTAGGGGTAGTGTGAGAGTTAGGGTTAGGGTTAATGTTAGGGTTTGGGTTAGGTTTAGGGTTAGGGTAAGTTTTAGAGTTTGGGTTAGGGTTAGGTTTTGGGTTAGGTTTAGGGATACAGTTAAGTTTAGTATTTGGGGTTGTGTTAGGGTTAGGTTTAGGGTTAGGGTTAGGGTTAGTGTTAGGGTTAGGTTTAGGGTTAGGCTTAGGTTTTGGTTTAGGGTTAGGGTTAGGTTAAGTGTTTGTTTTAGGGTTAGGTTATGGTTATGTTTAGGGTGAGGAATAGGTTTAGGGTTAGGGTTAGGGTTAAGGTTAGAGTTAGGGTTTGGGTTAGGGTCAGGGTTAGGGTTAGGGTTAGGGTTTAGGTTTGGATTAGGGTTAGGATTTTGTTTTGGGTTTGGGTTAGGGTTAGTTTTAAGGTTAGGGTTAGGGTTAGGGTTAGGGTTAAGGTTTGGTTTAGGGTTAGGATTAGGGAAAGGGTTAGGGTTAGGGTTAGTGTTAGGGTTAGTGTTAGGGTTAGGCTTAGGGTTAGGGTTAGAGATAGGTTTAGGGTTTGGTTTAGGTTTAGGTTTAGAGTTAGGTTTAGGGTTAGGGTTAGGGTTAGGGTTAGGGTTAGGGTTAGGGTTTAGAGGTTAGGCTTAGGGTTAGGGTTAGTGTTTTGGTTAGGGTTAGGGTTAGGGTTTGTGTTAGGTTTAGGTTTAGGTTTAAGGTTAGTATTTGTGTTTGTGTTAGGGTTAGGTTTAGGTTTAGGGTTAGGGTTAGGGTTAGGTTTAGGGGTTAGAGTTTAGGCTTAGGGTTAGGGTTAGTGTTTGGGTTAGGGTTAGGGTTAGGGTTGTGGGTTAGGGTTAGGTTTAGGTTTAGGTTTAGGGTTATGGTTAGGGTTAGGGGTTAGGAGTTAGGCTTAGGGTTAGGGTTAGTGTTTGGGTTAGGCTTAGTGTTAGGGTTTGAGTTAGGTTTAGAGTCAGGGTTAGGGTTAAGGTTAGGGTTAGTGTTTGGGTTAGGTTTAGGTTTAGGTTTAGTGTTAGGGTTAATGTTAGTGTTGGGGTTATGGGTTAGGCTTATGGTTAGGGTTAGTGTTTGGGTTACGGTTAGGGTTAGGGTTTGGCTTAGGTATAGGGTTAGGGTTAAGTTTAGGGTTGGGGTTTGGGTTTGGGTTATTGTTAGGTTTAGGATTAGGCTTAGGGTTATTGTTTGGGTCTGGGTTAGGCTTAGGTTTAGGGTTAGAGTTAGGGTTGGGGTTTGAGTTAGATTTAGGGTTAGGGTTAGGGTTTGTGTTAGGATTAGGGTTAAGGTTAGGGTTAAGATTAGATTTAGTGTTTGGGTTAGGGTTAGGGTTAGAGTTAGTGTTAAGTTTTGGGTTTGGATTAGGGTTAGGATTAGGGTTTGTTTAGATGAGGGTTAATGTTGGGGTTAGGGTTAGGGTTTGGGTTTTGGTAAGTCTTAGGGTTAGGGTTAGGGTTAGGTTTTGCGTTTGGGTTTGGATTAGGGTTAGGTTTTGGGTATGAGTTAGGTTTAGGGTTAGGGTTAGGGTTAGGGTTTGGTTTGGGTAAGGGTTACGGTTAAGGTTAGAGTTAGGGTTTTGTGTAGGGTTAGTGTTTGGGTTAGGTTTAGGGTTAGGGTTAAGGTTAGAGTTAGTGTTTGGGTTAGGGTTAGGTTTAGGTTTAGGGTTAGGGTTAATGTTAGGGTTGGGGTTTCGGTTTAGGCTTAAGGTTAGGGTTAGTGTCTGGGTTAGGGTTAGGTTTAGGGTTTGGCTTAGGTTTAGGTTTAGGTTTAGGGTTAAGTTTAGGCTTAGGGTTAGTATTTTTTTTGGGTTAGGCTTAGGTTTAGGGTTAGGGTTAGGTTTAGGGTTTGGGTTAGGGTTAAGTTTAGGATTAGGGTTTGTGTTAGGGTTAGGTTTAGGTTTAGGGTTAGGGTTAGGGTAGGGTTAGGGGTTAGAGGTTAGGCTTACAGTTAGGGTTAGTGTTTGGGTTAGGGTTAAGTTTAGGGTTAGTGTTAGGTCTTGGGTTAGAGTTAGGGTTAGGGTGAGGGTTAGGGTTTGGTTTGGGTTAGGGTTAGGGTTAGGGTTGTGACTAGGGTTAGGTTTAGTCTTAAGATTAGAGTTAGGGTTAGGGGTTAAGGGTTAGTCTTAGGGTTAGTTATAGTGTTTGGTTTAGGGTTAGGGTTAGGGTTTGAGTTAGGTTTAGGGTTAGGGTTAAGGTTATGGTTAGTGTTTGGCTTAGGGTTAGGTTTAGGTTTAGGGTTAGGGTTAATGTTAGGGTTGGGGTTAGGAGTTAGGCTTAGGTTTAGGGTTAGTGTTAGGGTTAGGGTTAGGGTTTGGGTTAGGGTTAGTGTTGGGGTTAGGTATAGGGTTAGGGTTAGGGTTTGTTTTGGGTTAGGGTTAGAGTTAGGTTTAGTGTTAGGGTTAGGGTTAGGGTTAGGGTTAGGGTAATGGTTAGGATTAGGTTTGGGTTAGGGATAGGGTTAGGGTTAGGGTTTGGTTTGGGTTAGGGTTAGAGTTAGGTTTAGTGTTAGGGTTAGTGTCAGGATTAGGGTTAGGGTTTGTGTTAGGGTTAGGGTTAGGGTTAGGGTTAGGGTTAGGGTTAGGGTTAGGGTTAGGGTTCGAGTTTGGGTTTGGGTTAGTGTTAGGGTTAAGGTTAGGGTTAGAGGTAGGGTTGGGGTTTGGGTTAGTGATAGGGTTAGGGTGAGTGTTGGGG
>JAJHUQ010000032.1:10005000-10007500 GCA_035773235.1 Eospalax fontanierii
AATTTGGGTTAGGTTTAGTGTTAGGGTTAGGATTAGGGTTTGGGTTAGGGTTAAAGTTAGGGTTAGGGTTAGGGTTAGGGTTTGGGTTACAGTTAGGGTTAGGGTTAGTGTTAAGATTATGGTTACGGTTAGGGTTTGGGTTAGAGTTAGCGTTAGGGTTAGGGTTTGGGTTAGGGTTAGGGTTAGGTTTAGGATTTGCGTTTGGGTTAGGGTGAGGGTTAGGTTTAGGGCTAGGGTTAGTGTTAGGATTAGGGTTTGGGTTTGGGTTAGGGTTACTGTTAGGTTTACGGTTAGGGTTTAGGTTAGGGTTAGGGTTAGGGTTTCGGTTTGGGTTTGGTTTAGAGTTAGAGTTGGGGTTAGGGTTAGGATTTGGGTTAGGCTTAGGTTTAGGGTTAGGGTTTGCGATAGGGTTAGGGTTTGGGTTAGGGTTAGGGTTAGGGTTAGCGTTTGGGTTATGGTTAATCTTAATTTAAAGTTAGGGTGAGGGTTTGGGCTAGGGCTAGGGTTAGGGTTAGGGGTAGGGTGTGCGTTTGGGTGAGGGTTAGGTTTAAGGTAAGGGTTATGTTTAGGGATAGAGTTATGGTTTGTGTTCTGGTTATGGTTAGGTTTTGGGTTAGGGTCAGGTTTAGGGTTTGGATTTGGATTAGGTTTAGGGTTAGGGTAAGGGTTAGGGTTAGGGTTAGAGTTAGGGTTTGGTTTGGGTTAGTTTTAGGGTTTGTGTTAGGTTTAGGGTTAGGGTTAGGGTTTGTGTTAGGGTTAGGGTTAGGGTTAAGGTTAGGGTTTGGGTTAGGGTTAGGGTTAGGATTAGGGTTATGGTTTGGGTTAGGGTTAGGGTTAGGGTTTGGGTTAGGGTTAGGATTAGGTTTATGGTTTGGGTTAGGGTTAGGGTTAGGGTTTGGGTTTGGGTTAGGGTTAGGTTTAGGGTTAGTTTTAGGGTTTGGGTTATTGTTAGGGTTAGGGTTAGGTTAGGGTTTGGGTTTGGGTTAGGGTTAGGGTTAGTGTTATGGTTTGTGTTAGGTTTAGGGTTAGGGTTAGTGTTAAGGTTAGGTTTAGGGTTAGGATTAGGGTTATGGTTTGGGTTAGGGTTAGGGTTAGGGTTTGGGTTTGGCTTAGGGTTAGGGTTAGGGTTAGGGTTAGGGTGTGCGTTTGGGTGAGAGTTAGTTTTAGGGTAAGGGTTATGTTTAGGGATAGAGTTATGGTTTGGGTTCTGGTTATGGTTAGGGTTTGGGTTAGGGTTAGGTTTAGGGTTTGGATTTAGATTAGGGTTAGGGTTAGGGTTAGGGTTAGTGTTAGGGTTTGGTTTGGGTTAGTGTTAGGGTTTGTGTTAGGTATAGGGTTAGGGTTAGGGTTTGTGTTAGGGTTAGGGTTAGGGTTAAGGTTAGGGTTTGGGTTAGGGTTAGGGTTAGGGTTAGGATTAGGGTTACAGTTTGGGTTAGGGTTAGGGTTAGGGTTTGGGTTTGGGTTAGGGTTAGGGTTAGAGTTAGTGTTAGGGTTTGGGTTGTTGTTAGGGTTAGGGTTAGGTTAGGGATTGGTTTTGGGTTAGGGTTAGGGTTAGTGTTAGGGTTTGTGTTAGGTTTAGGGTTAGGGTTAGGGTTTGTGTTAGGGTTAGGGTTAGGGTTAAGGTTAGGTTTTGGGTTAGGGTTAGGGTTAGGATTAGGGTTATGGTTTGGGTTAGGGTCAGGGTTAGTTTTTGGGTTTGGCTTAGGTTTAGGGTTAGGGTTAGTGTTAGGGTTAGGGTTTGTTTTGCGTTAGGATTAGGGTTAGGTTTTGGGTTAGGGTTTGGGTTTGGGTTAGGGTTAGGGCTAGGGTTTGAGTTAGGTTTAGGGTTAGGATTAGGATTATGGTTTGGGTTAGGGTTTGGGTTTGGGTTAGGGTTAGGGTTAGGGTTAGTGTTAGGGTTTGGGTTATTGTTAGGGTTAGGGTTAGTTTTGGGTTTGGGTTTGGGTTAGGGTTAGGGTTAGTGTTAGGCTTTGGTTTTTTTTTAGGGTTAGGGTTACGGTAAGGGTTTGGGTTAGGGTTAGGGTTAGGGTTAGGGTTTCTGTTAGTGTTAGGTTTAGGGTTAGGTTTAGGTTTAGGGTGTGGGTTTGGGTTCGGGTAATGTTTAGAATTAGGGTTATGGTTTGGATTAGGGTTAGGGTTGGCGTTTGGGTTAGGGTTAAGTTTGGGTTAAGGCTAGGGTTAGGGTTTGGGTTAGGGTTAGGGTTAGGTTTAGGGTTAGGGTGTGCGTTTCGGTTAGGTTTAGGTTTAGGGTTAGGGTTAGGTTTAGGGATAGAGTTATGGTTTGTGTTCTGGTTATGGTTAGGGTTTGGTTTAGAGTTAGGGTTACGATTAGGGATTGAGTTTGAGTTAGGGTTAGTTTTAGGGTTAGGTTTAGGGTTAGGGTTAGGGTTAGGGTTACGATTAGAGTTTGGGTTAGGTTTATGTTTAGGGTTAGGGTTAGGGTTATGGTTAGGGTTAGGGTTAGGGTTTGTGTTTGGGTTAGGTTTAGGGTTAGGGTTTG
>JAJHUQ010000032.1:10015000-10030000 GCA_035773235.1 Eospalax fontanierii
AGGCAGGAGTATTAACAGTTCAAGGCTACCCTGGGATTAGGGTATGGTTTATGGTTAGGGTTAGGATTAGAATTAGGGTTAGGGTTAGATTTAGGATTAGGGTTAGGGTTAGTGTTTGGGTTAGGGTTCGGGTTAGGGTTAGGGTTACGATTAGGGTTAGTGTTATAGTTTGGGTTAGCATTAGGGTTAGGATTAGGGTTAGGGTTAGAGTTTGGGTTAGAGTTAGGGTTAGGGTTAGGGTTTGGTTTAGGATTAGGGTTAGGGTTAGTGTTAGGATTAGGGTTTGGGTTTGGGTTAGGGTTACTGTTAGGGTTAGGGTTAGGGTTTAGGTTAGTGTTAAGTTTAGTGTTAGGGTTTGGTTTTGGTTTAGGCTTAGGGTTAGTGTTAGGGTTTGGGTTCGGGTTAGGGTTAGGGTTAGGGATAAGGTTTGTGTTAGGGTTAGGTTTAGGGTTAGGGTGTTTGTTAAGGTTAGGGTTAGGGTTAGCATTATGGTTATGGTTTGGATTAGGGTTAGGGTTAGCATTTGGGTTAGGGTTAAATTTAGGTTAAGGTTAGGGTTAAGGTTTGGGTTAGTGTTAGGGTTAGGTTTAGGGTTAGGGTGTGCGTTTGGGTTAGGGTTAGGTTTATGGTTAGGGTTAGGTTTAGGGATAGAGTTATGGTTTGGGTTCTGGTTACGGTTAGGGTTTGGGTTAGGGTTAGGGTTAGTTAGGGTTAGGGTTAGGGTTAGGGTTAGGGTTTGGGTTAGGGTTAGGTTAAGGCTTAGGGTTTGGGTTAGGGTTAGGTTTAGGATTAATGTTTTGGTTAGGGTTAGGTTTAGGTATAGGGTTAGGGTTAGGTTAGTGTTAGGGTTAGGATTAGGGTTAGGATTAGGGTCAGGGTTAGTAGAGGTAGTCGTTTTAGTAGAGGTCCTGTATGTGGAGGGCCTGGGCAGGGCCAGCTGGCCACACCACCTTCTCCCCTCCTCCTCCCATCTTCTCCTGATTGCTTCTTTTTGTCAATCACTAGAACTTTGATCTATATCAACTAAATCTCTTCAAACTGGTCACCCAAACAATAGAGCCTACCACCAAGAAAGCTCTGTGTTTCAGCAACTCATCTGAGAGGGCTTTGTAACCTAGCAACACCCTAAACAATGCTTTGCCAAGTCACAGCCTCTTGGAGTTCCAGAATCTTAGTCCAAGATTCTGTGACCTCAGCACTCCTGCCCACATCAGACACCAATGACAGGAGAATGACCAATAGCACTCTGCACTCACTTGCAAAGCTCTGCCTTTCTATCACAGCTTCAGAGCAGGTGCTCCTCCCCTGGTCAAGTCATGCCAAGGTTGCTTCCCAGTCCTGCAGCTCTTGCCAGGATTGCACGTTGTTACCTCAATAACCAACCTCATTCTTTCTAGAAATTACCACATTATTGATATTGGATTTTTCAGTACTATAAGGTACATTTGAATGAGAAAACTACTTTGGGCATCGTTCTCTATGAGGGAAAATATTTTACTTTTTCACTGTTGCTGAATCCAATCTTTGCTCTTAAAAAAGTACAAATCAAGTCTTGGGGCTGAGTCAGGAAGATTATCTGTTCTAGGCTACCCTGGGATTAGGGTATGGTTTATGGTTAGGGTTAGGGTTAGATTTAGGGTTAGGGTTATGTTTAAGTTTAGGGTTAGGGTTAGTGTTTGGGTTAGGTTTCGGGTTAGGGTTAGGTTAGTGTTATGGTTTGGGTTAGGGTTAGGGTTAGGATTAGAGTTAGGTTTAGGGTTTGGGTTTGGGTTAGGGTTAGGGTTAAGGTTAGGGTTTGCGTTTGGGTTAGGATAAGGGTTGGGGTTAGGGTTTGGGTTAGGGTTAGTTTTAGATTTAGGGTTTGGGTTAAGGTTACGTTTAGGGTTAATGTTTGGGTTAGGGTTTGGGTTAGGGTTAGGGTTACGGTTAGGGTCTGGGTTAGGGTTAGGGTTAGGGTTTGCGTTTGGGTTCGGGTTAGGTTTAGGGTTTGCGTTTTTGTTAGGGTTAGGTTTAGGGTTAATGTTTGTGTTAGGGTTAGGGTTAGGGTTAGGGTTTGGGTTTGGGTTAGGATTAGCGTTTGGGTTTGGGTTAGGGTTACTGTTAGGATTAGGGTTAGGGTTTAGGTTACGGTTAGCGTTAGGGTTTCGGTTTGGGTTTGGTTTAGGGTTAGGGTTGGGGTTAGGGTTAGTGTTTGGGTTAGGGTAAAATTTACGTTAAGGTTAGGGTTAGGGTTTGGGTTAGGGTTAGGGTTAGGTTTAGGGTTAGGGTGTGCGTTTGGGTTAGGGTTAGGGTTTATGGTTAGGGTTAGGTTTAGGATAGAGTTATGGTTTGGGTTCTGGTTACGGTTAGGGTTTGGGTTAGGGTTAGGGTTAGGATTAGTGTTTGGGTTTTGATTAGGGTTAGGTTTAGGGTTAGGATTTGGGTTTCGGTTAGGGTTAGCTTTTGGATTAGGGTGAGGTTTAGGGTTTGGGTTATTGTTAGGTTTAGGGTTAGGGTTAGGGTTTGGGTTTGGGTTAGGATTAGGTTTAGTGTTAAGTTTAGTGTTAGGGTTTGGGTTTGGTTTAGGGTTAGGGTTAGGGTTAGGGTGTGGGTTTGGATTAGGGTTAGGGTTAGGGTTAGTGTTAGGGTTAGTGTTTGGGTTAGGTTTAAGTTCAGGTTTAGTCTTAGGATTTAGGTTTAGGGTTAGGGTTAGGGTTACGGTTACTGTTAGGGTTGTGTTTAGGGATAGGGTTAGGTTTATGGGTTCGTTTAGAGTTAGGGTTAGGGTTAGGGTTAGGATTAGGTTAGGTTAGGGTTAGGGTTAGGGTTAGGGTTAGGGTTAGGGTTTGAGTTAGGGTTAGGTTTAGGCTTAGGGTTTGGGTTAGGGTTAGGTTTAGGGTTAATGTTTGGGTTAGGGTTAGGGTTAGATATAGGGTTAGTGTTAGGTTAGGGTTAGGGTTAGGGTTAGGGTTAGGGTTAAGGTTAGTATTAGGGTCAGGGTTAGTAGAGGTAGTCGTTTTAGTAGAGGTCCTGTATGTGGAGGGCCTGGGCAGGGCCAGCTGGCCACACCACCTTCTTCCCTCCTCCTCCCATCTTCTCCTGGTTGCTTCTTTTTGTCAATCACTAGAACTTTGATCTAAAGTCAACTAAATCTCTCCAATTTGGTCACCCAAACAATAGAGCCTACCACCAAGAAACCTCTGTGTTTCAGCAACTCATCTGAGAGGGCTTTATCACCTAGCAACACCCTAAACAATGCTTTGCCAGGTCACTGCCTCTTGGAGTTCCAGAATCTTAGTCCAAGATTCTGTGACCTCAGCACTCCTGCCCACATCAGACACCAATGACAGGAGACTGACCAATAGCACTCTGCACTCACTTGCAAAGCTCTGCCTGTCTATCACAGCTTCAGAGCAGGTGCTCCTCCCCTGTTCAAGTCATGCCAAGGTTGCTTCCCAGTCCTGCAGCTCTTGCCAGGATTGCACGTTGTTACCTCAATAACCAACCTCATTCTTTCTAGAAATTACCATATAATTGATATTGGATTCTTCATTGCTATAAGCTACATTTGAATCAGAAAACTACATTGGGCATCATTCTCTATGAGGGAAAATAATTTCCTTTTTCATTATTGCTGAATCCAATCTTTGCTCTTAAAAAAGTACAACTCAAATCTTGGGGGTGAGGCAGGAGGATTATCCGTTCTAGGCTACCTTGGTATTAGGGTATGGTTTATGGTTAGCGTTAGGGTTAGAATTAGGGTTAGGGTTAGGTTTAGGGTTAGGGTTAGGGTTAGTGTTTTGGTTAGGGTTAGGGTTACTATTAGGGTTAGGGTTAGGGTTATGGTTTGTGTTAGGATTCGTGTTAGGTTTAGGGTTTGGGTTAACGTTAGGGTTAGGGTTAGGGTTAGGATTAGGATTTGGGTTAATATTAGGGTTAGGGTTAGGGTTTGCGTTTGGGTTAGGGTGAGGGTTAGGTTTAGGGTTAGGGTTAGTGTTAGGGTTAGGTTTAGGGTTTAGGTTAGGGTTAGGGTTTGTGTTTCCGTTTCGGTTTGGTTTAGGGTTAGGGTTGGGGTTAGGTTTAGGATTTGGGTTAGGCTTAGGTTTAGTGTTAGGGTTTGCAATAGGGTTGGGGTTTGGGTTAGGGTTAGGGTTAGGGTTAGGGTTAGGGTTAGCTTTTGGGTTAGGGTTACGTTTAGTTTAAGGTTAGGGTTAGGATTTGGGTTAGGGTTAGTGTTAGGGTTAGGGTTAGGGTTTGGGTTTGGGTTAGGGTTATGGTTTGGGTTAGGGTTTGGGTTAGGGTTAGGGTTAGGGTTTGAGTTATTGTTAGGGTTACGGTTAGTTTTGGGTTTGGGTTTGGGTTAGGGTTAGGGTTAGTGTTCGGTTTGTGTTAGGTTTAGGGTTAGGGTTAGGGTTTGTGTTAGGGTTAGGGTTAGTGTTAAGGTTAGGTTTTGGGTTAGTGTTAGGGTTAGGATTAGGGTTATGGTTTGGGTTAGGGTTAGGGTTAGGGTTTGGGTTTGGGTTAGGGTTAGGGTTAGGGTTAGTGTTAGGGTTTGGGTTATTGTTAGGGTTAGGGTTAGTTTTGGGTTTGGGTTTGGGTTAGGGTTATGGTTAGTGTTAGGGTTTGTGTTAGGTTTAGGGTTAGTGTTAGGGTTTGTGTTAGGTTTAGGGTTAGTGTTAAGTTTAGGTTTTGGGTTAGGGTTAGGGTTAGGATTAGGGTTATGGTTTGGGTTAGGGTTAGGGTTAGGGTTTGGGTTAGGGTTAGGATTAGTGTTATGTTTTGGGTTAGGGTTAGGGTTAGGGTTTGGGTTTGGGTTAGGGTTAGGGTTAGGGTTAGTGTTAGGGTTTGGGTTATTGTTAGGGTTAGGGTTAGTTTTGGGTTAGGGTTTGGGTTAGGGTTATGGTTAGTGTTAGGGTTTGTGTTAGGTTTAGGGTTAGTGTTAGGGTTTGTGTTAGGGTTAGGGTTAGTGTTAAGGTTAGGTTTTGGGTTAGGGTTAGGGTTAGGATTAGGGTTATGGTTTGGGTTAGGGTTAGGGTTAGGGTTAGGGTTTGGGTTTGGGTTAGGGTTAGGGTTAGAGTTAGTGTTAGGGTTTGGGTTATTGTTAGGGTTAGGGTTAAGTTAGGGTTTGGGTTTCCGTTAGGGTTAGGGTTAGTGTTAAGTTTAATGTTAGGGTTTGGTTTTTTTTTAGGGTTAGGGTTACGTTTAGGGTTTGGGTTAGGGTTAGGGTTAGGGTTAGGGTTTGTGTTAGTGTTAGGTTTAGGGTTAGGGTTAGGGTTAGGGTGTGGGTTAGGGTTCGGGTTAAGGTTAGAATTAGGGTTATGGTTTGGATTAGGGTTAGGGTTAGCGTTTGGGTTAGGGTTAAGTTTGGGTTAAGGCTAGGGTTAGGGATTGGGTTAGGGTTAGGTTTAGGTTTAGGGTTAGGGTGTGCGTTTCGGTTAGGGTTAGGTTTAGGGTTAGGGTTAGGTTTAGGGATAGAGTTATGGTTTGTGTTCTGGTTATGGTTAGGGTTTGGTTTAGAGTTAGGGTTAGGATTAGGGATTGAGTTTGAGTTATTGTTAGGTTTAGGGTTAGGTTTAGGGTTAGGGTTAGGGTTAGGGTTACGATTAGAGTTTGGGTTAGGGTTAGGGATAGGGTTAGGGTTAGGGTTTGGTTTGGGTTAGGGTTAGGGTTAGGGTTAGGGCTTGTGTTAGGGTTAGGTTTAGGGTTAGGGTTTGGTTTAGGGTTAGGTTTAGGGTTAATGTTTGGGTTAGGTTTTTGTTTAGGGTTAGGGTTAGGGTTAGGGTTAGGGTTAGGGTTTGTGTTTGGGTTAGGTTTAGGGTTAGGGTTTGTGTTAGGGTTAGGTTTAGGGTTAGTGTTTGGGCTAGGGTTAGGTTTAGGGTTAGGATTTGGGTTAGGTTTAGGGTTAGGGTTTGTGTTGGGGTTAGGTTTAGGGTTAGGATTTGGTTTTGGGTTAGGGTGAGGGTTAGGGTTTGGGTTATTGTTAGGGTTAGGGTTAGAGTTTGGGTTTGGTTTAGGATTAGGGTTAGGGTTAGTGTGTGTGTTTGGATTAGGGTTAGGGTTAGGGTTAGTGTTAGGGTTAGGGTTTGGGTTAGGTTTAAGTTCAGGTTTAGTCTTAGGATTTAGGGTTAGGATTAGGTTTACGGTTAGGGTTTGGGTTAGGGTTAGGTTTAGGGTTAGTTTTAGGGTTAATGTTTGGGTTAGGGTTAGGGTTAGGCATAGGGTTAAGGTTTGTACTAGTGTTAGGTTTAATGTTAGGTTTAGGGTTAGGGTTATGGTTACGGTTAGAACTTGGGTTAGGGTTAGGGTTAGGTTTAGGGTTTGGGTTTGGGTTACGGTTAGGGTTAGGGTTAGGGTTTGTGTTAGGGTTAGGTTAGTGTTTGGCTTGCGTTAGGTTTAGGGTTAGGATTTGGGTTAGGGTCTGGGTTTGGGTTTGTGTTAGTGTTAGGTTTAGGGTTAGGATTTGGTTTTGGGTTAGGGTTAGGGTTTGGGTTAGGGTGAGGGTTAGGGTTTGGGTTATTGTTAGGGTTAGGTTTAGGGTTAGGGTTAGAGTTTTGGTTTGGTTTAGGATTAGGATTTGGTTTGGGGTTAGGGTTAGGGTTAGGGTTAGGGTTTGGGTTAGGGTGAGGGATAGAGTTTGGGTTATTGTTAGGGTTAGGGTTAGGGTTAGAGTTTGGGTTTGGTTTAGGATTAGGGTTAGTGTTAAGTTTAGGGTTAGGATTTGGGTTTGGTTTAGGGTTAAGTTTAGGGTTAGGGTGTGGGTTTGGATTAGGGTTAGGGTTAGTGTTAGTGTTAGGGTTAGGGTTTGGGTTAGGTTTAAGTTCAGTTTTAGTCTTAGGATTTAGGGTTAGGGTTAGGGTCAGGGTTAGGTTTACGGTTAGGTTTAGTGTTAGGTTTAGGGTTAAGTTTTGGGTTAGGGTTGTGTTTAGGGATAGGGTTAGATTTATGGGTTGGGTTAGGGTTAGGGTTAGGGTTAGGGTTAGGATTAGGGTTAGGTTAGGGTTAGGGTTAAGGTTATTGTTAGGGTTTGTGTTAGGGTTAGGTTTAGGCTTATGGCTTGGGTTAGGGTTAGTTTTAGGATTAATGTTTGGGTTAGGGTTAGGGTTAGGTATAGGGTTAGTGTTAGGTTAGGGTTATGGTTAGGGTTAGGGTTAGGATTAGGGTCAGGTTTAGTAGAGGTAGGCGTTTTAGTAGAGGTCCTGTATGTGGAGGGCCTGGGCAGGGCCAGCAGGCCCCACCACCTTCTCCCCTCCTCCTCCCATCTTCTCCTGGCTGCTTCTTTTTGTCAAACACTAGAACTTTGACCTAAAGTCAACTAAATCTCTCCAAACTGGTCACCCAAACACTAGAGCCTACCACCACGATACCTCTGTGTTTCAGCAACTCATCTGAGAGTGCTTTGTCACCTAGCAACACCCTAAACAATGCTTTGCCAGGTCACTGCCTCTTGGAGTTCCAGAGTCTTAGTCCAAGATTCTGTGACCTCAGCACTCCTGCCCACATCAGACACCAATGACAGGAGACTGACCAATAGCACTCTGCACTCACTTGCAAAGCTCTGCCTGTCTATCAAAGATTCAGAGCAGGTTCTCCTCCCCTGGTCAAGTCATGCCAAGGTTCTTCCCAGTCCTGCAGCTCTTGCCAGGATTGCACTTTGTTACCTCAATAACCAACCTCATTCTTTCTAGAAATTACCATATTATTGATATTGGATTGTTCAGTACTATAATCTATATTTGAATCAGAAAACTACTTTGGGCATCGTTCTCTATGAGGGAAAATATTTTCCTTTTACATTGTTGCTGAATCCAATCTTTGCTCTTAAAAAAGTACAACTCAAGTCTTGGAGGTGAGGCAGGAGTATTAACAGTTCAAGGCAACCCTGGGATTAGGGTATGGTTTATGGTTAGGGTTAGGATTAGAATTAGGGTTAGGGTTAGATTTAGGATTAGGGTTAGGGTTAGTGTTTGGGTTAGGGTTCGGGTTAGGGTTAGGGTTAAGATTAGGGTTAGTGTTATAGTTTGGGTTAGCATTAGGGTTAGGATTAGGGTTAGGGTTAGGGTTTGGGTTAGAGTTAGGGTTAGGGTTAGGGTTTGGGTTAGGATTAGGGTTAGGGTTAGTGTTAGGATTAGGCTTTGTGTTTGGGTTAGGGTTACTGTTAGGGTTAGGGTTAGGGTTTAGGTTAGTGTTAAGTTTAGTGTTAGGGTTTGGTTTTGGTTTAGGCTTAGGGTTAGTGTTAGGGTTTGGGTTCGGGTTAGGGTTAGGGTTAGGGATAAGGTTTGTGTTAGGGTTAGGTTTAGGGTTAGGGTGTTTGTTAGGGTTAGGGTTAGGGTTAGCATTATGGTTATGGTTTGGATTAGGGATAGGGTTAGCATTTGGGTTAGGGTTAAATTTAGGTTAAGGTTAGGGTTAAGGTTTGGGTTAGGGTTAGGGTTAGGTTTAGGGTTAGGGTGTGCGTTTGGGTTAGGGTTAGGTTTATGGTTAGGGTTAGGTTTAGGGATAGAGTTATGGTTTGGGTTCTGGTTACGGTTAGGGTTTGGGTTAGGGTTAGGGTTAGTTAGGGTTAGGGTTAGGGTTAGGGTTAGGGTTAGGGTTTGGGTTAGGGTTAGGTTAAAGCTTAGGGTTTTGGTTAGGGTGAGGTTTAGGATTAATGTTTTGGTTAGGGTTATGTTTAGGTATAGGTTTAGGGTTAGGTTAGGGTTAGGGTTAGGATTAGGGTTAGGATTAGGGTCAGGGTTAGTAGAGGTAGTCGTTTTAGTAGAGGTCCTGTATGTGGAGGGCCTGGGCAGGGCCAGCAGGCCACACCACCTTCTCCCCTCCTCCTCCCATCTTCTCCTGATTGCTTCTTTTTGTCAATCACTAGAACTTTGATCTAAAGTCAACTAAATCTCTTCAAACTGGTCACCCAAACAATAGAGCCTACCACCAAGAAACCTCTGTGTTTCAGCAACTCATCTGAGAGGGCTTTATCACCTAGCAACACCCTAAACAATGCTTTGCCAGGTCACGGCCTCTTGGAGTTCCAGAATCTTAGTCCAAGATTCTGTGACCTCAGCACTCCTGCCCACATCAGACACCAATGACAGGAGAATGACCAATAGCACTCTGCACTCACTTGCAAAGCTCTGCCTGTCTATCACAGCTTCAGAGCAGGTGCTCCTCCCCTGTTCAAGTCATGCCAAGGTTGCTTCCCAGTCCTGCAGCTCTTGCCAGGATTGCAAGTTGTTACCTCAATAACCAACCTCATTCTTTCTAGAAATTACCATATAATTGATATTGGATTCTTCATTACTATTAGCTACATTTGAATCAGAAAACTACTTTGGGCATCATTCTCTATGAGGGAAAATAATTTCCTTTTTCATTATTGCTGAATCCAATCTTTGCTCTTAAAAAAGTACAACTCAAATCTTGGGGGTGAGGCAGGAGGATTATCCGTTCTAGGCTACCTTGGTATTAGGGTATTGTTTATGGTTAGCGTTAGGGTTAGAATTAGGGTTAGGGTTAGGTTTAGGGTTAGGGTTAGGGTTAGTGTTTTGGTTAGGGTTAGGGTTACTATTAGGGTTAGGGTTAGGGTTATGGTTTGTGTTAGGATTCGTGTTAGGTTTAGGGTTTGGGTTAACGTTAGGGTTAGGGTTAGGGTTAGGATTAGGATTTGGGTTAATATTAGGGTTAGGGTTAGGGTTTGCGTTTGGGTTAGGGTGAGGGTTAGGTTTAGGGTTAGGGTTAGTGTTAGGGTTAGGTTTAGGGTTTAGGTTAGGGTTAAGGTTTGGGTTTCCGTTTTGGTTTGGTTTAGGGTTAGGGTTGGGGTTAGGTTTAGGGTTAGGGTTAGTGTTAGGGTTAGGTTTAGGGTCTAGGTTAGGGTTAGGGTTTGTTTTTCCGTTTCGGTTTGGTTTAGGGTTAGGGTTGGGGTTAGGTTTAGGATTTGGGTTAGGCTTAGGTTTAGTGTTAGGGTTTGCAATAGGGTTGGGGTTTGGGTTAGGGTTAAGGTTAGGGTTAGGGTTAGGGTTAGCGTTTGGGTTAGGGTTAAGTTTAGTTTAAGGTTAGGGTTAGGATTTGGGTTAGGGTTAGTGTTAGGGTTAGGGTTAGGGTTATGGTTTGGGTTAGGGTTTGGGTTAGGGTTTGGGTTAGGGTTAGGGTTAGGGTTTGAGTTATTGTTAGGGTTACGGTTAGTTTTGGGTTTGGGTTTGGGTTAGTGTTAGGGTTAGTTTTCGGTTTGTGTTAGGTTTAGGGTTAGGGTTAGGGTTTGTGTTAGGGTTAGGGTTAGTGTTAAGGTTAGGTTTTGGGTTAGGGTTAGGGTTAGGTTTAGGGTTATGGTTTGGGTTAGGGTTAGGGTTAGGGTTTGGGTTTGGGTTAGGGTTAGGGTTAGGGTTAGTGTTAGGGTTTGCGTTATTGTTAGGGTTAGGGTTAGTTTTGGGTTTGGGTTTGGGTTAGGGTTATGGTTAGTGTTAGGGTTTGTGTTAGGTTTAGGGTTAGTGTTAGGGTTTGTGTTAGGGTTAGGGTTAGTGTTAAGGTTAGGTTTTGGGTTAGGGTTAGGTTTAGGATTAGGGTTATGGTTTGGGTTAGGGTTAGGGTTAGGGTTAGGGTTAGGGTTAGGATTAGGGATTGAGTTTGAGTTATTGTTAGGTTTAGGGTTAGGTTTAGGGTTAGGGTTAGGGTTAGGGTTACGATTAGAGTTTGGGTTAGGGTTAGGGATAGGGTTAGGGTTAGGGTTTGGTTTGGGTTAGGGTTAGGGTTAGGGTTAGGGCTTTTGTTAGGGTTAGGTTTAGGGTTAGGGTTTGGTTTAGGGTTAATGTTTGGGTTAGGTTTATGTTTAGGGTTAGGGTTAGGGTTAAGGTTAGTATTAGTGTCAGAGTTAGTAGAGGTACTCGTTTTAGTAGAGGTCCTGTATGTGGAGGGCCTGGGCAGGGCCAGCTGGCCACACCACCTTCTTCCCTCCACCTCCCATCTTCTCCTGGTTGCTTCTTTTTGTGAATCACTAGAACTTTGATCTAAAGTCAACTAAATCTCTTCAAACTGGTCACCCAAACAATAGAGCCTACCACCAAGAAACCTCTGTGTTTCAGCAACTCATCTGAGAGGGCTTTATCACCTAGCAACACCCTAAACAATGCTTTGCCAGGTCACTGCCTCTTGGAGTTCCAGAATCTTAGTCCAAGATTCTGTGACCTCAGCACTCCTGCCCACATCAGACACCAATGACAGGAGACTGACCAATAGCACTCTGCACTCACTTGCAAAGATCTGCCTGTCTATCACAGCTTCAGAGCAGGTGCTCCTTCCCTGTTCAAGTCATGCCAAGGTTGCTTCCCAGTCCTGCAGCTCTTGCCAGGATTGCACGTTGTTACCTCAATAACCAACCTCATTCTTTCTAGAAATTACCATATAATTGATATTGGATTCTTCATTACTATAAGCTACATTTGAATCAGAAAACTACTTTGGGCATCATTCTCTATGAGGGAAAATAATTTCCTTTTTCATTATTGCTGAATCCAATCTTTGCTCTTAAAAAAGTACAACTCAAATCTTGGGGGTGAGGCAGGAGGATTATCCGTTCTAGGCTACCTTGGTATTAGGGTATGGTTTATGGTTAGCGTTAGGGTTAGAATTAGGGTTAGGGTTAGGTTTAGGGTTAGGGTTAGGGTTAGTGTTTTGGCAAGGGCTAGGGTTACTATTAGGGTTAGGGTAAGGGTTATGGTTAGTGTTAGGATTCGTGTTAGGTTTAGGGTTTGGGTTAACGTTAGGGTTAGGTTTAGGGTTAGGATTAGGATTTGGGTTAATATTAGGGTTAGGGTTAGGGTTTGCGTTTGGGTTAGGGTGAGGGTTATGTTTAGGGTAGGGTTAGTGTTAGGGTTGGGTTTAGGGTTTAGGTTAGGGTTAGGGTTTGGGTTTCCGTTTCGGTTTGGTTTAGGGTTAGGGTTGGGGTTAGGTTTAGGATTTGGGTTAGGCTTAGGTTTAGTGTTAGGGTTTGCAATAGGGTTGGGGTTTGGGTTAGGGTTAGGGTTAGGGTTAGGGTTAGGGTTAGCGTTTGGGTTAGGGTTAAGTTTAGTTTAAGGTTAGGGTTAGGATTTGGGTTAGGGTTAGTGTTAGGGTTAGGGTTAGGGTTTGGGTTTGGGTTAGGGTTAGGGTTTGGGTTAGGGTTTGGGTTAGGGTTAGGGTTAGGGTTAGGGTTAGGGTTTGGTTTAGGGTTAGGGTTTGGTTTAAGGTTAGGTTTAGCATTAGTGTTAGGGTTAGGGTTTTGCTTTGGTTAGGGTTAGGGTTAGTGTTAGGTTTAGGGTTAGAATTCGTGTTTGGGTAAGGGTTACTTTTTGGGTTAGGGTTAGGGTTAGGTTTAGGGTTAGGGTTAGTGTTAGGGTTTGGGTTTGGGTTAGGGTTAGGCTTAGGGTTAGGGTTAGGGTTAGGGATTCGGTTAGAGTTAGGGTTTGGGTAGGTTTAGGGTTAGGGTTAGGGTTAGGGTTTGGTTTGGAGTTAGGGTTTGGGTTAGGGTTAGGGTTAGGTTAGGGTTTGGTTTAGGGTTAGGGTTTGGGTTAAGGTTAGGTTTAGGGTTAGTGTTAGGGTTAGGGTTTTTGTTTGGTTTGGGTTAGGGTTAGTGTTAGGTTTAGGGTTAGAGTTCACGTTTATGTAAGGGTTACATTTTGGGTTAGGGTTAGGGTTAGTTTTAGGGTTAGGGTTATTGTTAGGGTTTGGGTTTGGGTTAGCGTTGGGCTTAGGGTTCGGGTTAGGGTTAGTGTGAGAGTTAGGGTTAGGTTTAATGTTAGTGTTTGGGTCAGGTTTAGGGTGAGGGTAAGTTTTAGGGTTTGGTTTAGGGTTACGGTTAGTGTTAGGGTTTTAGTTCAGGTTAGGGTTAGGGTTAGGGTTTGGTTTAGGGTTAGGATTAGGGAAAGGGTTAGGATTAGGGTTAGGGTTAGGGTTAGGGTTAGGGTTAGTGTTAGGGTTAGGCTTAGGGTTAGGTTTAGGATTTGGTTTAGGTTTAGGTTTAGGGTTAGGGTTAGGGTTAGGGGTTAGGGGTTAGGCTTAGGGTTAGAGTTAGTGTTTGAGTTAGGGTTAGGGTTAGGGTTTGCGTTAGGTTTAGGGTTAGGGTTAGGGTTAAGGTTAGTATTTGGGTTTGTGTTAGAGTTAGGTTTAGGTTTAGGGTTAGGGTTAGGGTTAGTGTTAGTGGTTAGAGTTTAGGCTTAGGGTTAGGGTTAGCGTTTGGGTTAGGGTTAGGTTTAGGGTTATGGTTAGGTCTTGTGTTAGGGTTAGGGTTAAGGTTAGGGTTTGGGTAAGTGTTAGAGTTAGGGTTAGGGTTAGGGTTCGGGTTTGTTTTGCGTTAGGGTTAGGGTTAGGGTTGTGGTTTAGGGTTAGGTTTAGGTTTAGGGTTAGGGTTAGGGTTAGGGTTAGGGTTAGGGGTTAGGGGTTAGGCTTAGGATTAGGGTTAGTGTTTGGGTTAGGGTTAGGGTTAGGGTTTGAGTTAGGTTTAGGGTTAGGGTTAGGGTTAATGTTAGGGTTAGTGTTTGTGTAGGGGTTAGGTTTGGGTTTAGGGTTAGGGTTTATGTTAGGGTTGGGGTTATGGGTTAGGCTTAGGGTTAGGGTTAGTGTTTGGGTTACGGTTAGGGTTAGGGTTTGACTTAGGTTTAGGGTTAGGGTTAGGGTTAAGTTTAGGGTTAGGTTTTGTGTTTGGGTTAGGGTTTGGTTTAGGATTAGGCTTAGGGTTAGTGTTTGGGTTTGGGTTAGGCTTAGGTTTAGGATTACGGTTAGGGTTGGGGTTAGGGTTAGGGTTAGGGTTAGGGTTAGGGTTAGGGTTAGGATTAGGATTAGGTTTCGGTTTAGGCTTTGGGTTAGGGTTAGGGTTAGGGATAGGGTTAGATTTAGTGTTTGGGTTAGGGTTAGGGTTAGGTTTCGGTTTAGGCTTTGGGTTAGGGTTAGGGTTAGGGTTAGGGTTAGATTTAGTGTTTGGGTTTGGGTTTGGGTTAGGGTTAGGTTGAGGATTAGTGTAAGGGTTTGGGTTTGGGTTAGGGTTAAGGTTAGGGTTTGGTTTCGGTTAGGGTTAATGTTAGGGTTAGGGTTAGGTTTAGGGTTTGAGTTAGGGTTTGGTTTGGGTTAGGGTTAGGGTTAGGTTTAGGGTTAGGGTTAGTGTTAGTGTTAGGGTTAGGGTTTGAGTTAGGGTTAGGGTTAGTGTTTGGGTTTGAGATAGGGTTAAGATTAGGGTTAGGGTTTGGGTTAAGGTAAGGGTTAGGGTTAGGGTTTGGGTTAGGGTTAGGTTTATGGTTAGAGTTAGGGTTAGCGTTAGGTTTAGGGTTAATATTTGGGTTAGGGTTAGCGTTAGGTTTAGGGTTTGGGTTAGGGTTAGTGTAAGGGTCAGGGTGTGGTTTAGGTTTAGGTTTTGGTTCGGGTTAGGGTTAGGGTTAGATTAGGGTTTGGATAAGGGTTAGGGTTAGGGATAGAGTTTGGGTTAGGGTTAGCATTAGGTTTAGGGTTTGAGTTTGGGTTAGGGTTAGGGTTAGGGTTAGGGTTAGGGTTAGGGTTAGAGTTAGGGTTTCTGTTAGGGTTAGGTTTAGGCTGAGGGTAGGGTTAGTCTTAGGTTTAGCGTTTGTGTTGGGGTTAGTGTTAGGGTTTGGTTTAGGGTTAGGTTTAGGTTTAATTTTTGGGTTATGGTTAGGGTTCGGGTTAGGGTTAGTGTTAGGGTTTGGGTTAGTGTTAGGTTTAGGGTTAGGGTTAGGGTTAGGGTTAGAGTAACGGTTAGAGTTTGGGTTAGGGTTAGGGTTAGGTTTAGGGTCTGGGTTTGGTTTTTGGGTTAGGGTTAGCGTTTGTGTTAGGGTTAGGTTTAGGGTTAGGTTTTGGGCTAGGGTTAGGTTTAGGGTTAGCGTTTGGGTTAGGGTTAGGTTTAGGGTTAATGTTAGGTTTAGGGTTAGGGTTTGCGTTAGGGTTAGGGTTAGGGTTAGGGTTTGGGTTAGGGTTAGGTTCAGGGTTAGGGTTTGGGTTAGGGTTAGTTTTAGGGTTAATGTTTGGGTTAGGGTAAGGGTTAGGTATAGGGTTAGGGGT
>JAJHUQ010000032.1:10037500-10040000 GCA_035773235.1 Eospalax fontanierii
TTTGGGTTAGGCTTAGGGTGAGGGTTAGGTTTAGGGTTAGGGTTAGGATTAGGGATATTGTTACGGTTAGGGTTAGGGTTTGGGATAGGGTTTCGGTTTGGGTTAGGGTTAGGCTTAGGTTTAGGGTTAGGGTGAGGGTTAGGTTTAGGGTTAGGGTTAGGGTTAGTGCTCGAGGTTAGGGGTTAGGGGTTAGGGTTAGTGTTACGATTAGGGGTATGGTTAGTGTTAGGGTTTGGGATTGAGTTAGGGTTAAGGTCAGGGTTAGGGTTTTGGTTAGGGTTAGCATTAGGGTTTGGGTTAGGATTAGTGTTAGGTTAGGTTTTGGGTTAGGGTTAGGTTTAGGGTTTGGTTTAGTGTTAGGGTTAGGGTTAGGGTTAGCTTTAGGCTTTGGTTTGGGTTAGTGTTAGGGTTAAGGTTAGGGTTTGGGTTAGGGTTAGGTTTTGGGTTATGGTTAGGTTTAGGGTTAGGGTTTGGGTTAGGGTAAAGGTTAGGGTAAGGGTTAGTGTTAGGGTTTGGGTTTGGGTTAGTTGGGTTAGGGTTAGGGTTAGGGTTTGGGTTTGGGTTAGGTTTTGGGCTAGGGTTAGGTATAGATCTAGGGGTTGTCGGTTAGTGGTTACGCTTAGTGTTAGGGTTAGGGTTAGGGTTAGTGTCAGGGTTTGGGTTTGGGTTATGGTTAGGGTCAGGGTTAGGGTTTTGGTTAGGTTTAGGGTTAGGGTTAGGGTTAGAGTTAGGGTTAGTTTTGGGGTTAGGGTAAGGGTTAGGGCTCGAGGTTAGGGGTTAGGGGTTAGGGTTAATGTTAGGGTTAGGGGCCGGGTTAGTGTTAGGGTGTGGGTTTGAGTTAGGGTTAGGGTCAGGGTTAGGGTTTTGGTTAGGGTTTGGGTTAGGGTTAGTGTTAGGTTAGGATTTGGGTTAGGATTATGGTTAGGTTTAGGGTTTGGGTTAGTGTTAGGGTTAGGGTTATGGTTAGCTTTAGGCTTTGGTTTGGGTTAGTGTTAGGGCTAAGGTTAGGGTTGGGTTAGGGGTAGGTTTTGCTTTATGGTTAGGTTTAGGGTTAGGGTTTGGGTTAGGGTTAAGGTTAGGGTTAGTGTTAGGGTTAGTGTTAGGGTTTGGGTTTGGGTTAGGGTTAGGTTTAGGGTTTGGGTTAGGGTAAGGGTTAGGGTTTGGTTTAGGTTTTGGGTTAGTGTTAGGGTTAGGTTTAGGGTTAGTGTTAGGTTTTGGATTAGGGTTAGGTTTAGATCTATGGGTTGTCGGTTAGTGGTTACGCTTAGTGTTAGGGTTAGGGTTAGGGTTAGTGTCAGGGTTTGGGTTTGGGTTAGGTTAGGGTCAGGGTTAGGGTTTTGGTTAGGCATAGGATTATGGTTTGGAATAGTGATAGTGTTATGTAAGGGTTTGGGTTAGGGTTAGGTTTAGGGTTTGGGTTAGCGTTAGGGTTAGGGTTTGGGTTAGGGTTAGGGTTAGGGTTGGGGTTAGGGTTTGGTTTTGGGTTAGGGTTAAGGTTAGTGTTAGGGTTAGGGTTAGGGTTTGGGTTATGGTTTGGGTTAGGCTTATGGTTAGGTTTAGGGTTTGGTTTAGTTCTGGGGTTAGGGTTAGTGTTATGGTTAGGGTTTGGGTTTGGGTTAGGGTTAGGGTTAGGGTTAGGTTTTGGGTTAGTGTTAGTGTTAGGGTTATGGTTAGAGTTAGGGTTATGTTTGGGTTAGGGTTAGTGTTAGGTTTAGGGTTAGGGTTTGGGTTTGTGTTAGGTTTAGGGTTAAGGATTGGGTTTGGGTTAGGGTGAGGGTTAGGTTTAGGGTTTGGGTTAGGGTTAGGGTTACGGTTAGATTTAGGGTTAGTGCAAGTTTTAGGGTTTGGTTTAGGGTTAGGTTTAGGGTTAGGGTAAGGCTTTGGTTTTGGTTAGTGTTAGGGTTAAGGTTAGGGTTTGGGTTTAGGTTAGTTTTAGGGTTAGGGTTAGGGTTTGGGTTAGGGTTAGTGTCAGGATTAGGGTTTGGGTTAGGGTTAGGGTTAGGGTTGGGGTTAGGGTTTGGTTTTGGGTTAGGGTTAAGGTTAGTGTTAGGGTTAGGGTTAGGGTTTGGGTTATGGTTAGGGTTAGGGTTAAGGTTAGGGTTTGGGTTTAGGTTAGTTTTAGGGTTAGGGTTAGGGTTTGGGTTAGGGTTAGTGTCAGGATTAGGGTTTGGGTTAGGGTTAGTGTGAAGGTTAGGGTTAGGGTTAGGGTTAGGATTAGGGATAGGATTACGGTTAGGGGTTAGGGGTTAGGCTTAGTGTTAGGGTTAGGGGTAGGGTTAGTGTTAGGTTTTGGGTTTTAGTTAGGGTTAGGGTCAGTGTTAGGGTTTTGGTTAGGGTTAGGATTACGGTTTGGGTTAGGGTTTTGGTTAGGGTTAGGATTACGGTTTGGGTTAGGGTTAGTCTTAGGTTAGGTTTTGGGTTAGGTTTAGGTTTAGGGTTTGGGTTAGGGTTAGGGTTACAGTTAGGGTTAGAGGTAGGGTTAGGGTTAGAGTTTGGGTTA
>JAJHUQ010000032.1:10047500-10050000 GCA_035773235.1 Eospalax fontanierii
TTGGTTTAGGGTTAGGTATAGGGTTAGTGTTTGGGTTTGGATTAGAGTTAGGGTTAGGGTTAGCGTTAGGGTTAGGTTTATGTTCAGGTTTAGTGTTCGGTTTTAGGGTTAGGGTTAGGGTCAGGTTTAGGGTTAAGGTTTGGGTTAGGGTTGTGTTTAGGGATATGGTTATGTTTATGGGTTCCGTTAGGGTTAGGGTTAGGATTAGGCTTAGGGTTAGTGTTTGGGTTTGGGATAGGGTTAGGGTTTGGGTAAGGGTTAGGTTTAGGGTTAGGGTTTGGGTTAGGTTAGGGTTAGGGTTAGGGTTAGGGTTTGGGTTTGGTTTAGGGTTAGGGTTTGTGTTAGGGTTAGTTTTAGGGTTAGGGTTTGGGCTAGGGTTAGGTTTAGGGTTAGGGTTTGGGTTAGGGTTAGGTTTAGGGTTAATGTTTGGGTTAGCTATAGGGTTAGGGTTTGGGTTAGGGTTAGGGTTATGGTTATGGTTAGCGTTTGGTTTAGGGTTAGGTTTAGGGTTATGGTTTGGGCTAGGGTTAGGGTTAGGTTTAGGGTTAATGTTTGCGTTATGGGTAGGTTTAGGCTTAGGGTTAGGTTTAGGGTTAGGTTTAGGTTTAATATTTGGTTTAGGGTTAGGGTTAGGTATAGGGTTAGTGTTAGGTTAGGTTTACGATTAGGGTTAGGGTTAGGGTTAGGGTTAGGGTTAGGGTTAGGTTTTGTGTTAGGGTTAGGTTTAGGGTTAGGGTTTGGGTTAGGGTTACGTTTAGGTTTAGTATTAGGGTTTGGGTTACGGTTAGGATTAGGGTTAGGGTTGGGGTTCTTGTTAGGCTTAGGTTTAGGGTTAGGATTTGGGTTTGGGTTAGTGTTAGGTTTAGGGTTAGGGTTATGGTTAGGGTTACGGTTAGAGTTTGAGTTAGGGTTAGGGTTTGGGTTTGGGTGAGGGTTAGGGTTTGTGTTAGGGTTAGGTTTCGGGTTAGGGTTTGGGCTAGGGTTAGGTTTACTGTTAGGGTTTGGGTTAGGTTTAGGTTTAGGGTTAATGTTTGGGTTACCTTTAGGGTTAGGGTTTGGGTTAGGGTTAGGGTTAGGGTTAGGGTTAGGGTTTGGGTTTGGGTTAGGGTTAGGGTTAGGGTTAGGGTTTGTGTTAGTGTTAGGTTTAGGGTTAGGGTTTGGGCTAGGGTTAGGGTTAGGTTTAGGTTTAATGTTTGGGTTAGGGTTAGGGTTAAGTATAGGTTTAGTGTTAGGTTAGCTTTAGGATTAGGTTTAGGGTTAGGGTTAGGGTTAGCCTTAGGGTTAGTAGAAGTAGGCAATTAGGGTTAGTAGTAGAGGTCCTGTATGTGGAGGGCATGGGCATTGCCAGCAGGCCACAACACCATCTCCTCTCCTCCTCCCGTCTTCTCCTGGCTGCTTCTTTTTGTCAAACACTAGATCTTTGACCTAAAGTCAACTAAATCTCTCCAAACTGGTCACCCAAACACTAGAGCCTACCACCAAGAAACCTCTGTGTTTCACCAACTCATCTGAGAGGGCTTTGTCACCTAGCAACACCCTAAACAATGTTTGCCTGGTCACTGCCTCTTGGAGTTCCAGAATCTTAGTCCAAGATTCTGTGACCTCAGCACTCCTGCCCACATCAGACACCAATGACAGGAGACTGACCAATAGCACTCAGCACTCACTTGCAGAGCTCTGCCTGTCTATCATAGCTTCAGAGCAGGTGCTCCTCCCCTGGTCTAGTCATGCCAAGGTTGCTTCCCAGTCCTGCAGCTCCTGCCAGGATTGTACGTGGTTACATAAATAACCAACCTCATTCTTTCTAGAAATTACCATATTATTGATATTGCATTCTTAAGTACTATAAGCTACATTTGAATCAGAAAACTACTTTGGACATCGTTTTCTGTGAGGGAAAATATTTTCCTTTTTCATTGTTGTTGAATCCAATCTTTGCTCTTAAAAAAGTACAACTAATCTCTTGGGGGTGAGGCGGGAGGATTATCAGTTCAAGGCTACCCTGGGATTAGGGTATAGGTTATGGTTATGGTTAGGATTAGGGTTAGGGTTAGAATTAGGATTTCGGTTAGCTTTAGGGTTAGGGTTAGGGTTAGTGTTTGGGTTAGGGTTAGGTTTAGTTTTACTGTTACGATTAGGAGTAGGGTTATGATTTGGGTTAGGGTTGGGGTTAGGATTAGGGTTAGGGTTAGGGTTTGGATTAGAGTTAGGGTTAGGGTTACGATCTGAGTTAGGCTTAGGGTTAGGTTTAGGGTTTCCGTTTGGGCTTGGGTGAGTGTTATGCTTACGGTTAGGTTAAGTGTTAGGATTAGGGTTTGGGTTAGGGTTAGGGTCAGTGTTAGGTTTATGGTTAGGGTTTAGGATAGGTTAAGGGTGAGGGTTTGCGATAAGGTTAGGATTAGGGTTAGGGATAGGGTTAGGGTTAGCGTTTGGATTAGGGTTAGGCTTAGGTTGTGCGTTTGGTATAGGTTTAGGGTTAGGGTTAGGGTTAGGTTTAGGG
>JAJHUQ010000032.1:10055000-10065000 GCA_035773235.1 Eospalax fontanierii
TGAATCAGAAAACTACTTTGGACATCGTTTTCTGTGAGGGAAAATATTTTCCTTTTTCATTGTTGCTGAATTCTATCTTTGCTCTTAAAAAAGTACAACTAATCTCTTGGGGGTGAGGCAGGAGGATTATCAGTTCAAGGCTACCCTGGGATTAGGGTATGGGTTATGGTTATGGTTAGGATTAGGGTTAGGGTTAGAATTAGGATTTCGGTTAGCTTTAGGGTTAGGGTTAGGGTTAGTGTTTGGGTTAGGGTTAGGTTTAGGGTTAGGGATAGGATTAGGATTAGGGTTATGGTTTGAGTTAGGGTTAGGTTTAGGATTAGGGTTAGGGTTAGGGTTAGGTTTAGGGTTAGGGTGTGAGTTAGGGTTAGGGTTAGGTTTAGGGTTCCCGTTTGGGTTAGGGTGAGTGATAGGGTTAGGGTTAGGGTTAGGTTTAGTGTTTGGGTTAGGGTTAAGTTTAGTTTAAGGTTAGGGTTAGGGTTTGGATTAGGGTTAGGGTTAGGTTTATGGCTAGGGTGTGACTTTGGGTAAGGGTTAGGTTTAGGGTTAGGGTTAGGTTTAGGGATAGAGTTATGGTTTGTGTTCTGGTTATGGTTAGGTTTTGGGTTAGGGTTAGGTTTAGGGTTAGGGTTTGGGTTTGGGTTAGGGTTAGGTTTAGGTTTAGGGTTAGTGTTAGGGTTTGGTTTGCGTTAGAATTAGGGTTAATGTTAGGGTTAGAGTTAGGGTTAGGGTTAGGGTTTGGTTTTGGAATAGGGTTACGGTTAGGGTTTGGGTTAGGATTAGGGTTAGGGTTAGGATTTGGGTTAGGGTTAGGGTTAGGTTAGGTTTGGGTTTGTGTTAGGGTTAGGGTTAGGGTTAAGGTTAGTTTTAGGTTTAGGGTGTGCGTTTGGGTTAGGGTTAGGGTTAGGGTTAGGGTTAGGTTTAGAAATAGTGTTATAGTTTGGATTCTGGTTATGGTTAAGTTTGGGTTAGGGTTAGGTTTAGGTTTAGGGTTTGGGTTTGGGTTAGGATTAGGGTTCGGGTTAGTGTTTGGGTTTGGGTTAGGGTTAGGGTTAGGTTTAGGGTTTGGGTTAGGGTTAGGGTTAGGTTTTGGGTTATTGTTAGGCTTAGGTTTAGCTTTACGGTTTGGGTTTGTTTTAGGATTAGGGTTAGTGTAAAGTTCTGTGTTAGGTTTGTGTTATGGTTTGGGTTTGGTTTAGGGTTACGTATAGTGTTAGGGTGTGGGTTTGTATTAGAGTTAGGGTTAGGGTTAGTGTTAGGGTTAGGGTTTGGGTTAGGGTTACATTTAGGGTTAGGGTTTGGGTTTGGGTTAGGGTTAGGTTTAGGGTTAGGTATAGGTTTTGGGTTAGGGTTAGGGTTAGGGTGTGCGTTTGGGTTAGGGTAGGTTTAGGGTTAGAGTTAGGTTTAGGGTAGAGTTATGGTTTGGGTTCTAGTTATGGTTAGGGTTTGTGTTAGGGTTATGTTTATGGTTAGGGTTAGGGTGAGGGTTAGGGTTAGTGTTAGGTTTTCGTTTGAGTTAGGAATAGGGTTAGGGTTAATTAGGTTTAGGGTTAGGGATAGGGTTTGGGTTTTGGTTAGGGTTAGGGTTTGGTTTAGGGTTTGGTTTAGAGTTAGGGTTAGGTTCATGGGTTGTGTGAGGGTTACGGTTAGGTTTTGGGTTTGGGTTGGGTTGTGGGTTAGGGTTAGGGTTAGGGTTTGAGTTAGGGTTAGGTTTAGGGTTTGGGTTATTGTTAGGGTTTTGGTTAGGTTAGGGTTTCGGTTTGGGATAGGGTTAGGGTTAGAGTTAGGGTTTGGGTTAGGGTTAGGGTTAGGTATAGGGTTAGTGTGTGGGTTTGGATTATAGTTAGGATTAGGGTTAGTGTTAGGGTTAGGGTTAGAGTCAGGTTTAGGGTTAAGGTTTGGGTTAGGGTTGTGTTTAGGGTTAGGGTTATGTTTATGGGTTCCGTTAAGGTTAGGGTTAGGTTTAGGGTTAGGATTAGGCTTAGGGTTAGTGTTTGGGTTTGGGATAGGGTTAGGGTTTTGGTTAGGGTTAGGTTTAGGTTTAGGGTTTGGGTTAGGGTTAGGTTTAGGGTTAATGTTTGGGTTAGGGTTAGGGTTAGGTTTAGGGTTAGGGTTAGTGTTTGGGTTAGGGTTAGGGTTAGGGTTAGGGTTAGGGTTAGGGTTACGGTTAGGGTATGGGTTAGGGTTAGGGTTAGGGTTAGGATTTGGGTTTAGGTTAGAGTTAGTGTTAGGGTTAGGGTTAGTGTTTGGGTTAGGGTTAGGGTTTGGTTTAATGTTAGGTTTTGTGTTAGGGTTAAGGTTTGGGTTTGGGTTAGGGTTAGGTTTAGTGTTAGATTTAGGGTTAGTGTCAGGGTTAAGGTTTTGTTTTGGTTTAGTGTTAAGGTTAGGTTTTGGGATAGACTTATGGTTTGGGGTAGGGTTAGTGTTAGGTTTTCTGTTAGGGTTAGGGTGAGAATTAGGGTTAGTGTTTGCGTTTCGTTTAGGATTAGGGTTGGGGTTAGGGTTAGTCTAAGGGTTAGGTTTTGGTTTGGTTAGCGTTAGGGTTTGGGTTACGGGTAGGGTTTGGATTAGGGTTAGGGTTAGGGTTAGGTTTTGGGTTAGGGTTATGGTTATGGTTAGGGTTAGGGTTAGGTTTACAATTAGGGTTTGTGTTAGGGTTAGGGTTAGGGTTTGGATTTTGGTTAGGGTTAAGGTTAGGGTTAGTGTTTGTGTTAGGGTTAGGATTGGGTTAGGGTTTGGGTTAGGGTTAGGTGTATTGTTAGGGTTTGGGTTAGGGTTAGGTTTAGTTTAAATGTTTGGTTTAGGGTTAGGGTTAGGGTTAGGGTTAGGGTTACGGTTAGAGTTTGGGTTAGGGTTAGGTTTAGGGTTAGGGATTGGGTTTGGGTGTGGGTTAGGGTTAGGGTTTGTGTTAATGTTAGGTTTAGGGTAGGGTTTGGGCTAGGGTTAGGTTTAGGGTTAGAGTTTGGGTTAGGGTTAGGGTTAGGTTTAGGGTTAATGTTTGGGTTATGGTTAGGGTTAGGGTTTGGGTTAGGGTTAGGGTTAGGGTTTGGGTTAGGGTTAGGTTTAGGGTTAATGTTTGGGTTAGGGTTAGGGTTAGGTATAGGGTTAGGGTTTGGTTTAGTGTTAGGTTTAGTGTTAGGGTTAGGGTTACGGGTAGAATTTGGGTTAGGGTTATGTTTAGCTTTAGGGTTTTTGTTTGGGTTAGGGTTAGGTTTAGGGTTAATGTTTGGGTTAGGGTTAGGTTTAGGGTTAGGGATTGGGTTTGGTTTTGGGTTAGGGTTAGGGTTTGTGTTAGGGTTAGGTTTAGGGTAGGGTTTGGGCTCGGGTTAGGTTTAGGGTTAGAGTTTGGGTTAGGGTTAGGGTTAGGTTTAGGGTTAATGTTTGGTTTATGGTTAGGGTTAGGTTTTGGGTTAGGGTTAGGGTTAGGGTTAGGGTTTGGGTTAGGGTTAGGTTTAGGGTTAATGTTTGTGTTAGGGTTAGGGTTAGGTATAGGGTTAGGGTTTGGTTTAGTGTTAGGTTTAGTGTTAGGGTTAGGGTTACGGGTAGAGTTTGGGTTAGGGTTATGTTTAGCGTTAGGGTTTTTGTTTGAGTTAGGGTTAGGTTTAGGGTTAATGTTTGGGTTAGGGTTAGGGTTAGGTATAGGGTTTGTGTTAGGGTTAGGGTTAGGGTTAGGGTTAGGGTTAGGGTTGGGTTAGTAGAGGTAGGCTTTGTAGTAGAGGTCCTGTATGTGGAGGGCCTGGGCACGGCCAGCAGGCCACACCACCTTCTCCCCTCCTCCTCCCATCTTCTCCTGCCTGCTTCATTTTGTCAAACATCAGAACTTTGACCTAAAGTCAACTAAATCTCTCCAAACTGCTCACCCAAACACTAGAGCCTACCACCAAGAAACCTCTGTCTTTCAGCAACTCATCTGAGAGGGCTTTGTCACCTCGCAATACCCTAAACAATGCTTTGCCAGGTCACTGCCTCTTGGAGTTCCAGAATCTTAGTCCAAGATTCTGTGACCTCAGCACTCCTGCCCACATCAGACACCAATGACAGGAGACTGACCAATAGCACTCAGCACTCACTTGCAAAGCTCTGCCTGTCTATCATAGCTTCAGAGCAGATGCTCCTCCCCTGGTCAAGTCATGACAAGGTTGTTTCCCAGTCCTGCAGCTCTTGCCAGGATTGCACGTGGTTACCTACATAACCAACCTCATTCTTTCTAGAAATTGCCATAATATTGATATTGGATTCTTAAGTACTATAAGCTACATTTGAATCAGAAAACTACTTTCGACATCGTTTTCTATGAGGGAAAATATTTTCATTTTCATTCTTGCTGAATCCAATCTTTGCTCTTAAAAAGTACAACTCAACTCTTGGGGGTGAGGAAGGAGGATTATCAGTTCAAGGCTACCCTCGGATTAGGGTATGGGTTATGGTTATGGTTATGGTTAGGGTTAGGGTTAGAATTAGGGTTAGGGTTAGGTTTAGTGTTAGTGTTAGGGTTAGTGTTTGCGATAGGGTTAGGTTTAGGGTTAGGGATACGACTAGGATTAGGGTTATGGTTTGAGTTAGAGTTAGGGTTAGGGTAAGGGTTAGGGTTAGGGTTAGGTTTAGGGTTAGGGTGTGAGTTAGGGTTAGGTTTAGGTTTAGGGTTCCCGTTTGGGTTAGGGTGAGTGATAGGGTTAGGGTTAGGGTTAGGTTTAGTGTTTGGGTTAGGGTTAAGTTTAGTTTAAGTTTAGGGTTAGGGTTTGGGTTAGGGTTAGGGTTAGGTTTATGGTTAGGGTGTGACTTTGGGTTAGGGTTAGGTTTAGGGTTAGGGTTAGGTTTAGAGATAGAGTTATGGTTTGTGTTCTGGTTATGGTTAGGTTTTGGGTTAGGGTTAGGTTTAGGGTTAGTGTTAGGGTTTGGGTTTGGGTTAGGGTTAGGTTTAGGTTTAGGGTTAGTGTTAGGGTTTGGTTTGCGTTAGAATTAGGGTTAATGTTAGGGTTAGGGTTAGGGTTAGGGTTAAGGTTGGGTTTTGGATTAGGGTTAGGGTTAGGGTTTGGGTTAGGACTAGGGTTAGGGTTAGGATTTGGGTTAGGGTTAGGGTTAGGTTAGGGTTAGGGTTTGTGTTAGGGTTAAGGTTAGGGTTAAGGTTAGTTTTAGGGTTAGGGTGTGCGTTTGGGTTAGGGTTAGGGTTAGGTTTAGGAATAGTGTTATAGTTTGGATTCTGGTTATGGTTCAGTTTGGGTTAGGGTTAGGTTTAGGTTTAGGGTTTGGGTTTGGGTTAGGATTAGGGTTAGGGTTAGTGTTTGGGTTTGGGTTTGGGTTAGGGTTAGGGTTAGGGTTTGGGTTAGGGTTAGGGTTAGGTTTTGGGTTATTGTTAGGCTTAGGTTTAGCTTTACGGTTTGGGTTTGTTTTAGGATTAGGGTTAGTGTAAAGTTCTGTGTTAGGTTTGTGTTATGGTTTGGGTTTGGTTTAGGGTTACGTATAGTGTTAGGGTGTGGGTTTGTATTAGAGTTAGGGTTAGGGTTAGTGTTAGGGTTAGTTTTAGGGTTAGGGTTACATTTAGGGTTAGGGTTATGGTTTGGGTTAGGGTTAGGTTTAGGGTTAGGTATAGGGTTTGGGTTAGGGTTAGGGTTAGGGTGTGCGTTTGGGTTAGGGTTAGGTTTAGGGTTAGAGTTAGGTTTAGGGTAGAGTTATGGTTTGGGTTCTAGTTATGGTTAGGGTTTGTGTTAGGGTTAGGTTTATGGTTAGGGCTAGGGTTAGGGTTAGGGTTCGTGTTAGGTTTTCGTTTGCGTTAGGAATAGGGTTAGGGTTAGGATTAGGGTTAGGGTTAGGGATAGGGTTTGGGTTAGGGTTTGGGTTAGGGTTAGGTTTAGGGTTAATGTTTGGGTTAAGGTTAGGGTTAGGTATAGGGTTAGGGTTTGGTTTAGTGTTAGGGTTAGGGTTACGGGTAGAGTTTGGGTAAGGGTTATGGTTAGCGTTAGGGTTTGGGTTTGGGTTAGGGTTAGGTTTAGGGTTAATGTTTGGGTTAGGGTTAGGGTTAGGTATAGGGTTTGTGTTAGGGTTAGGGTTAGGGTTAGGGTTAGGGTTAGGGTTAGGTTAGTAGAGGAAGTCTTTGTAGTAGAGTTCCTGTATGTGGAGGGCCTGGGCACGACAAGCAGGCCACACCACCTTCTCCCCTCCTCCTCCCATCTTCTCCTGCCTGCTTCATTTTGTCAAACATCAGAACTTTGACTAAAGTCAACTAAATCTCTCCAAACTTGTCACCCAAACACTAGAGCCTACCACCAAGAAACCTCTGTGTTTCAGCAACTCATCTGAGAGGGCTTTGTCACCTAGCAATACCCTAAACAATGCTTTGCCAGGTCACTGCCTCTTGGAGTTCCAGAATCTTAGTCCAAGATTCTGTGACCTCAGCACTCCTGCCCACATCAGACACCAATGACAGGAGACTGACCAATAGCACTCAGCACTCACTTGCAAAGCCCTACCTGTCTATCATAGCTTCAGAGCAGATGCTCCTCCCCTGGTCAAGTCATGACAAGGTTGCTTCCCAGTCCTGCAGCTCTTGCCAGGATTGCACGTGGTTACCTAAATAACCAAACTCATTCTTTCTAGAAATTACCATATTATTGATATTGGATTCTTAAGTACTATAAGCTACATTTGAATCTGAAAACTACTTTCGACATCGTTTTCTATGAGGGAAAATATTTTCATTTTCATTTTTGCTGAATCCAATCTTTGCTCTTAAAAAGTACAACTCAACTCTTGGGTGTGAGGCAGGAGGATTATCAGTTCAAGGCTACCCTCGGATTAGGGTATGGGTTATGGTTATGGTTAGGGTTAGGGTTAGGGTTAGAATTAGGGTTAAGGTTAGGTTTAGGGTTAGGGTTAGGGTTAGTGTTTGGGTTAGGGTTAGGTTTAGGGTTAGGGATAGGATTAGGATTAGGGTTATGGTTTGAGTTAGGGTTAGGGAAAGGATTAGGGTTAGGGTTAGGGTTAGGTTTAGGGTTAGGGTGTGAGTTAGGGTTAGGGTTAGGTTTAGGGTTCCCGTTTGGGTTAGGGTGAGTGATAGGGTTAGGGTTAGGATTAGGTTTAGTGTTTGGGTTAGGGTTAAGTTTAGTTTAAGGTTAGGGTTAGGGTTTGGGTTAGGGTTAGGTTTAGGTTTAGGAATAGTGTTATAGTTTGGATTCTGGTTATGGTTAAGTTTGGGTTATGGTTAGGTTTAGGTTTAGGGTTTGGGTTTGGGTTAGGATTAGGGTTAGGGTTAGTGTTTGGGTTTGGGTTAGGTTAGGGTTAGGGTTAGGGTTTGGGTTAGGGTTAGGGTTAGGTTTTGGGTTATTGTTAGGCTTAGGTTTAGCTTTACGGCTTGGGTTTGTTTTAGGATTAGGGTTAGTGTAAAGTTCTGTGTTAGGTTTGTGTTATGGTTTGGGTTTGGTTTAGGGTTACGTATAGTGTTAGGGTGTGGGTTTGTATTAGAGTTAGGGTTAGGGTTAGTGTTAGGGTTAGGGTTAGGGTTAGGGTTACATTTAGGGTTAGGGTTAGGGTTTGGGTTAGGGTTAGGGTTAGGGTGTGCGTTTGGGTTAGGGTTAGGTTTAGGGTTAGAATTAGGTTTAGGTTAGAGTTATGGTTTGGGTTCTAGTTATGGTTAGGGTTTGTGTTAGGGTTATGTTTATGGTTAGGTTTAGGGTTAGGGTTAGGGTTAGTGTTTGAGTTAGGGTTAGGGTTTGGTTTAGGGTTAGGTTTTGTGTTAGGGTTAAGGTTTGGGTTTGGGTTAGGGTTAGGTTTAGGGATAGTGTTATTGTTTGGATTCTGGTTATTGTTAGGGTTTGGGTTAGGGTTAGATTTAGGGTTAGGGTTTGGGTTTGGGTTTGGGTTAGGGTTAGGGTTAGGGTTTGGGTTAGGGTTAGTGTTAGGGTTAGGGTTATTGTTAAGGATAGGGATTAGGGTTAGGATTTGGGTTTGCGTTAGTGTTAGGGTTAGTGTTAAGTTCAGTGTTAGGGTTTGGGTTTGGTTTAGGGTTAGGTATAGGGTTAGTGTTAGGGTTTGCATTAAAGTTAGGGTTAGGGTTAGTGTTAGGGTTAGGGTTTGGGTTAGGTTTATGTTCAGGTTTAGTGTTCGGTTTTAGGGTTAGGGTTAGGGTCAGGTTTAGGGTTAAGGTTTGGGTTAGGGTTGTGTTTAGGGTTAGGGTTATGTTTATGGGTTCAGTTAGGGTTAGGGTTAGGTTTAGGGTTAGGATTAGGCTTAGGTTTAGTGTTTGGGTTTGGGATAGGGTTAGGGTTTTGGTTAGGGTTAGGTTTAGGTTTAGGGTTTGGGTTAGGGTTAGGTTTAGGGTTAATGTTTGGGTTAGGCTTAGGGTTAGGTTTAGGGTTAGGGTTAGTGTTTGGGTTAGGGTTAGGTTTTGTGTTAGGGTTAAGGTTTGGGTTTGGGTTAGGGTTAGGTTTAGGGTTAGATTTAGGGTTAGTGTCAGGGTTAAGGTTTGGTTTTGGTTTAGTGTTAAGGTTAGGTTTTGGGATAGACTTATGGTTTGGGGTAGGGTTAGTGTTAGGTTTTCTGTTAGGGTTAGGGTGAGAATTAGGGTTAGTGTTTGCGTTTGGTTTAGGATTAGGGTTGGGGTTAGGGTTAGTGTAAGGGTTAGGTTTTGGTTTGGTTAGCGTTAGGGTTTGGGTTAGGGTTAGGGTTTGGATTAGGGTTAGGGTTAGGGTTAGGTTTTGGGTTAGGGTTATGGTTATGGTTAGGGTTAGGGTTAGGTTTACAATTAGGGCTTGTGTTAGGGTTAGGGTTAGGGTTTCGATGTTGGTTAGGGTTAGGTTTAGGGTTAGTGTTTGTGTTAGGGTTAGGATTGGGTTACTGTTTGGGTTAGGGTTAGGTGTATTCTTAGGGTTTGGGTTAGGGTTAGGTTTAGTTTAAGTGTTTGGTTTAGGGTTAGGGTTAGGTTTTGTGTTAGTGTTAGGTTTAGGGTTAGGGTTAGGGTTAGGGTTAGGGTTAGGGTTACGGTTAGAGTTTGGGTTAGGGTTAGGTTTAGGGTTAGGGATTGGGTTTGGGTTTGGGTTAGGGTTAGGGTTTGTGTTAGGGTTAGGTTTAGGGTAGGGTTTGGGCTAGGGTTAGGTTTAGGGTTAGAGTTTGGGTTAGGGTTAGGGTTAGGTTCAGGGTTAATGTTTGGGTTATGGTTAGGGTTAGGGTTTGGGTTAGGGTAGGTTTATGGTTAGGGTTTGGGTTAGGGTTAGGTTTAGGGTTAATGTTTGGGTTAGGGTTAGGGTTAGGTATAGGGTTAGGGTTTGGTTTAGTGTTAGGTTTAGTGTTAGGGTTAGGGTTACGGGTAGAGTTTGGGTTAGGGTTATGTTTAGCGTTAGGGTTTTTGTTTGGGTTAGGGTTAGGTTTAGGGTTAATGTTTGGGTTAGGGTTAGGGTTAGGGTTAGGGATTGGGTTTGGGTTTGGGTTGGGGTTAGGGTTTGTGTTAGGGTTAGGTTTAGGGTAGGGTTTGGGCTAGGGTTAGGTTTAGGGTTAGAGTTTGGTTTAGGGTTAGGGTTAGGTTTAGGGTTAATGTTTGGTTTATGGTTAGGGTTAGGTTTTGGGTTAGGGTTAGGGTTAGGGTTTGGGTTAGGGTTAGGTTTACGGTTAATGTTTGGGTTAGGGTTAGGGTTAGGTATAGGGTTAGGGTTTGGATTAGTGTTAGGTTTAGTGTTAGGGTTAGGGTTACGGGTAGAGTTTGGGTTAGGGTTATCTTTAGCGTTAGGGTTTTTGTTTGGGTTAGGGTTAGGTTTAGGGTTAATGTTTGGGTTAGGGTTAGGGTTAGGTATAGGGTTTGTGTTAGGGTTAGGGTTAGGGTTAGGGTTAGGGTTAGGGTTGGGTTAGTAGAGGTAGGCTTTGTAGTAGAGGTCCTGTATGTGGAGGGCCTGGGCACGGCCAGCAGGCCACACCACCTTCTCCCCTCCTCCTCCCATCTTCTCCTGCCTGCTTCATTTTGTCAAACATCAGAACTTTGACCTAAAGTCAACTAAATCTCTCCAAACTGCTCACC
>JAJHUQ010000032.1:10087500-10090000 GCA_035773235.1 Eospalax fontanierii
GGGTTTGGGTTAGGGTTAGGGTTAGGGTTAGGGTTAGGGTTTGGGCTGGGGTTAGTGTCAGGGGTAGGGTTATTGTTAAGGATAGGGTTAGGGTTAGGATTTGGGTTTGCGTTAGGGTTAGGGTTAGTGTTAAGTTCAGTGTTAGGGTTTGGGTTTGGTTTAGGGTTAGGTATAGGGTTAGTGTTTGGGTTTGCATTAAAGTTAGGGTTAGGGTTAGTGTTAGGGTTAGGGTTTGGGTTAGGTTTATGTTCAGGTTTAGTGTTTGGTTTTAGGGTTAGGGTTAGGGTCAGGTTTAGGGTTAAGGTTTGGGTTAGGGTTGTGTTTAGTGTTAGGGTTATGTTTATGGGTTCCGTTAGGGTTAGGGTTAGGTTTAGGGTTAGGATTAGGCTTAGGGTTAGTGTTTGGGTTTGGGATAGGGTTAGGGTTTTGGTTAGGGTAAGGTTTAGGTTTAGGGTTTGGGTTAGGGTTAGGTTTAGGGTTAATGTTTGGGTTAGGGTTAGCGTTAGGTTTAGGGTTAGGGTTAGTGTTTGGGTTAGGGTTAGGGTTAGGGTTAGGGTTAAGGTTAGGTTTACGGTTAGGGTATGGGTTAGGGTTAGGATTTGGGTTTAGGTTAGAGTTAGTGTTAGGGTTAGGGTTAGTGTTTGGGTTAGGGTTAGGGTTTGGTTTAGGGTTAGGTTTTGTGTTAGGGTTAGGGTTTGGGTTTGGGTTAGGGTTAGGTTTAGTGTTACATTTAGGGTTAGTGTCAGGGTTAAGGTTTGGTTTCGGTTTAGTGTTAAGGTTAGGTTTTGGGATAGACTTATGGTTTGGGGTAGGCTTAGTGTTAGGTTTTCTGTTAGGGTTAGGGTGAGAATTAGGGTTAGTGTTTGCGTTTGGTTTAGGATTAGGGTTGGGGTTAGGGTTAGTGTAAGGGTTAGGTTTTGGTTTGGTTAGCGTTAGGGTTTGGGTTAGGGTTAGGTTTTGGATTAGGGTTAGGGTTAGGGTTAGGTTTTGGGTTAGGGTTATGGTTATGGTTAGGGTTAGGGTTAGGTTTACAATTAGGGTTTGTGTTAGGGTTAGGGTTAGGGTTAGGGTTAGGGTTTGGATTTTGGTTAGGGTTAAGTTTAGGGATAGTGTTTGTGTTAGGGTTAGGATTGGGTTAGGGTTTGGGTTAGGGTTAGGTGTATTGTTAGGGATTGGGTTAGGGTTAGGTTTAGTTTAAATGTTTGGTTAGGGTTAAGTTTAGGGTTAGTGTTTGTGTTAGGGTTAGGATTGGGTTAGGGTTAGGGTTAGGGTTATGGTTAGAGTTTGGGTTAGGGTTAGGTTTAGGGTTAGGGATTGGGTTTGGGTTTGGGTTAGGGTTAGGGTTTGTGTTAGGGTTAGGTTTAGGGTAGGGTTTGGGCTAGGGTTAGGTTTAGGGTTAGAGTTTGGGTTAGGGTTAGGGTTAGGTTTAGGGTTAATATTTGGGTTATGGATAGGGTTAGGGTTTGGGTTAGGGTTAGGGTTAGGGTTAGGGTTTGGGTTAGGTTTAGGTTTAGGGTTAATGTTTGGGTTAGGGTTAGGGTTAGGTATAGGGTTAGGGTTTGGTTTAGTGTTAGGGTTAGGGTTACGGGTAGAGTTTGGGTTAGGGTTATGTTTAGCGTTAGGGTTTTTGTTTGAGTTAGGGTTAGGTTTAGGATTAATGTTTGGGTTAGGGTTAGGGTTAGGTATAGGGTTTGTGTTAGGGTTAGGCTTAGGGTTACGGTTAGAGTTTGGGTTAGGGTTAGGTTTAGGGTTAGTAATTGTGTTTGGGTTTGGGTTAGGGTTAGGGTTTGTGTTAGGGTTAGGTTTAGGGTAGGGTTTGGGCTAGGGTTAGGTTTAGGGTTAGAGTTTGGGTTAGGGTTAGGGTTAGGTTTAGGGTTAATGTTTGGTTTATGGTTAGGGTTAGGGTTTCGGTTAGGGTTAGGGTTGGGGTTAGGTTTAGGGTTAATGTTTGGGTTATGGTTAGGGTTAGGGTTTGGGTTAGGGTTAGGGTTAGGGTTAGGGTTTGGGTTAGGGTTAGGTTTAGTGTTAATGTTTGGGTTAGGGTTAGGGTTAGGTATAGGGTTAGGGTTTGGTTTAGTGTTAGGTTTAGTGTTAGGGTTAGGGTTACGGGTAGACTTTGGGTTAGGGTTATGTTTAGCGTTAGGGTTTTTGTTTGGGTTAGGGTTAGGTTTAGGGTTAATGTTTGGGTTAGGGTTAGGGTTAGTTATACGGTTTGTGTTAGGGTTAGGGTTAGGGTTAGGGTTAGGGTTAGGGTTGGGTTAGTAGAGGTAGGCTTTGTAGTAGAGGTCCTGTATGTGGAGGGCCTGGGCACGGCCAGCAGGCCACACCACCTTCTCCCCTCCTCCTCCCATCTTCTCCTGCCTGCTTCCTTTTGTCAAACATCAGAACTTTGACCTAAAGTCAACTAAATCTCTCCAAACTGCTCACCGAAACACTAGAGCCTACCACCAAGAAACCTCTGTGTTTCAGCAACTCATCTGAGAGGCCTTTGTCACCTCGC
>JAJHUQ010000032.1:10095000-10097500 GCA_035773235.1 Eospalax fontanierii
TAGGGTTTGGGTTAGGGTTACGTGTATTGTTAGGGTTTGGGTTAGGGTTAGGTTTAGTTTAAATGTTTGGTTTAGGGTTAGGTTTAGGGTTTGTGTTAGTGTTAGGTTTAGGGTTAGGGTTAGGGTTAGGGTTAGGGTTATGGTTAGAGTTTGGGTTAGGGTTAGGTTTAGGGTTAGGGATTGGGTTTGGGTTTGGGTTAGGGTTAGGGTTTGTGTTAGGGTTAGGTTTAGGGTAGGGTTTGGGCTAGGGTTAGGTTTAGGGTTAGAGTTTGGGTTAGGGTTAGGGTTAGGTTTAGGGTTTGTGTTAGGGTTAGGCTTAGGGTTACGGTTAGAGTTTGGGTTAGGGTTAGGTTTAGGGTTAGTAATTGTGTTTGGGTTTGGGTTAGGGTTAGGGTTTGTGTTAGGGTTAGGTTTAGGGTAGGGTTTGGGCTAGGGTTAGGTTTAGGGTTAGAGTTTGGGTTAGGGTTAGGGTTAGGTTTAGGGTTAATGTTTGGTTTATGGTTAGGGTTAGGGTTTCGGTTAGGGTTAGGGTTGGGTTTGGGTTTAGGGTTATTGTGGGGGTTGTGGTTAGGGTTGGGGTTTGGGTTAGGGTTAGGGTTAGGGTTAGGGTTTGGGTTAGGGTTAGGTTTAGTGTTAATGTTTGGGTTAGGGTTAGGGTTAGGTATAGGGTTAGGGTTTGGTTTAGTGTTAGGTTTAGTGTTAGGGTTAGGGTTACGGGTAGACTTTGGGTTAGGGTTATGTTTAGCGTTAGGGTTTTTGTTTGGGTTAGGGTTAGGTTTACGGTTAGGGTTAGTGTTAGGGTTAGGGTTAGTTATACGGTTTGTGTTAGGGTTAGGGTTAGGGTTAGGGTTAGGGTTAGGGTTGGGTTAGTAGAGGTAGGCTTTGTAGTAGAGGTCCTGTATGTGGAGGGCCTGGGCACGGCCAGCAGGCCACACCACCTTCTCCCCTCCTCCTCCCATCTTCTCCTGCCTGCTTCCTTTTGTCAAACATCAGAACTTTGACCTAAAGTCAACTAAATCTCTCCAAACTGCTCACCGAAACACTAGAGCCTACCACCAAGAAACCTCTGTGTTTCAGCAACTCATCTGAGAGGCCTTTGTCACCTCGCAATACCCTAAACAATGCTTTGCCAGGTCACTGCCTCTTGGAGTTCCAGAATCTTAGTCCAAGATTCTGTGACCTCAGCACTCCTGCCCACATCAGACACCAATGACAGGAGACTGACCAATAGCACTCAGCACTCACTTGCTAAGCTCTGCCTGTCTATCATAGCTTCAGAGCAGATGCTCCTCCCCTGGTCAAGTCATGACAAGGTTGTTTCCCAGTCCTGCAGCTCTTGCCAGGATTGCACGTGGTTACCTACATAACCAACCTCATTCTTTCTAGAAATTACCATATTATTGATATTGGATTCTTAAGTACTATAAGCTACATTTGAATCAGAAAACTACTTTCGACATCGTTTTCTATGAGGGAAAATATTTTCATTTTCATTGTTGCTGAATCCAATCTTTGCTCTTAAAAAGTACAACTCAACTCTTGGGGGTGAGGCATGAGGATTATCAGTTCAAGGCTACCCTCGGATTAGGGTATGGGTTATGGTTATGGTTAGGGTTAGGGTTAGGGATAGAATTAGGGTTAGGGTTAGGTTTAGTGTTAGGGTTAGGGTTAGTGTTTGGGTTAGGGTTAGGTTTAGGGTTAGGGATACGATTAGGATTAGGGTTATGGTTTGAGTTAGGGTTAGGGTTAGGTTTAGGGTTAGGGTTAGGGTTAGGTTTAGGGTTAGGGTGTGAGTTAGGGTTAGGGTTAGGTTTAGCGTTCCCGTTTGGGTTAGGGTGAGTGATAGGATTAGGGTTAGGGTTAGGTTTAGTGTTTGGGTTAGGGTTAAGTTTAGTTTAAGGTTAGGGTTAGGGTTTGGGTTAGGGTTAGGGTTAGGTTTATGGTTAGGGTGTGACTTTGGGTTAGGGTTAGGTTTAGGGTTAGGGTTAGGTTTAGGGATAGAGTTATGGTTTGTGTTCTGGTTATGGTTAGGTTTTGGGTTAGGATTAGGTTTAGGGTTAGGGTTTTGGTTTGGGTTAGGGTTAGGTTTAGGTTTAGGGTTAGTGTTAGGGTTTGGTTTGCGTTAGAATTAGGGTTTATGTTAGGGTTAGGGTTAGGGTTAGGGTTAGGGTTGGGTTTTGGATTAGGGTTAGGGTTAGGGTTTGGGTTAGGGTTAGGGTTAGGGTTAGGGTTTGGGTTAGGGTTTGGGTTAGGGTTAGGGTTAGGGTTTGTGTTAGGGTTAGGGTTAGGTTTAAGGTTAGTTTTAGGGTTAGGGTGTGCGTTTGGGTTAGGGTTAGGTTTAGGGTTAGGGTTAGCTTTAGGAATAGTGTTATAGTTTTGATTCTGGTTATGGTTAAGGTTTGGGTTAGGGTTAGGTTTAGGTTTAGGGTTTGGGTTTGGGTTAGCATTAGGGTTAGGGTTAGTGTTTGGGTTTGGGTTAGGGTTAGGGTTAGGGTTAGGG
>JAJHUQ010000032.1:10105000-10120000 GCA_035773235.1 Eospalax fontanierii
TCTCCTGCCTGCTTCATTTTGTCAAACATCAGAACTTTGACCTAAAGTCAACTAAATCTCTCCAAACTGCTCACCCAAACACTAGAGCCTACCACCAAGAAACCTCTGTGTTTCAGCAACTCATCTGAGAGGGCTTTGTCACCTCGCAATACCCTAAACAATGCTTTGCCAGGTCACTGCCTCTTGGAGTTCCAGAATCTTAGTCCAAGATTCTGTGACCTCAGCACTCCTGCCCACATCAGACACCAATGACAGGGGACTGACCAATAGCACTCAGCACTCACTTGCAAAGCTCTGCCTGTCTATCATAGCTTCAGAGCAGATGCTCCTCCCCTGGTCAAGTCATGCCAAGTTTGCTTCCCAGTCCTGCAGCTCTTGCCAGGATTGCACGTGGTTACATAAATAACCAACCTCATTCTTTCTAGAAATTACCATATTATTGATATTGGATTCTCAAGTAGTATAAGATACATATGAATCAGAAAACTACTTTGGACATTGTTTTCTATGAGGGAAAATATTTTCCTTTTTCATTGTTGCTGAATCGAATCTTTGCTCTTAAAAAAGTACAACTCAACTCTTGGGGGTGAGGCAGGAGTATTATCAGTTCAAGGCTACCCTGGGATTAGGGTATGTGTTATGGTTATGGTTAGGTTTAGGGTTAGGGTTAGAATTAGGGTTAGGGTTAGGTTTAGATTTAGGGTTAGGGTTAGTGTTTGGGTTAGGATTAGGTTTAGGGTTAGGGTTAGGATTACGATTAGGGTTATGGTTTGGGTTAGGGTTAGGGTTAGGTTTAGGATTAGTGTTAGGGTTTGAGTTAGGGTTAGGGTTAGGTTTAGGGTTTCCGTTTGAGTTAGGGTGAGTATTAGGGTTAGGGTTAGGGTTAATATTAGGAATAGGGTTTGGGTTTGAGTTAGGATTAGGGTTAGGGTTAGGGTTAGGTTTAGGGTTAGCGTTTGGGTTAGGGTTAGGTTTAGGGTTAGGTATACGGTTTGGGTTAGGGTTAGGGTTAGGGTGTGCGTTTGGGTTAAGGTTAGGTTTAGGGTTAGAGTTAGGTTTAGGGTAGAGTTATGGTTTGGGTTCTAGTTATGGTTAGGGTTTGGGTTAGGGTTAGGGTTACGGGTTGGGTTTGGGTTAAGGTTAGTGTTAGGGTTAGGGTTTGGGTTTGGGTTTGGGTTAGGTTTAGGTTTAGGGTTAGTGTTAGGGTTTGGTTTGCGTTAGAATTAGGGTTAATGTTAGGGTTAGGGTTAGAGTTAGGATTAGGGTTGGGTTTTGGATTAGGGTTAGGGTTAGGGTTTGGGTTAGGATTAGGGTTAGGGTTAGGATTTGGGTTAGGGTTAGGGTTAGGTTAGGGTTAGGGTTTGTGTTAGGGTTAGGGTTAGGGTTAAGGTTAGTTTTAGGGTTAGGGTGTGCGTTTGGGTTAGGGTTAGGGTTAGGTTTAGGAATAGTGTTATAGTTTGGATCTTGGTTTTGGTTCAGTTTGGGTTAGGGTTAGGTTTAGGTTTAGGGTTTGGGTTTGGGTTAGGATTAGGGTTAGGGTTAGTGTTTGGGTTTGGGTTTGGGTTAGGGTTAGGGTTAGGGTTTGGGTTAGGGTTAGGGTTAGGTTTTGGGTTATTGTTAGGCTTAGGTTTAGCTTTACGGTTTGGGTTTGTTTTAGGATTAGGGTTAGTGTAAAGTTCTGTGTTAGGTTTGTGTTATGGTTTGGGTTTGGTTTAGGGTTACGTATAGTGTTAGGGTGTGGGTTTGTATTAGAGTTAGGGTTAGGGTTAGTGTTAGGGTTAGGGTTAGGGTTAGGGTTACATTTAGGGTTAGGGTTATGGTTTGGGTTAGGGTTAGGTATAGGGTTTGGGTTAGGGTTAGGGTTAGGGTTAGAGTTAGGTTTAGGGTAGAGTTATGGTTTGGGTTCTAGTTATGGTTAGGGTTTGGGTTAGGGTTAGGTTTAGGGTTAGGGTTTGGGTTTGGGTTTGGGTTAGGTTTAGGGTTAGGGTTAGGGTTAGGGTTTGGGTTAGGGTTAGTGTTAGGGTTAGGGTTATTGTTAAGGATAGGATTAGGGTTAGGATTATGGTTTGCGTTAGGGTTAGGGTTAGTGTTAAGTTCAGTGTTAGGGTTTGGGTTTGGTTTAGGGTTAGGTATAGGATTAGTGTTTGGGTTTGTATTAAAGTTAGGGTTAGGGTTAGTGTTAGGGTTAGGGTTTGGGTTAGGTTTATGTTCAGGTATAGTGTTCGGTTTTAGGGTTAGGGTTAGGGTCAGGTTTAGGGTTAAGGTTTGGGTTAGGGTTGTGTTTAGGTATAGGGTGATGTTTATGGGTTCCGTTAGTGTTAGGGTTAGGTTTAGGGTTAGGATTAGGCTTGGGGTTAGTGTTTGGGTTTGGGATAGGGTTAGGGTTTTGGTTAGGGTTAGGTTTAGGTTTAGGGTTTGGGTTAGGGTTAGGTTTAGGGTTAATGTTTGGCTTAGGCTTAGGGTAAGGTTTAGGGTTAGGGTTAGTGGTTGGGTTAGGGTTAGGGTTAGGGTTAGGGTTAGGGTTAGGTTTACGGTTAGGGTATGGGTTAGGGGTAGGGTTAGGGTTAGGAGTTGGGTTTAGGTTAGAGTTAGTGTTAGGGTTAGGGTTAGTGTTTGGGTTAGGGTTAGGGTTTGGTTTAGGGTTAGGTTTTGTGTTAGGGTTAGGGTTTGGGTTTGGGTTAGGGTTAGGTTTAGGGTTAGATTTAGGGTTAGTGTCAGGGTTAAGGTTTGGTTTTGGTTTAGTGTTAAGGTTAGGTTTTGGGATAGAGTTATGTTTTGGGGTAGGGTTAGTGTTAGGTTTTCTGTTAGGGTTAGGGTGAGAATTAGGGTTAGTGTTTGCGTTTGGTTTAGGATTAGGGTTGGGGTTAGGGTCAGTGTAAGGGTTAGGTTTTGGTTTGGTTAGCGTTAGGGTTTGGGTTAGGGTTAGGGTTTGGATTAGGGTTAGGGTTAGGGTTAGGTTTTGGGTTAGGGTTATGGTTATGGTTAGGGTTAGGGTTAGGTTTACAATTAGGGTTTGTGTTAGGGTTAGTGTTAGGGTTAGGTTTAGGGTTTGGATTTTGGTTAAGGTTAGGGTTAGGGTTAGTGTTTGTGTTAGGGTTAGGATTGGGTTAGGGTTTGGGTTAGGGTTAGGTGTATTGTTAGGTTTTGGTTTGGGTTAGGTTTAGTTTAAATGTTTGGTTTAGGGTTAGGGTTAGGGTTTGTGTTAGTGTTAGGTTTAGGGTTAGGGTTAGGGTTAGGGTTAGGGTTAGGGTTAGGGTTACAGTTAGAGTTTGGGTTAGGGTTAGGTTTAGGGTTAGGGATTGGGTTTGGGTTTGGGTTAGGGTTAGGGTTTGTGTTAGGGTTAGGTTTAGGGTAGGGTTTGGGCTAGGGTTAGGTTTAGGGTTAGAGTTTGGGTTAGGGTTAGGGTTAGGTTTAGGGTTAATGTTTGCGTTATGGTTAGGGTTAGGGTTTGGGTTAGGGTTAGGGTTAGGGTTAGGGTTTGGGTTAGGGTTAGGTTTAGGGTTAATGTTTGGGTTAGGGTTAGGGTTAGGTATAGGGTTAGGGTTTGGTTTAGTGTTAGGTTTAGTGTTAGGGTTAGGGTTATGGGTAGAGTTTGGGTTAGGGTTATGTTTAGCGTTAGGGTTTTTGTTTGGGTTAGGGTTAGGTTTAGGGTTAATGTTTGGGTTAGGGTTAGGGTTAGGTATAGGGTTTGTGTTAGGGTTAGGGTTAGGGTTAGGGTTGGGTTAGTAGAGGTAGGCTTTGTAGTAGAGGTCCTGTATGTGGAGGGCCTGGGCACGGCCAGCGGGCCACACCAAATTCTCCCCTCCTCCTCCCATCTTCTCCTGCCTGCTTCATTTTGTCAAACATCAGAACTTTGACCTAAAGTCAACTAAATCTCTCCAAACTGCTCACCCAAACACTAGAGCCTACCACCAAGAAACCTCTGTGTTTCAGCAACTCATCTGAGAGGCCTTTGTCACCTCGCAATACCCTAAACAATGCTTTGCCAGGTCACTGCCTCTTGGAGTTCCAGAATCTTAGTCCAAGATTCTGTGACCTCAGCACTCCTGCCCACATCAGACACCAATGACAGGGGACTGACCAATAGCACTCAGCACTCACTTGCAAAGCTCTGCCTGTCTATCATAGCTTCAGAGCAGATGCTCCTCCCCTGGTCAAGTCATGACAAGGTTGTTTCCCAGTCCTGCAGCTCTTGCCAGGATTGCACGTGGTTACCTACATAACCAACCTCATTCTTTCTAGAAATTACCATATTATTGATATTGGATTCTTAAGTACTATAAGCTACATTTGAATCAGAAAACTACTTTGGGCATCGTTTTCTATGAGGGAAAATATTTTCCTTTTTCATTGTTGCTGAATCCAATCTTTGCTCTTAAAAAAGTACAACCCAACTCTTGGGGGTGAGGCAGGAGGATTATCAGTTCAAGGCTAACCTGGTATTAGGGCATGGGTTATGGTTATGGTTATGGTTAGGGTTAGGGTTAGAATTAGGGTTAGGGTTAGGTATAGGGTTTGTGTTAGGGTTAGGGTTAGGGTTAGGGTTAGGGTTAGGGTTGGGTTAGTAGAGGTAGGCTTTGTAGTAGAGGTCCTGTATGTGGAGGGCCTGGGCACGGCCAGCAGGCCACACCACCTTCTCCCCTCCTCCTCTCATCTTCTCCTGCCTGCTTCATTTTGTCAAACATCAGAACTTTGACCTAAAGTCAACTAAATCTCTCCAAACTGCTCACCCAAACACTAGAGCCTACCACCAAGAAACCTCTGTGTTTCAGCAACTCATCTGAGAGGGCTTTGTCACCTCGCAATACCCTAAACAATGCTTTGCCAGGTCACTGCCTCTTGGAGTTCCAGAATCTTAGTCCAAGATTCTGTGACCTCAGCACTCCTGCCCACATCAGACACCAATGACAGGGGACTGACCAATAGCACTCAGCACTCACTTGCAAAGCTCTGCCTGTCTATCATAGCTTCAGAGCAGATGCTCCTCCCCTGGTCAAGTCATGCCAAGTTTGCTTCCCAGTCCTGCAGCTCTTGCCAGGATTGCACGTGGTTACATAAATAACCAACCTCATTCTTTCTAGAAATTACCATATTATTGATATTGGATTCTCAAGTAGTATAAGATACATATGAATCAGAAAACTACTTTGGACATTGTTTTCTATGAGGGAAAATATTTTCCTTTTTCATTGTTGCTGAATCGAATCTTTGCTCTTAAAAAAGTACAACTCAACTCTTGGGGGTGAGGCAGGAGTATTATCAGTTCAAGGCTACCCTGGGATTAGGGTATGTGTTATGGTTATGGTTAGGTTTAGGGTTAGGGTTAGAATTAGGGTTAGGGTTAGGTTTAGATTTAGGGTTAGGGTTAGTGTTTGGGTTAGGATTAGGTTTAGGGTTAGGGTTACGATTACGATTAGGGTTATGGTTTGGGTTAGGGTTAGGATTAGGTTTAGGATTAGTGTTAGGGTTTGAGTTAGGGTTAGGGTTAGGTTTAGGGTTTCCGTTTGAGTTAGGGTGAGTATTAGGGTTAGGGTTAGGGTTAATATTAGGAATAGGGTTTGGGTTTGAGTTAGGATTAGGGTTAGGGTTAGGGTTAGGATTAGGGTTAGCGTTTGGGTTAGGGTTAGGTTTAGGGTTAGGTATACGGTTTGGGTTAGGGTTAGGGTTAGGGTGTGCGTTTGGGTTAAGGTTAGGTTTAGGGTTAGAGTTAGGTTTAGGGTAGAGTTATGGTTTGGGTTCTAGTTATGGTTAGGGTTTGGGTTAGGGTTAGGGTTACGGGTTGGGTTTGGGTTAAGGTTAGTGTTAGGGTTAGGGTTTGGGTTTGGGTTTGGGTTAGGTTTAGGTTTAGGGTTAGTGTTAGGGTTTGGTTTGCGTTAGAATTAGGGTTAATGTTAGGGTTAGGGTTAGAGTTAGGATTAGGGTTGGGTTTTGGATTAGGGTTAGGGTTAGGGTTTGGGTTAGGATTAGGGTTAGGGTTAGGATTTGGGTTAGGGTTAGGGTTAGGTTAGGGTTAGGGTTTGTGTTAGGGTTAGGGTTAGGGTTAAGGTTAGTTTTAGGGTTAGGGTGTGCGTTTGGGTTAGGGTTAGGGTTAGGTTTAGGAATAGTGTTATAGTTTGGATTCTGGTTATGGTTCAGTTTGGGTTAGGGTTAGGTTTAGGTTTAGGGTTTGGGTTTGGGTTAGGATTAGGGTTAGGGTTAGTGTTTGGGTTTGGGTTTGGGTTAGGGTTAGGGTTAGGGTTTGGGTTAGGGTTAGGGTTAGGTTTTGGGTTATTGTTAGGCTTAGGTTTAGCTTTACGGTTTGGGTTTGTTTTAGGATTAGGGTTAGTGTAAAGTTCTGTGTTAGGTTTGTGTTATGGTTTGGGTTTGGTTTAGGGTTACGTATAGTGTTAGGGTGTGGGTTTGTATTAGAGTTAGGGTTAGGGTTAGTGTTAGGGTTAGGGTTAGGGTTAGGGTTACATTTAGGGTTAGGGTTATGGTTTGGGTTAGGGTTAGGTATAGGGTTTGGGTTAGGGTTAGGGTTAGGGTTAGAGTTAGGTTTAGGGTAGAGTTATGGTTTGGGTTCTAGTTATGGTTAGGGTTTGGGTTAGGGTTAGGTTTAGGGTTAGGGTTTGGGTTTGGGTTTGGGTTAGGTTTAGGGTTAGGGTTAGGGTTAGGGTTTGGGTTAGGGTTAGTGTTAGGGTTAGGGTTATTGTTAAGGATAGGATTAGGGTTAGGATTATGGTTTGCGTTAGGGTTAGGGTGAGTGTTAAGTTCAGTGTTAGGGTTTGGGTTTGGTTTAGGGTTAGGTATAGGATTAGTGTTTGGGTTTGTATTAAAGTTAGGGTTAGGGTTAGTGTTAGGGTTAGGGTTTGGGTTAGGTTTATGTTCAGGTATAGTGTTCGGTTTTAGGGTTAGGGTTAGGCTCAGGTTTAGGGTTAAGGTTGGGGTTAGGGTTGTCTTTAGGTATAGGGTCATCTTTATGGGTTCCGTTAGTGTTAGGGTTAGGTTTAGGGTTAGGATTAGGCTTAGGGTTAGTGCTTGGGTTTGGGATAGGGTTAGGGTTTTGGTTAGGGTTAGGTTTAGGTTTAGGGTTTGGGTTAGGGTTAGGTTTAGGGTTAATGTTTGGGTTAGGGTTAGGGTAAGGTTTAGGGTTAGGGTTAGTGTTTGGGTTAGGGTTAGGGTTAGGGTTAGGGTTAGGGTTAGGTTTACGGTTAGGGTATGGGTTAGGGTTAGGGTTAGGGTTAGGATTTGGGTTTAGGTTAGAGTTAGTGTTAGGGTTAGGGTTAGTGTTTGGGTTAGGGTTAGGGTTTGGTTTAGGGTTAGGTTTTGTGTTAGGGTTAGGGTTTGGGTTTGGGTTAGGGTTAGGTTTAGGGTTAGATTTAGGGTTAGTGTCAGGGTTAAGGTTTGGTTTTGGTTTAGTGTTAAGGTTAGGTTTTGGGATAGAGTTATGTTTTGGGGTAGGGTTAGTGTTAGGTTTTCTGTTAGGGTTAGGGTGAGAATTAGGGTTAGTGTTTGCGTTTGGTTTAGGATTAGGGTTGGGGTTAGGGTCAGTGTAAGGGTTAGGTTTTGGTTTGGTTAGCGTTAGGGTTTGGGTTAGGGTTAGGGTTTGGATTAGGGTTAGGGTTAGGGTTAGGTTTTGGGTTAGGGTTATGGTTATGGTTAGGGTTAGGGTTAGGTTTACAATTAGGGTTTGTGTTAGGGTTAGTGTTAGGGTTAGGTTTAGGGTTTGGATTTTGGTTAAGGTTAAGGTTAGGGTTAGTGTTTGTGTTAGGGTTAGGATTGGGTTAGGGTTTGGGTTAGGGTTAGGTGTATTGTTAGGTTTTGGTTTGGGTTAGCTTTAGCTTAAATGTTTGGTTTAGGGTTAGCGTTAGGGTTTGTGTTAGTGTTAGGCTTAGGGTTAGGGTTAGGGTTAGGGTTAGGGTTAGGGTTAGGGTTACAGTTAGAGTTTGGGTTAGGGTTAGGTTTAGGGTTAGGGATTGGGTTTGGGTTTGGGTTAGGGTTAGGGTTTGTGTTAGGGTTAGGTTTAGGGTAGGGTTTGGGCTAGGGTTAGGTTTAGGGTTAGAGTTTGGGTTAGGGTTAGGGTTAGGTTTAGGGTTAATGTTTGCGTTATGGTTAGGGTTAGGGTTTGGGTTAGGGTTAGGGTTAGGGTTAGGGTTTGGGTTAGGGTTAGGTTTAGGGTTAATGTTTGGGTTAGGGTTAGGGTTAGGTATAGGGTTAGGGTTTGGTTTAGTGTTAGGTTTAGTGTTAGGGTTAGGGTTATGGGTAGAGTTTGGGTTAGGGTTATGTTTAGCGTTAGGGTTTTTGTTTGGGTTAGGGTTAGGTTTAGGGTTAATGTTTGGGTTAGGGTTAGGGTTAGGTATAGGGTTTGTGTTAGGGTTAGGGTTAGGGTTAGGGTTGGGTTAGTAGAGGTAGGCTTTGTAGTAGAGGTCCTGTATGTGGAGGGCCTGGGCACGGCCAGCGGGCCACACCAAATTCTCCCCTCCTCCTCCCATCTTCTCCTGCCTGCTTCATTTTGTCAAACATCAGAACTTTGACCTAAAGTCAACTAAATCTCTCCAAACTGCTCACCCAAACACTAGAGCCTACCACCAAGAAACCTCTGTGTTTCAGCAACTCATCTGAGAGGCCTTTGTCACCTCGCAATACCCTAAACAATGCTTTGCCAGGTCACTGCCTCTTGGAGTTCCAGAATCTTAGTCCAAGATTCTGTGACCTCAGCACTCCTGCCCACATCAGACACCAATGACAGGGGACTGACCAATAGCACTCAGCACTCACTTGCAAAGCTCTGCCTGTCTATCATAGCTTCAGAGCAGATGCTCCTCCCCTGGTCAAGTCATGACAAGGTTGTTTCCCAGTCCTGCAGCTCTTGCCAGGATTGCACGTGGTTACCTACATAACCAACCTCATTCTTTCTAGAAATTACCATATTATTGATATTGGATTCTTAAGTACTATAAGCTACATTTGAATCAGAAAACTACTTTCGACATCGTTTTCTATGAGGGAAAATATTTTCATTTTCATTGTTGGGGAATCCAATCTTTGCTCTTAAAAAGTACAACTCAACTCTTGGTGGTGAGGCAGGAGGATTATCAGTTCAAGGCTACCCTGGGATTAGGGTATGGGTTATGGTTATGGTTAGGGTTAGGGTTAGGGTTACAATTAGGGTTAGGGTTAGGTTTAGTGTTAGGGTTAGGGTTAGGGTTAGTGTTAGGGTTAGTTTTAGGGTTAGGGTTACATTTAGGGTTAGGGTTATGGTTTGGGTTAGGGTTAGGTTTAGGGTTAGGTATAGGGTTTGGGTTAGGGTTAGGGTTAGGGTGTGCGTTTGGGTTAGGGTTAGGTTTAGGGTTAGAGTTAGGTTTAGGGTAGAGTTATGGTTTGGGTTCTAGTTATGGTTAGGGTTTGTGTTAGGGTTAGGTTTATGGTTAGGGTTAGGGTTAGGGTTAGGGTTCGTGTTAGGTTTTCGTTTGCGTTAGGAATAGGGTTAGGGTTAGGATTAGGGTTAGGGTTAGGGATAGGGTTTGGGTTAGGGTTTGGGTTAGGGTTAGGTTTAGGGTTAATGTTTGGGTTAAGGTTAGGGTTAGGGTTAGGGTTAGGGTTAGGGTTAGGGTTGGGTTAGTAGAGGTAGGCTTTGTAGTAGAGGTCCTGTATGTGGAGGGCCTGGGCACGGCCAGCAGGCCACACCACCTTCTCCCCTCCTCCTCTCATCTTCTCCTGCCTGCTTCATTTTGTCAAACATCAGAACTTTGACCTAAAGTCAACTAAATCTCTCCAAACTGCTCACCCAAACACTAGAGCCTACCACCAAGAAACCTCTGTGTTTCAGCAACTCATCTGAGAGGGCTTTGTCACCTCGCAATACCCTAAACAATGCTTTGCCAGGTCACTGCCTCTTGGAGTTCCAGAATCTTAGTCCAAGATTCTGTGACCTCAGCACTCCTGCCCACATCAGTCACCAATGACAGGGGACTGACCAATAGCACTCAGCACTCACTTGCAAAGCTCTGCCTGTCTATCATAGCTTCAGAGCAGATGCTCCTCCCCTGGTCAAGTCATGCCAAGTTTGCTTCCCAGTCCTGCAGCTCTTGCCAGGATTGCACGTGGTTACATAAATAACCAACCTCATTCTTTCTAGAAATTACCATATTATTGATATTGGATTCTCAAGTACTATAAGATACATATGAATCAGAAAACTACTTTGGACATAGTTTTCTATGAGGGAAAATATTTTCCTTTTTCATTGTTGCTGAATCGAATCTTTGCTCTTAAAAAAGTACAACTCAACTCTTGGGGGTGAGGCAGGAGTATTATCAGTTCAAGGCTACCCTGGGATTAGGGTATGTGTTATGGTTATGGTTAGGTTTAGGGTTAGGGTTAGAATTAGGGTTAGGGTTAGGTTTAGATTTAGGGTTAGGGTTAGTGTTTGGGTTAGGATTAGGTTTAGGGTTAGGGTTACGATTACGATTAGGGTTATGGTTTGGGTTAGGGTTAGGGTTAGGTTTAGGATTAGTGTTAGGGTTTGAGTTAGGGTTAGGGTTAGGTTTAGGGTTTCCGTTTGAGTTAGGGTGAGTATTAGGGTTAGGGTTAGGGTTAATATTAGGAATAGGGTTTGGGTTTGAGTTAGGATTAGGGTTAGGGTTAGGGTTAGGTTTAGGGTTAGCGTTTGGGTTAGGGTTAGGTTTAGGGTTAGGTATACGGTTTGGGTTAGGGTTAGGTTTAGGGTTAGGTATACGGTTTGGGTTAGGGTTAGGGTTAGGGTGTGCGTTTGGGTTAAGGTTAGGTTTAGGGGTAGAGTTAGGTTTAGGGTAGAGTTATGGCTTGGGTTCTAGGTATGGTTAGGGTTTGGGTTAGGGTTAGTGTTACGGTGTGGGTTTGGGGTAAGGTTAGTGTTAGGGTTGGGGTTTGGGTTTGGGTTTGGGTTAGGTTTAGGTTTAGGGTAAGTGTTAGGGTTTGGTTTGCGTTAGAATTAGGGTTAATGTTAGGGTTAGGGTTAGAGTTAGGGTAAGGGTTGGGTTTTGAATTAGGGTTAGGGTTAGGGTTTGGGTTAGGATTAGGGCTAGGGTTAGGATTTGGGTTAGGGTTAGGGTTAGGTTAGGGTTAGGGTTTGTGTTAGGGTTAGGGTTAGGGTTAAGGTTAGTTTTAGGGTTAGGGTGTGCGTTTGGGTTAGGGTTAGGGTTAGGTTTAGGAATAGTGTTATAGTTTGGATTCTGGTTATGGTTCAGTTTGGGTTAGGGTTAGGTTTAGGTTTAGGGTTTGGGTTTGGGTTAGGATTAGGGTTAGGGTTAGTGTTTGGGTTTGGGTTAGGGTTAGGGTTTGGGTTAGGGTTAGGGTTAGGTTTTGGGTTATTGTTAGGCTTAGGTTTAGCTTTACGGTTTGGGTTTGTTTTAGGATTAGGGTTAGTGTAAAGTTCTGTGTTAGGTTTGTGTTATGGTTTGGGTTTGGTTTAGGGTTACGTATAGTGTTAGGGTGTGGGTTTGTATTAGAGTTAGGGTTAGGGTTAGTGTTAGGGTTAGGGTTAGGGTTAGGGTTACATTTAGGGTTAGGGTTATGGTTTGGGTTAGGGTTAGGTATAGGGTTTGGGTTAGGGTTAGGGTTAGGGTTAGGGTGTGCGTTTGGGTTAGGGTTAGGTTTAGGGTTAGAGTTAGGTTTAGGGTAGAGTTATGGTTTGGGTTCTAGTTATGGTTAGGGTTTGGGTTAGGGTTAGGTTTAGGGTTAGGGTTTGGGTTTGGGTTTGGGTTAGGTTTAGGGTTAGGGTTAGGGTTAGGGTTTGGGTTAGGGTTAGTGTTAGGGTTAGGGTTATTGTTAAGGATAGGATTAGGGTTAGGATTATGGTTTGCGTTAGGGTTAGGGTTAGTGTTAATTTCAGTGTTAGGGTTTGGGTTTGGTTTAGGGTTAGGTATAGGATTAGTGTTTGGGTTTGTATTAAAGTTAGGGTTAGGGTTAGTGTTAGGGTTAGGGTTTGGGTTAGGTTTATGTTCAGGTATAGTGTTCGGTTTTAGGGTTAGGGTTAGGGTCAGGTTTAGGGTTAAGGTCTGGGTTAGGGTTGTGTTTAGGTTTAGGGTTATGTTTATGGGTTCCGTTAGTGTTAGGGTTAGGTTTAGGGTTAGGATTAGGCTTAGGGTTAGTGTTTGGGTTTGGGATAGGGTTAGGGTTTTGGTTAGGGTTAGGTTTAGGTTTAGGGTTTGGGTTAGGTTTAGGTTTAAGTTTAAAGGTTGAGTTAGGCTTAGGGTAAGGTTTAGGGTTAGGGTTATTGTTAGGGTTAGGGTTAGGGTTAGGGTTAGGGTTAGGGTTAGGTTTACGGTTAGGGTATGGGTTAGGGTTAGGGTTAGGGTTAGGATTTGGGTTTAGGTTAGAGTTAGTGTTAGGGTTAGGGTTAGTGTTTGGGTTAGGGTTAGGGTTTGGTTTAGGGTTAGGTTTTGTGTTAGGGTTAGGGTTTGGGTTTGGGTTAGGGTTAGGTTTAGGGTTAGATTTAGGGTTAGTGTCAGGGTTAAGGTTTGGTTTTGGTTTAGTGTTAAGGTTAGGTTTTGGGATAGAGTTATTTTGGGGTAGGGTTAGTGTTAGGTTTTCTGTTAGGGTTAGGGTGAGAATTAGGGTTAGTGTTTGCGTTTGGTTTAGGATTAGGGTTGGGGTTAGGGTCAGTGTAAGGGTTAGGTTTTGGTTTGGTTAGCGTTAGGGTTTGGGTTAGGGTTAGGGTTTGGATTAGGGTTAGGGTTAGGGTTAGGTTTTGGGTTAGGGTTATGGTTATGGTTAGGGTTAGGGTTAGGTTTACAATTAGGGTTTGTGTTAGGGTTAGTGTTAGGGTTAGGTTTAGGGTTTGGATTTTGGTTAGGGTTAAGGTTAGGGTTAGTGTTTGTGTTAGGGTTAGGATTGGGTTAGGGTTTGGGTTAGGGTTAGGTGTATTGTTAGGGTTTGGTTTAGGATTAGGTTTAGTTTAAATGTTTGGTTTAGGGTTAGGGTTAGGGTTTGTGTTAGTGTTAGGTTTAGGGTTAGGGTTAGGGTTAGGGTTAGGGTTAGGGTTAGGGTTACAGTTAGAGTTTGGGTTAGGGTTAGGTTTAGGGTTAGGGATTGGGTTTGGGTTTGGGTTAGGGTTAGGGTTTGTGTTAGGGTTAGGTTTAGGGTAGGGTTTGGGCTAGCGTTAGGTTTAGGGTTAGAGTTTGGGTTAGGGTTAGGGTTAGGTTTAGGGTTAATGTTTGCGTTATGGTTAGGGTTAGGGTTTGGGTTAGGGTTAGGGTTAGGGTTAGGGTTTGGGTTAGGGTTAGGTTTAGGGTTAATGTTTGGGTTAGGGTTAGGGTTAGGTATAGGGTTAGGGTTTGGTTTAGTGTTAGGTTTAGTGTTAGGGTTAGGGTTATGGTTAGAGTTTGGGTTAGGGTTATGTTTAGCGTTAGGATTTTTGTTTGGGTTAGGTTTAGGTTTAGGGTTAATGTTTGGGTTAGGGTTAGGGTTAGGTATAGGGTTTGTGTTAGGGTTAGGGTTAGGGTTAGGGTTAGGGTTAGGGTTGGGTTAGTAGAGGTAGGCTTTGTAGTAGAGGTCCTGTATGTGGAGGGCCTGGGCACGGCCAGCAGGCCACACCACCTTCTCCCCTCCTCTTCCCATCTTCTCCTGCCTGCTTCCTTTTGTCAAACATCAGAACTTTGACCTAAAGTCAACTAAATCTCTCCAAACTGCTCACCCAATCACTAGAGCCTACCACCAAGAAACCTCTGTGTTTCAGCAACTCATCTGAGAGGCCTTTGTCACCTCGCAATACCCTAAACAATGCTTTGCCAGGTCACTGCCTCTTGGAGTTCCAGAATCTTAGTCCAAGATTCTGTGACCTCAGCACTCCTGCCCACATCAGACACCAATGACAGGGGACTGACCAATAGCACTCAGCACTCACTTGCAAAACTCTGCCTGTCTATCATAGCTTCAGAGCAGATGCTCCTCCCCTGGTCAAGTCATGACAAGGTTGTTTCCCAGTCCTGCAGCTCTTGCCAGGATTGCACGTGGTTACCTACATAACCAACCTCATTCTTTCTAGAAATTACCATATTATTGATATTGGATTCTTAAGTACTATAAGCTACATTTGAATCAGAAAACTACTTTCGACATCGTTTTCTATGAGGGAAAATATTTTCATTTTCATTGTTGGGGAATCCAATCTTTGCTCTTAAAAAGTACAACTCAACTCTTGGTGGTGAGGCAGGAGGATTATCAGTTCAAGGCTACCCTCGGATTAGGGTATGGGTTATGGTTATGGTTAGGGTTAGGGTTAGGGTTACAATTAGGGTTAGGGTTAGGTTTAGTGTTAGGGTTAGGGTTAGGGTTAGTGTTAGGGTTAGTTTTAGGGTTAGGGTTACATTTAGGGTTAGGGTTATGGTTTGGGTTAGGGTTAGGTTTAGGGTTAGGTATAGGGTTTGGGTTAGGGTTAGGGTTAGGGTGTGCGTTTGGGTTAGGGTTAGGTTTAGGGTTAGAGTTAGGTTTAGGGTAGAGTTATGGTTTGGGTTCTAGTTATGGTTAGGGTTTGTGTTAGGGTTAGGTTTATGGTTAGGGTTAGGGTTAGGGTTAGGGTTCGTGTTAGGTTTTCGTTTGCGTTAGGAATAGGGTTAGGGTTAGGATTAGGGTTAGGGTTAGGGATAGGGTTAGGGTTAGGGTTAGGGTTAGGGTTAGGGTTAGGGTTAGGGTTAGGGTTTGGGTTAGGGTTAGGTTTAGGGTTATTGTTTGGGTTTGGTTTAGGATTAGGGTTAGTGTTAGGGTTAGGGTTTGGGTTATGGTTAGGGTTAGGCTTAGGGTTTGGGTTTGGGTTAGGGTTAGGTTTAGGGTTAGGGTTTGGGTTAGGGTTAGGTTTAGGGTTAATGTTTGGATTAGCTTTAAGGTTAGGGTTTGGGTTAGGGTTAGGTTTATATTTATGTTTAGGGTTTGGGTTAGGGTTAGGGTTAGGATTAGGGTTAGGGTTATGGTTAGGGTTAGGGTTAGGGTGTGAGTTAGGGTTAGGGTTAGGGTTAGGGTTTCCGTTTGGGTTATGGTGAGTGT
>JAJHUQ010000032.1:10125000-10127500 GCA_035773235.1 Eospalax fontanierii
CCCCTGGTCAAGTCATGCCAAGTTTGCTTCCCAGTCCTGCAGCTCTTGCCAGGATTGCACGTGGTTACATAAATAACCAACCTCATTCTTTCTAGAAATTACCATATTATTGATATTGGATTCTCAAGTACTATAAGATACATATGAATCAGAAAACTACTTTGGACATCGTTTTCTATGAGGGAAAATATTTTCCTTTTTCATTGTTGCTGAATCGAATCTTTGCTCTTAAAAAAGTACAACTCAACTCTTGGGGGTGAGGCAGGAGTACTATCAGTTCAAGGCTACCCTGGGATTAGGATATGTGTGATGGTTATGGTTAGGTTTAGGGTTAGGGTTAGAATTAGGGTTAGGGTTAGGTTTAGATTTAGGGTTAGGGTTAGTGTTTGGGTTAGGATTAGGTTTAGGGTTAGGGTTACGATTACGATTAGGGTTATGGTTTGGGTTAGGGTTAGGGTTAGGTTTAGGATTAGGGTTAGGATTTGAGTTAGTGTTAGGGTTAGGTTTAGGGTTTCCGTTTGAGTTAGGGTGAGTATTAGGGTTAGGGTTAGGGTTAGTATTAGGATTAGGGTTTGGGTTTGGGTTAGGATTAGGGTTAGGGTTAGGGTTAGGTTTAGGGTTAAGGTTAGGGTTAGGGTTAGCGTTTGGGTTAGGGTTAGGTTTACGGTTAGGTATAGGGTTTGGGTTAGGGTTAGGGTTAGGGTGTGCGTTTGGGTTAGGGTTAGGTTTAGGGTTAGAGTTAGGTTTAGGGTAGAGTTATGGTTTGGGTTCTAGTTATGGTTAGGGTTTGGGTTAGGGATAGGGTTACGGGTTGGGTTTGGGTTAAGGTTAGTGTTAGGGTTAGGGTTTGGTTTTGGGTTTGGGTTAGGGTTAGGTTTAGGGTTATGGTTTGGGTTTGGGTTAGGATTAGGGTTAGGGTTAGGGTTAGGGTTTGGGTTACGGTTAGGGTGAGGCTTAGGGTTTTGGTTTGGGTTAGGGTTAGCTTTAGGTTTAGGGTTTGGGTTAGGGTTAGGTTTAGGGTTAATGTTTGGATTAGCTTTAGGGTTAAGGTTTGGGTTAGGGTTAGGGTTATGGTTATGTTTAGGGTTTGGGTTAGGGTTAGGGTTAGGATTAGGGTTAAGGTTAGGTTTAGGGTTAGGGTTAGGTTGTGAGTTAGTGTTAGGGTTAGGGTTAGGATTAGGGTTTGGGTTTGGGTTAGGGTTAGTGTTAGTGTTAGGTTTAGGGTTTAGGTTAGGTTTAGGGTCAGGGTTTGTGATAAGGTTAGGATTTGGGTTAAGGTTAGGGTTAGGATTAGGGTTAGGGTTAGGGTTAGGGTTAGCGTTTGGGTTAGGGTTAAGTTTAGTTTATGGTTAGGGTTAGGGTTTGGGATAGGGTTAGGGTTAGTGTTAGGGTTTGGTTTAGGGTTAGGGTTAGGGTTAGGGTTAGGGTTAGGGTCAGGTTTGTGTTAGGGTTAGGGTTAGGGGTAGGGTTTGGGTTAGGGTTAGGGTGTGTGTTTGGGTTAGTGTTAGGTTTAGGGTTAGGGTTAGGTTTAGGGATAGTGTTATAGTTTGGATTCTGGTTATGGTTAGGGTTTAGGGTTAGGGTTAGGGTTAGGGTTAGGGTTAAGGTTTGGGTTATGGTTAGGTTTAGGCTTAGGGTTAGGGTTAGTGTTAGGTTTAGGTTTAATGTTTGGGTTAGTGTTAGGGTTAGGTATAGGGTTAGTGTTAGGTTAGGTTTAGGGTTAGGGTTAGGCTTAGGGTTACGTTTAGTGTTAGGTTTAGGTTTAATGTTTGGGTTGGTGTTAGGGTTAGGTATAGGGTTAGTGTTAGGTTAGGTGTAGGGTTAGGGTTAGGGTTAGGGTTAGGGTTAGGGTGTGCGTTTGGGTTACTGTTAGGTTTAGGGTTAGGGTTAGGTTTAGGGATACTGTTATGTTTTGGATTCTGGTTATTGTTAGGGTTTGGGTTAGGGTTAGGTTTAGGGTTAGGGTTTGTGTTTATGTTAGGATTAGGGTTAGGGTTAGGGATTGGGTTTGGGTTAGGGTTAGGGTTAGGGTTACGGTTTGGGTTAGGGTTAGTGTTAGGGTTAGGGTTATTGTTAAGGATAGGGTTAGGGTTAGGGTTTGGGTTTGCGTTACGGTTAGGGTTAGTGTTAAGTTCAGTGTTAGGGTTTGGGTTTGGTTTAGGGTTAGGTATAGGGTTAGTGTTTGGGTTTGGATTAGAGTTAGGGTTAGGGTTAGTGTTAGGATTAGGGTTTGGGTTAGGTTTATGATCAGGTTTAGTGTTCGGTTTTAGGGTTTCAGTTAGGTTCAGGTTTAGGGTTAAGTTTTGGGTTAGGGTTGTGTTTAGGGTTAGGGTTATGTTTATGGGTTCCGTTAGGGTTAGGGTTAGGTTTAGGGTTGGGTTTGGGCTTAGGGTTAGTGTTTGGGTTTGGGATAGGGTTAGGGTTTGTGTTAGGATTAGGTTTAGGGTTAGGGTTTGTGTTAGGGTTAGGGTTAGGGTTAGAGTTTGAGTTAGGGTTAAGT
>JAJHUQ010000032.1:10132500-10137500 GCA_035773235.1 Eospalax fontanierii
ATTATTGATATTGGATTCTTAAGTACTATAAGCTACATTTGAATCAGAAAACTACTTTGGACATCGTTTTCTATGAGGGAAAATATTTTCATTTTCATTGTTGCTGAATCCAATCTTTGCTCTTAAAAATTACAACTCAACTCTTGGGTGTGAGGCAGGAGGATTATCAGTTCAAGGCTACCCTCGGATTAGGGTATGGGTTATGGTTAGGGTTAGAATTAGGGTTAGGGTTAGGGTTAGGGTTAGGGTTAGGGTTAGTGTTTGGGTTAGGGTTATGTTTAGGGTTAGGGTTTGGGTTTGGGTTAGGGTTAGGTTTAGGTTTAGGGTTAGTGTTAGGGTTTGGTTTGCGTTAGGATTAGGGTTAATGTTAGGGTTAGGGTTAGGGTTAGGGTTAGGGTTTGGTTTTGGATTAGGTTTACGGTTAGGGTTTGGGTTAGGGTTAGGTTTAGGCTTAGGGTTTGGGTTAGGGTTAGGGTTAGGGTTAGGGTTTGTGTTAGGGTTAGGGTTAGGGTTAAGGTTAGTTTTAGGGTTAGGGTGTGCGTTTGGGTTAGGGTTAGGGTTAGGGTTAGGGTTAGGTTTAGGAATAGTGTTATAGTTTGGATTCTGGTTATGGTTAAGTTTGGGTTAGGATTAGGTTTAGGTATAGGGTTTGGGTTTGGGTTAGGATTAGGGTTAGGGTTAGTGTTTGGGTTTCGGTTAGGGTTAGGGTTAGGGTTAGGGTTTGGGTTAGGGTTAGGGTTAGGTTTTGGGTTATTGTTAGGCTTAGGTTTAGCTTTACGGTTTGGGTTTGTTTTAGGGTTAGGGTTAGTGTAAAGTTCTGTGTTAGGTTTGTGTTATGGTTTGGGTTTGGTTTAGGGTTACATATAGTGTTAGGGTGTGGGTTTGTATTAGAGTTAGGGTTAGGGTTAGTGTTAGGGTTAATGTTAGGGTTAGGGTTAGGGTTACATTTAGGGTTAGGGTTATGGTTTGGGTTAGGGTTAGGTTTAGGTTTAGGTATAGGTTTTGGTTTAGGGTTAGGGTTAGGGTTGCGTTTGGTTATGGTTAGGTTTAGGGTTAGAGTTAGGTTTAGGGTAGATTTATGGTTTGGGTTCTAGTTATGGTTAGGGTTTGGGTTAGGGTTAGGTTTACGGTTAGGGTTTAGGGTTAGGGGTAGGGTTAGTGTTAGGTTTTGGTTTGCGTTAGGAATAGGGTTAGGGTTAGGATTAGGGTTAGGTTTAGGGGTAAGGTTTGGTTTTTGGTTAGGGTTAGGGTTTGGTTTAGGGTTTGGGTTAGAGTTAGGGTTAGGTTCATGGGTTGTGTGAGGGTTACGGTTAGGTTTTGGGTTTGGGTTGGGTTGTGGGTTAGGGTTAGGGTTAGGGTTTGAGTTAGGTTTAGGGTTAGGGTTTGGGTTATTGTTAGGGTTAGGGTTAGGTTAGGGTTTCGGTTTGGGTTAGGGTTAGGGTTAGAGTTAGGGTTTGGGTTAGGGTTAGGGTTAGGGTTTAGGTTAGGGTTAAGGTTAGTATCAGGGTTTGGGTTAGGGTTAGAGTTAGTGTTAGGGTTAGGGTGTGAGTTTGGGTTACTGTTAGGTTTAGGGTTAGGGTTAGGTTTAGGGATAGTGTTATGGTTTGGATTCTGGTTATTGTTAGGGTTTGGGTTAGGGTTAGGTTTAGGGTTAGGGTTTGGGTTTGGGTTAGGATTAGCGTTAGGGTTAGGGATTGGGTTTGGGTTAGGGTTAGGGTTAGGGTTAGGGTTAGGGTTTGGGTTAGGGTTAGTGTTAGGGTTAGGGTTATTTTTAAGGATAGGGTTAGGGTTAGGGTTTGGATTTGCGTTAGGTTTAGGGTTAGTGTTAAGTTCAGTGTTAGGGTTTGAGTTTGGTTTTGGGTTAGGTATAGGGTTAGTGTTTGGGTTTGGATTAGAGTTAGGGTTAGGGTTAGTGTTAGGGTTAGGGTTTGGGTTAGGTTTATGTTCAGGTTTAGTGTTCGGTTTTAGGGTTAGGGTTAGGGTCAGGTTTAGGGTTAAGGTTTGGGTTAGGGTTGTGTTTAGGGTTAGGGTTATGTTTATGGGTTCCGTTAGGGTTAGGTTTAGGGTTAGGATTAGGCGTAGGGTTAGTGTTTGGATTTGGGTTAGGGTTAGGGTTTTGGTTAGGGTTAGGTTTAGGGTTAGGGTTTGGGTTAGGGTTAGGTTTAGGGTTAATGTTTGGGTTAGGGTTAGGGTTAGGTTTAGGGTTAGCGTTAGTGTTAGGGTTAGGATTAGGGTTAGGGTTAGGGTTAGGGTTACGGTTAGGGTATGGGTTAGGGTTAGGGTTAGGGTTAGGATTTGGTTTTAGGTTAGAGTTAGGGTTAGGGTTAGGGTTAGTGTTTGGTTTAGGGTTAGGGTTTGGTTTAGGGTTAGTTTTTGTGTTAGTGTTAGGGTTTGGGTTTGGGTTAGGGTTAGGGTTAGGGTTAGATTTAGGGTTAGTGTCAGGGTTAAGGTTTGGTTTTGGTTTAGTGTTAAGGTTAGGTTTTCGGATAGACTTATGGTTTGGGGTAGGGTTAGTGTTAGGTTTTCGGTTAGGGTTAGGGTGAGAATTAGGGTTAGTGTTTGAGTTTGGTTTAGGATTAGGGTTGGGGTTAGGGTTAGTGTAAGGGTTAGGTTTTGGTTTGGTTAGCGTTAGGGTTTAGGTTAGGGTTAGGGTTTGGATTAGGGTTAGGGTTAGGGTTAGGTTTTGGGTTAGGGTTATGGTTATGGTTAGGGTTAGTGTTAGGTTTACAATTAGGGTTTCTGTTAGGGTTAGGGTTAGGGTTAGGGTTTGGATTTTGGTTAGGGTTAAGGTTAGGGTTAGTGTTTGTGTTAGGGTTAGGATTCGGGTTAGTGTTTGGGTTAGGGTTAGGTTTATTGTTAGGGTTTGGTTTAGGGTTAGGTTTAGTTTAAATGTTTGGTTTAGGGTTAGGGTTAGGGTTAGGATTAGGGTTTGTGTTAGTGTTAGGTTTAGGGTTAGGGTTAGGGTTAGGGTTAGGGTTACGGTTACGGTTAGAGTTTGGGTTAGGGTTAGGTTTAGGGTTAGGGATTGGGTTTGGGTTTGGGTTAGGGTTAGGGTTTGTGTTAGGGTTAGGTTTAGGGTTAGGGTTTGTGCTAGGGTTAGGTTTAGGGTTAGGGTTTGGGTTAGGGTTAGGGTTAGCTTTAGGGTTAATGTTTGGGTTATGGTTAGGGTTAGGGTTTGGGTTACGTTTAGGGTTAGGGTTAGGGTTAGGGTTAGGGTTTGGGTTAGGGTTAGGTTTATGGCTAATGTTTGGGTTAGGGTTAGGGTTAGGTATAGGGTTAGGGTTTGGTTTAGTGTTAGGTTTAGTGTTAGGGTTAGGGTTACGGGTAGAGTTTGTGTTAGGGTTATGGTTAGCGTTAGGGTTTGGGTTTGGGTTAGGGTTAGGTTTAGGGTTAATGTTTGGGTTAGGGTTAGGGTTAGGTATAGGGTTTGTGTTAGGGTTAGGGTTAGGGTTAGGGTTAGGTTTAGGTTAGTAGAGGAAGGCTTTGTAGTAGAGGTCCTGTATGTGGAGGGCCTGGGCACGGCCAGCAGGCCACACCACCTTCTCCCCTCCTCCTCCCATCTTCTCCTGCCTGCTTCATTTTGTCAAACATCAGAACTTTGACTAAAGTCAACTAAATCTCTCCAAACTGTTCACCCAAACACTAGAGCCTACCACCAAGAAACCTCTGTGTTTCAGCAACTCATCTGAGAGGGCTTTGTCACCTAGCAATACCCTAAACAATGCTTTGCCAGGTCACTGCCTCTTGGAGTTCCAGAATCTTAGTCCAAGATTCTGTGACCTCAGCACTCCTGCCCACATCAGACACCAATGAGAGGAGACTGACCAATAGCACTCAGCACTCACTTGCAAAGCTCTGCCTGTCTATCATAGCTTCAGAGCAGATGCTCCTCCCCTGGTCAAGTCATGCCAAGGTTGCTTCCCAGTCCTGCAGCTCTTGCCAGGATTGCACGTGGTTACCTAAATAACCAACCTCATTCTTTCTAGAAATTACCATATTATTGATATTGGATTCTTAAGTACTATAAGCTACATTTGAATCAGAAAACTACTTTGGACATCGTTGTGTTTAGGTTAGTTTTAGGGTTAGGGTTAGGGTTTGAGATGGGGTTAGTGTCAGGATTAGGGTTTGGGTTAGGGTTAGGGTGAGGGTTAGGGTTATTGTTAGGGTTTGCGTTTGGGTTAGAGTTAGGTTTAGGGTTTGAGTTAGGGTTAGGGTTAGGGTTAGGGTTAGGGTTAGGGTTAGGGTTAGTGTTAGGGTGTGCGTTTGTGGTAGCGTTAGGTTTAGGGTTAGGGTTAGGTTTAGGGATAGTGTTATGGTTTGGATTCTGGTTATGGTTAGGGTTTGGGTTAGGGTTAGGGTTAGGTTTAGGGGTTGGTTTTCGGTTAGGATTAGTTTTAGGGTTAGGGTTTGGGTTATTGTTATGGTTAGGTTTTGGGTTTGGTTTAGTTTTAGGGTTAGGGTTAGTGTTATGGTTAGGGTTTGGGTTTGGGTTAGGGTTAGGGTTAGGGTTAGGATTTGGGTTAGGGTTAGAGTAAGGGTTAGGGTTACGGTTTGGGTTAGGGTTAGGGATAGGGTTAGGGTTAGGGTTAGGGTTAGGGTTAGGATTTGGGTTTGGGTTAGGTTTAGGGTTAGGGTTAGGGTTTGGGTTCGGGTTAGTGTCAGGATTAGGGTTTGGGTTAGGGTTAGGGTGAGGGTTAGGGTTAGGGTTAGGGTTAGGATTAGAGTAGGGTTACGGTTAGGGTTAGGGTTAGGACTAGGGTTACGGTTAGGATTAGGGTTAGGTTTTGGGTGAGGTTTAGAGTTAGGGTTATGGTTTGGGATAGTGTTTGGTTTTGGGTTTGGGTTAGGCTTAGGTTTAGGGTTAGGGTTAGGTTTAGGTTTAGGGTTTGGGTTAGGGTAAAGGTTAGGGTTAGGGTTAGGGTTAGGGTTAGTGTTAGGGTTTGGGTTTGGGTTAGGTTGGGTTAGGGTTTGGGTTAGGGAAAGGGTTAGGGTTTGGG
>JAJHUQ010000032.1:10140000-10145000 GCA_035773235.1 Eospalax fontanierii
GATTAGCGTTTGGGTTACGGTTAGTGTTAGGTTTAGGATTAGGGTTTGGGTTTGTGTTAGCTTTAGGGTTAAGGATTGGGTTTGGGTTAGGGTGAGGGTTAGGTTTAGGGTTTGGGTTAGGGTTAGGGTTACGGTTAGGGTTAGGGTTAGTGCAAGGTTTAGGGTTTGGTTTAGGGTTAGGTTGGGGTTAGGGTAAGGCTTTGGTTTAGGGTTAGTGTTAGGGTTAGGATTAGGGTTAGGGTTAGGGTTAGGGTTAAGGTTAGGTTTTGGTTTAGGTTAGTTTTAGGGTTAGGGTTAGGGTTTGGGTTAGGGTTAGTGTCAGAATTAGGGTTTGGGTTAGGGTTATTGTGAGGGTTAGGGTTAGGGTTAGGGTTAGGATTAGGGATAGGATTACGGTTAGGGTTAGGGTTAGGATTAGGGTTACGGTTAGCATTAGGGTTAGGGTTAGGGTTAGGGCTAGAGGTTAGGGGTTAGGGGTTAGGCTTAGTGTTAGGGTTAGGGGTAGTGTTAGGGTTTGGGTTTGAGTTAGGGTTAGGGTCAGTGTTAGGGTTTTGGTTAGGGTTAGGATTACGGTTTGGGTTAGGGTTTTGATTAGGGTTAGGATTACGGTTTGGGTTAGCGTTAGTGTTAGGTTAGGTTTTGGGTTAGGTTTAGGTTTAGGGTTTGGGTTAGCTTTAGGAATAGTGTTATAGTTTTGATTCTGGTTATGGTTAAGGTTTGGGTTAGGGTTAGGTTTAGGTTTAGGGTTTGGGTTTGGGTTAGGATTAGGGTTAGGGTTAGTGTTTGGGTTTGGGTTAGGGTTAGGGTTAGGGTTAGGGTTTGGGTTATTGTTAGGCTTAGCTTTAGCGTTACGGTTTGGGTTTGTTTTAGGGTTAGGGTTCGTGTAAATTTCTGTGTTAGGTTTGTGTTATGGTTTGGGTTTGGTTTAGGGTTAGGTATAGTGTTAGGGTGTGGGTTTGAATTAGAGTTAGGGTTAGGGTTAGTGTTAGGGTTAGGGTTAGGGTTAGGTTTAGGGTTACATTTAGGGTTAGGGTTATGGTTTGGGTTAGGGTTAGGTTTAGGGTTAGGTATAGGGTTTGGGTTAGGGTTAGGGTTAGGGTGTGTTTTTGGGTTAGGGTTAGGTTTAGGGTTAAAGTTAGGTTTAGGGTACAGTTATGGTTTGGGTTCTAGTTATGGTTAGGGTTTGGGTTAGGGTTATTGTTACGGGTTGGGTTTGGGTTAAGGTTAGGGTTAGGGTTAGGGTTTCGGTTACGGTTAGGTATATGGTTAGGGTTTGGGTTATTGTTAGGCTTATGTTTAGGAATAGGTTTAGGGTTAGTTTTAGGGTTTGGGTTAGTTTTAGTTTTAGTGTTAGGGTTAGGGTTAAGGTTACGGTTAGAGTTTGGGTTAGGGTTAGGGTTAGGGTTTGGGTTTGGTTAGGGTTAGGGACTGTGTTAGGGTTAGGTTTAGGGTTAGGTTTTGGGCTAGGGTTAGGTTACTGTTTGGGTTTGTGTTAGGGTTAGGTTTAGGGTTAGGGTTTGTGTTTGGGGTTAGGGTTAGGGTTAGGGTTTAGGTTTGGGTTATGGTTAGGTTTAGGCTTAGGGTTAGGGTTAGGCTTAGGTTTAGGTTTAATATTTGGGTTAGTGTTAGGGTTAGGTATAGGGTTAGTGTTAGGTTAGGTTTAGGGTTAGGGTTAGGGTTAGGGTTAGGGTTAGGGTTAGGGTTTGGGCTAGGGTTTGGTTTAGTGTTACGGTTTGTGTTAGGGTTAGGTTTAGGGTTAGGGTTTGTGTTAGGGTTAGGGTTAGGGTTAAGGTTAGTTTTAGGGTTAGGGTGTGCGTTTGGGTTAGGGTTAGGGTTAGGGTTAGGGTTAGGTTTAGGAATAGTGTTATAGTTTGGATTCTGGTTATGGTTAAGTTTGGGTTAGGGTTAGGTTTAGGTATAGGGTTTGGGTTTGGGTTAGGATTAGGGTTAGGGTTAGTGTTTGGGTTTCGGTTAGGGTTAGGGTTAGGGTTAGGGTTTGGGTTAGGGTTAGGGTTAGGTTTTGGGTTATTGTTAGGCTTAGGTTTAGCTTTACGGTTTGGGTTTGTGTTAGGTTTAGGGTTAGTGTAACGGTCTGTGGTAGGTTTGTGTTATGGTTTGGGTTTGGTTTAGGGTTACATATAGTGTTAGGGTGTGGGTTTGTATTAGAGTTAGGGTTAGGGTTAGTGTTAGGGTTAATGTTAGGGTTAGGGTTAGGGTTACATTTAGGGTTAGGGTTATGGTTTGGGTTAGGGTTAGGTTTAGGTTTAGGTATAGGTTTTGGTTTAGGGTTAGGGTTAGGGTTGCGTTTGGGTTAGGGTTAGGTTTAGGGTTAGAGTTAGGTTTAGGGTAGAGTTATGGTTTGGGTTCTAGTTATGGTTAGGGTTTGGGTTAGGGTTAGGTTTACGGTTAGGGTTTAGGGTTAGGGTTAGGGTTAGTGTTAGGTTTTGGTTTGCGTTAGGAATAGGGTTAGGGTTAGGATAAGGTTAGGTTTAGGGATAGGGTTTGGGTTTTGGTTAGGGTTAGGGTTTGGTTTAGGGTTTGGGTTAGAGTTAGGGTTAGGTTCATGGGTTGTGTGAGGGTTACGGTTAGGTTTTGGGTTTGGGTTGGGTTGTGGGTTAGGGTTAGGGTTAGGGTTTGAGTTAGGGTTAGGGTTAGGGTTTGGGTTATTGTTAGGGTTAGGGTTAGGTTAGGGTTTCGGTTTGGGTTAGGGTTAGGGTTAGAGTTAGGGTTTGGGTTAGGGTTAGGGTTAGGGTTTAGGTTAGGGTTAAGGTTAGTATCAGGGTTTGGGTTAGGGTTAGAGTTAGTGTTAGGGTTAGGGTGTGAGTTTGGGTTACTGTTAGGTTTAGGGTTAGGGTTTGGTTAAGGGCTGGTGTTATGGTTTGGTTTCTGGTTTTTGTTAGGGTTTGGGTTAGGGTTAGGTTTAGGGTTAGGGTTTGGGTTTGGGTTAGGATTAGCGTTAGGGTTAGGGATTGGGTTTGGGTTAGGGTTAGGGTTAGGGTTAGGGTTTGGGTTAGGGTTAGTGTTAGGGTTAGGGTTATTTTTAAGGATAGGGTTAGGGTGAGGGTTTGGATTTGCGTTAGGTTTAGGGTTAGTGTTAAGTTCAGTGTTAGGGTTTGAGTTTGGTTTTGGGTTAGGTATAGGGTTAGTGTTTGGGTTTGGATTAGAGTTAGGGTTAGGGATAGTGTTAGGGTTAGGGTTTGGGTTAGGTTTATGTTCAGGTTTAGTGTTCGGTTTTAGGGTTAGGGTTAGGGTCAGGTTTAGGGTTAAGGTTTGGGTTAGGGTTGTGTTTAGGGTTAGGGTTATGTTTATGTGTTCCGTTAGGGTTAGGTATAGAGATAGGATTAGGCGTAGGGTTAGAGTTTGGGTTTGGGTTAGGGTTAGGGTTAGGTTTAGGGTTAGGGTTTGGGTTAGGGTTAGGTTTAGGGTTAATGTTTGGGTTAGGGTTAGGGTTAGGTTTAGGGTTAGCGTTAGTGTTAGGGTTAGGATTAGGGTTAGGGTTAGGGTTAGGGTTACGGTTAGGGTATGGGTTAGGGATAGGGTTAGGGTTAGGATTTGGTTTTAGGTTAGAGTTAGGGTTAGGGTTAGGGTTAGTGTTTGGTTTAGGGTTAGGGTTTCGTTTAGGGTTAGTTTTTGTGTTAGGGTTAGGGTTTGGGTTTGGGTTAGGGTTAGGGTTAGGGTTAGATTTAGGGTTAGTGTCAGGGTTAAGGTTTGGTTTTGGTTTAGTGTTAAGGTTAGGTTTTGGGATAGACTTATGGTTTGTGGTAGGGTTAGTGTTAGGTTTTCGGTTAGGGTTAGGGTGAGAATTAGGGTTAGTGTTTGAGTTTGGTTTAGGATTAGGGTTGGGGTTAGGGTTAGTGTAAGGGTTAGGATTTGGTTTGGTTATCGTTAGGGTTTGGGTTAGGGTTAGGGTTTGGATTAGGGTTAGGGTTAAGGTTAGGTTTTGGGTTAGGGTTATGGTTATGGTTAGGGTTAGTGTTAGGTTTACAATTAGGGTTTGTGTTAGGGTTAGGGTTAGGGTTAGGGTTAGGGTTTGGATTTTGGTTAGGGTTAAGGTTAGGGTTAGTGTTTGTGTTAGGGTTAGGATTCGGGTTAGTGTTTGGGTTAGGGTTAGGTTTATTGTTAGGGTTTGATTTAGGGTTAGGTTTAGTTTAAATGTTTGGTTTAGGGTTAGGGTTAGGGTTAGGATTAGGGTTTGTGTTAGTGTTAGGTTTAGGGTTAGGGTTAGTGTTAGGGTTAGGGTTAGGGTTACGGTTAGAGTTTGGGTTAGGGTTAGGTTTAGGGTTAGGGATTGGGTTTGGGTTTGGGTTAGGGTTAGGGTTTGTGTTAGGGTTAGGGTTTGGGCTAGGGTTAGGTTTAGGGTTAGGGTTTGGGTTAGGGTTAGGGTTAGCTTTAGGGTTAATGTTTGGGTTATGGTTAGGGTTAGGGTTTGGGTTACGTTTAGGGTTAGGGTTAGGGTTAGGGTTAGGGTTTGGGTTAGGGTTAGGTTTAGGGCTAATGTTTGGGTTAGGGTTAGGGTTAGGTATAGGGTTAGGGTTTGGTTTAGTGTTAGGTTTAGTGTTAGGGTTAGGGTTACGGGTAGAGTTTGTGTTAGGGTTATGGTTAGCGTTAGGGTTTGGGTTTGGGTTAGGGTTAGGTTTAGGGTTAATGTTTGGGTTAGGGTTAGGGTTAGGTATAGGGTTTGTGTTAGGGTTAGGGTTAGGGTTAGGGTTAGGTTTAGGTTAGTAGAGGAATGCTTTGTAGTAGAGGTCCTGTATGTGGAGGGCCTGGGCACGGCCAGCAGGCCACACCACCTTCTCCCCTCCTCTTCCCATCTTCTCCTGCCTGCTTCATTTTGTCAAACATCAGAACTTTGACTAAAGTCAACTAAATCTCTCCAAACTGTTCACCCAAACACTAGAGCCTACCACCAAGAAACCTCTGTGTTTCAGCAACTCATCTGAGAGGGCTTTGTCACCTAGCAGTACCCTAAACAATGCTTTGCCAGGTCACTGCCTCTTGGA
>JAJHUQ010000032.1:10155000-10165000 GCA_035773235.1 Eospalax fontanierii
TTAAGGTTAGGTTTTGGGATAGACTTATGGTTTGGGGTAGGGTTAGTGTTAGGTTTTCGGTTAGGGTTAGGGTGAGAATTAGGGTTAGTGTTTGCGTTTGGTTTAGGATTAGGGTTGGGGTTAGGGTTAGTGTAAGGGTTAGGTTTTGGTTTGGTTAGCGTTAGGGTTTGGGTTAGGGTTAGGGTTTGGATTAGGGTTAGGGTTAGGGTTAGGGTTAGGTTTTGGTTAGGGTTATGGTTATGGTTAGGGTTAGTGTTAGGTTTACAATTAGGGTTTGTGTTAGGGTTAGGGTTAGGGTTAGGGTTTGGATTTTGGTTAGGGTTAAGGTTAGGGTTAGTGTTTGTGTTAGGGTTAGGATTCGGGTTAGTGTTTGGGTTAGGGTTAGGTTTATTGTTAGGGTTTGGTTTAGGGTTAGGTTTAGTTTAAATGTTTGGTTTAGGGTTAGGGTTAGGGTTAGGATTAGGGTTTGTGTTAGTGTTAGGTTTAGGGTTAGGGTTAGGGTTAGGGTTAGGGTTAGGGTTACGGTTAGAGTTTGGGTTAGGGTTAGGTTTAGGGTTAGGGATTGGGTTTGGGTTTGGGTTAGGGTTAGGGTTTGTGTTAGGGTTAGGGTTTGGGCTAGGGTTAGGTTTAGGGTTAGGGTTTGGGTTAGGGTTAGGGTTAGCTTTAGGGTTAATGTTTGGGTTATGGTTAGGGTTAGGGTTTGGGTTACGTTTAGGGTTAGGGTTAGGGTTAGGGTTAGGGTTTGGGTTAGGGTTAGGTTTAGGGCTAATGTTTGGGTTAGGGTTAGGGTTAGGTATAGGGTTAGGGCCTGGTTTAGAGTTAGATTTAGTTTTATGGTTAGGGTTACGGCTAAAGTTTGTGTTAGGGTTATGGTTAGCGTTAGGTTTTGGGTTTGGGTTAGGGTTAGGTTTAGGGTTAATGTTTGGGTTAGGGTTAGGGTTAGGTATAGGGTTTGTGTTAGGGTTAGGGTTAGGGTTAGGGTTAGGTTTAGGTTAGTAGAGGAAGGCTTTGTAGTAGAGGTCCTGTATGTGGAGGGCCTGGGCACGGCCAGCAGGCCACACCACCTTCTCCCCTCCTCTTCCCATCTTCTCCTGCCTGCTTCATTTTGTCAAACATCAGAACTTTGACTAAAGTCAACTAAATCTCTCCAAACTGTTCACCCAAACACTAGAGCCTACCACCAAGAAACCTCTGTGTTTCAGCAACTCATCTGAGAGGGCTTTGTCACCTAGCAATACCCTAAACAATGCTTTGCCAGGTCACTGCCTCTTGGAGTTCCAGAATCTTAGTCCAAGATTCTGTGACCTCAGCACTCCTGCCCACATCAGACACCAATGAGAGGAGACTGACCAATAGCACTCAGCACTCACTTGCAAAGCTCTGCCTGTCTATCATAGCTTCAGAGCAGATGCTCCTCCCCTGGTCAAGTCATGCCAAGGTTGCTTCCCAGTCCTGCAGCTCTTGCCAGGATTGCACGTGGTTACCTAAATAACCAACCTCATTCTTTCTAGAAATTACCATATTATTGATATTGGATTCTTAAGTACTATAAGCTACATTTGAATCAGAAAACTACTTTGGACATCGTTTTCTATGAGGGAAAATATTTTCATTTTCATTGTTGCTGAATCCAATCTTTGCTCTTAAAAATTACAACTCAACTCTTGGGTGTGAGGCAGGGGGATTATCAGTTCAAGGCTACCCTCGGATTAGGGTATGGGTTATGGTTAGGGTTAGGGTTAGGTTTAGGGTTAGGGTTAGGGTTAGTGTTTGGGTTAGGGTAGGGTTTAGGGTTAGGGTTTGGGTTTGGGTAAGGGTTAGGTTTAGGTTTAGGGTTAGTGTTAGGGTTTGGTTTGCGTTAGGATTAGGGTTAATGTTAGGGTTACGGTTAGGGTTAGGGTTAGGGTTTGGTTTTGGATTAGGTTTACGGTTAGGGTTTGGGTTAGGGTTAGGTTTAGGCTTAGGGTTTGGGTTAGGGTTAGGGTTAGGGTTAGGGTTTGTGTTAGGGTTAGGGTTAGGGTTAAGGTTAGTTTTAGGGTTAGGGTGTGCGTTTGGGTTAGGGTTAGGGTTAGGGTTAGGGTTAGGTTTAGGAATAGTGTTATAGTTTGGATTCTGGTTATGGTTAAGTTTGGGTTAGGATTAGGTTTAGGTATAGGGTTTGGGTTTGGTTTAGGATTAGGGTTAGGGTTAGTGTTTGGGTTTCGGTTAGGGTTAGGGTTAGGGTTAGGGTTTGGGTTAGGGTTAGGGTTAGGTTTTGGGTTATTGTTACGCTTAGGTTTAGCTTTACGGTTTGGGTTTGTTTTAGGGTTAGGGTTAGTGTAAAGTTCTGTGTTAGGTTTGTGTTATGGTTTGGGTTTGGTTTAGGGTTACATATAGTGTTAGGGTGTGGGTTTGTATTAGAGTTAGGGTTAGGGTTAGTGTTAGGGTTAATGTTAGGTTTAGGGTTAGGGTTACATTTAGGGTTAGGGTTATGGTTTGGGTTAGGGTTAGGTTTAGGTTTAGGTATAGGTTTTGGTTTAGGGTTAGGGTTAGGGTTGCGTTTGGGTTAGGGTTAGGTTTAGGGTTAGAGTTAGGTTTAGGGTAGAGTTATGGTTTGGGTTCTAGTTATGGTTAGGGTTTGGGTTAGGGTTAGGTTTACGGTTAGGGTTTAGGGTTAGGGTTAGGGTTAGTGTTAGGTTTTGGTTTGCGTTAGGAATAGGGTTAGGGTTAGGATTAGGGTTAGGTTTAGGGGTAGGGTTTGGTTTTTGGTTAGGGTTAGGGTTTGGTTTAGGGTTTGGGTTAGAGTTAGGGTTAGGTTCATGGGTTGTGTGAGGGTTAGGGTTAGGTTTTGGGTTTGGGTTGGGTTGTGGGTTAGGGTTAGGGTTAGGGTTTGAGTTAGGGTTAGGGTTAGGGTTTGGGTTATTGTTAGGGTTAGGGTTAGGTTAGGGTTTCGGTTTGGGTTAGGGTTAGGGTTAGAGTTAGGGTTTGGGTTAGGGTTAGGGTTAGGGTTTAGGTTAGGGTTAAGGTTAGTATCAGGGTTTGGGTTAGGGTTAGAGTTAGTGTTAGGGTTAGGGTGTGAGTTTGGGTTACTGTTAGGTTTAGGGTTAGGGTTAGGTTTAGGGATAGTGTTATGGTTTGGATTCTGGTTATTGTTAGGGTTTGGGTTAGGGTTAGGTTTAGGGTTAGGGTTTGGGTTTGGGTTAGGATTAGCGTTAGGGTTAGGGATTGGTTTTGGGTTAGGGTTAGGGTTTGGGTTAGGGTTTGGGTTAGGGTTAGTGTTAGGGTTAGGGTTATTTTTAAGGATAGGGTTAGGGTTAGGGTTTGGATTTGCGTTATGTTTAGGGTTAGTGTTAAGTTCAGTGTTAGGGTTTGAGTTTGGTTTTGGGTTAGGTATAGGGTTAGTGTTTGGGTTTGGATTAGAGTTAGGGTTAGGGTTAGTGTTAGGGTTAGGGTTTGGGTTAGGTTTATGTTCAGGTTTAGTGTTCGGTTTTAGGGTTAGGGTTAGGGTCAGGTTTAGGGTTAAGGTTTGGGTTAGGGTTGTGTTTAGGGTTAGGGTTATGTTTATGGGTTCCGTTAGGGTTAGGTTTAGGGTTAGGATTAGGCGTAGGGTTAGTGTTTGGATTTGGGTTAGGGTTAGGGTTTTGGTTAGGGTTAGGTTTAGGGTTAGGGTTTGGGTTAGGGTTAGGTTTAGGGTTAATGTTTGGGTTAGGGTTAGGGTTAGGTTTAGGGTTAGCGTTAGTGTTAGGGTTAGGATTAGGGTTAGGGTTAGGGTTAGGGTTACGGTTACGGTTAGGGTATGGGTTAGGGTTAGGGTTAGGGTTAGGATTTGGTTTTAGGTTAGAGTTAGGGTTAGGGTTAGGGTTAGTGTTTGGTTTAGGGTTAGGGTTTGGTTTAGGGTTAGTTTTTGTGTTAGTGTTAGGGTTTGGGTTTGGGTTAGGGTTAGGGTTAGGGTTAGATTTAGGGTTAGTGTCAGGGTTAAGGTTTGGTTTTGGTTTAGTGTTAAGGTTAGGTTTTGGGATAGACTTATGGTTTGGGGTAGGGTTAGTGTTAGGTTTTCGGTTAGGGTTAGGGTGAGAATTAGGGTTAGTGTTTGAGTTTGGTTTAGGATTAGGGTTGGGGTTAGGGTTAGTGTAAGGGTTAGGTTTTGGTTTGGTTAGCGTTAGGGTTTGGGTTAGGGTTAGGGTTTGGATTAGGGTTAGGGTTAGGGTTAGGTTTTGGGTTAGGGTTATGGTTATGGTTAGGGTTAGTGTTAGGTTTACAATTAGGGTTTGTGTTAGGGTTAGGGTTAGGGTTAGTGTTTGGATTTTGGTTAGGGTTAAGGTTAGGGTTAGTGTTTGTGTTAGGGTTAGGATTCGGGTTAGTGTTTGGGTTAGGGTTAGGTTTATTGTTAGGGTTTGGTTTAGGGTTAGGTTTAGTTTAAATGTTTGGTTTAGGGTTAGGGTTAGGGTTAGGATTAGGGTTTGTGTTAGTGTTAGGTTTAGGGTTAGGGTTAGGGTTAGGGTTAGGGTTACGGTTACGGTTAGAGTTTGAGTTAGGGTTAGGTTTAGGGTTAGGGATTGGGTTTGGGTTGTGGTTAGGGTTAGGGTTTGTGTTAGGGTTAGGGTTTGGGCTAGGGTTAGGTTTAGGGTTAGGGTTTGGGTTAGGGTTAGGGTTAGCTTTAGGGTTAATGTTTGGGTTATGGTTAGGGTTAGGGTTTGGGTTACGTTTAGGGTTAGGGTTAGGGTTAGGGTTAGGGTTTGGGTTAGGGTTAGGTTTAGGGCTAATGTTTGGGTTAGGGTTAGGGTTAGGTATAGGGTTAGGGTTTGGTTTAGTGTTAGGTTTAGTGTTAGGGTTAGGGTTACGGGTAGAGTTTGTGTTAGGGTTATGGTTAGCGTTAGGGTTTGGGTTTGGGTTAGGGTTAGGTTTAGGGTTAATGTTTGGGTTAGGGTTAGGGTTAGGTATAGGGTTTGTGTTAGGGTTAGGGTTAGGGTTAGGGTTAGGTTTAGGTTAGTAGAGGAAGGCTTTGTAGTAGAGGTCCTGTATGTGGAGGGCCTGGGCACGGCCAGCAGGCCACACCACCTTCTCCCCTCCTCTTCCCATCTTCTCCTGCCTGCTTCATTTTGTCAAACATCAGAACTTTGACTAAAGTCAACTAAATCTCTCCAAACTGTTCACCCAAACACTAGAGCCTACCACCAAGAAACCTCTGTGTTTCAGCAACTCATCTGAGAGGGCTTTGTCACCTAGCAATACCCTAAACAATGCTTTGCCAGGTCACTGCCTCTTGGAGTTCCAGAATCTTAGTCCAAGATTCTGTGACCTCAGCACTCCTGCCCACATCAGACACCAATGAGAGGAGACTGACCAATAGCACTCAGCACTCACTTGCAAAGCTCTGCCTGTCTATCATAGCTTCAGAGCAGATGCTCCTCCCCTGGTCAAGTCATGCCAAGGTTGCTTCCCAGTCCTGCAGCTCTTGCCAGGATTGCACGTGGTTACCTAAATAACCAACCTCATTCTTTCTAGAAATTACCATATTATTGATATTGGATTCTTAAGTACTATAAGCTACATTTGAATCAGAAAACTACTTTGGACATCGTTTTCTATGAGGGAAAATATTTTCATTTTCATTGTTGCTGAATCCAATCTTTGCTCTTAAAAATTACAACTCAACTCTTGGGTGTGAGGCAGGAGGATTATCAGTTCAAGGCTACCCTCGGATTAGGGTATGGGTTATGGTTAGGGTTAGGGTTAGGTTTAGGGTTAGGGTTAGGGTTAGTGTTTGGGTTAGGGTTAGGTTTACGGTTAGGGTCTGGGTTTGGGTTAGGGTTAGGTTTAGGTTTAGGGTTAGTGTTAGGGTTTGGTTTGCGTTAGGATTAGGGTTAATGTTAGGGTTAGGGTTAGGGTTAGGGTTAGGGTTTGGTTTTGGATTAGGTTTACGGTTAGGGTTTGGGTTAGGGTTAGGTTTAGGCTTAGGGTTTGGGTTAGGGTTAGGGTTAGGGTTAGGGTTTGTGTTAGGGTTAGGGTTAGGGTTAAGGTTAGTTTTAGGGTTAGGGTGTGTGTTTGGGTTAGGGTTAGGGTTAGGGTTAGGGTTAGGTTTAGGAATAGTGTTATAGTTTGGATTCTGGTTATGGTTAAGTTTGGGTTAGGATTAGGTTTAGGTATAGGGTTTGGGTTTGGGTTAGGATTAGGGTTAGGGTTAGTGTTTGGGTTTCGGTTAGGGTTAGGGTTAGGGTTAGGGTTTGGGTTAGGGTTAGGGTTAGGTTTTGGGTTATTATTAGGCTTAGGTTTAGCTTTACGGTTTGGGTTTGTTTTAGGGTTAGGGTTAGTGTAAAGTTCTGTGTTAGGTTTGTGTTATGGTTTGGGTTTGGTTTAGGGTTACATATAGTGTTAGGGTGTGGGTTTGTATTAGAGTTAGGGTTAGGGTTAGTGTTAGGGTTAATGTTAGGTTTAGGGTTAGGGTTACATTTAGGGTTAGGGTTATGGTTTGGGTTAGGGTTAGGTTTAGGTTTAGGTATAGGTTTTGGTTTAGGGTTAGGGTTAGGGTTGCGTTTGGGTTAGGGTTAGGTTTAGGGTTAGAGTTAGGTTTAGGGTAGAGTTATGGTTTGGGTTCTAGTTATGGTTAGGGTTTGGGTTAGGGTTAGGTTTACGGTTAGGGTTTAGGGTTAGGGTTAGGGTTAGTGTTAGGTTTTGGTTTGCGTTAGGAATAGGGTTAGGGTTAGGATTAGGGTTAGGTTTAGGGGTAGGGTTTGGTTTTTGGTTAGGGTTAGGGTTTGGTTTAGGGTTTGGGTTAGAGTTAGGGTTAGGTTCATGGGTTGTGTGAGGGTTACGGTTAGGTTTTGGGTTTGGGTTGGGTTGTGGGTTAGGGTTAGGGTTAGGGTTTGAGTTAGGGTTAGGGTTAGGGTATGGGTTATTGTTAGGGTTAGGGTTAGGTTAGGGTTTCGGTTTGGGTTAGGGTTAGGGTTAGAGTTAGGGTTTGGGTTAGGGTTAGGGTTAGGGTTTAGGTTAGGGTTAAGGTTAGTATCAGGGTTTGGGTTAGGGTTAGAGTTAGTGTTAGGGTTAGGGTGTGAGTTTGGGTTACTGTTAGGTTTAGGGTTAGGGTTAGGTTTAGGGATAGTGTTATGGTTTGGATTCTGGTTATTGTTAGGGTTTGGGTTAGGGTTAGGTTTAGGGTTAGGGTTTGGGTTTGGGTTAGGATTAGCGTTAGGGTTAGGGATTGGTTTTGGGTTAGGGTTAGGGTTAGGGTTAGGGTTTCGGTTAGGGTTAGTGTTAGGGTTAGGGTTATTTTTAAGGATAGGGTTAGGGTTAGGGTTTGGATTTGCGTTAGGTTTAGGGTTAGTGTTAAGTTCAGTGTTAGGGTTTGAGTTTGGTTTTGGGTTAGGTATAGGGTTAGTGTTTGGGTTTGGATTAGAGTTAGGGTTAGGGTTAGTGTTAGGGTTAGGGTTTGGGTTAGGTTTATATTCAGGTTTAGTGTTCGGTTTTAGGGTTAGGGTTAGGGTCAGGTTTAGGGTTAAGGTTTGGGTTAGGGTTGTGTTTAGGGTTAGGGTTATGTTTATGGGTTCCGTTAGGGTTAGGTTTAGGGTTAGGATTAGGCGTAGGGTTAGTGTTTGGGTTTGGGTTAGGGTTAGGGTTTTGGTTAGGGTTAGGTTTAGGGTTAGGGTTTGGGTTAGGGTTAGGTTTAGGGTTAATGTTTGGGTTAGGGTTAGGGTTAGGTTTAGGGTTAGCGTTAGTGTTAGGGTTAGGATTAGGGTTAGGGTTAGGGTTAGGGTTACGGTTAGGGTATGGGTTAGGGTTAGGGTTAGGGTTAGGATTTGGTTTTAGGTTAGAGTTAGGGTTAGGGTTAGGGTTAGTGTTTGGTTTAGGGTTAGGGTTTGGTTTAGGGTTAGTTTTTGTGTTAGTGTTAGGGTTTGGGTTTGGGTTAGGGTTAGGGTTAGGGTTAGATTTAGGGTTAGTGTCAGGGTTAAGGTTTGGTTTTGGTTTAGTGTTAAGGTTAGGTTTTGGGATAGACTTATGGTTTGGGGTAGGGTTAGTGTTAGGTTTTCGGTTAGGGTTAGGGTGGGAATTAGGGTTAGTGTTTGAGTTTGGTTTAGGATTAGGGTTGGGGTTAGGGTTAGTGTAAGGGTTAGGTTTTGGTTTGGTTAGCGTTAGGGTTTGGGTTAGGGTTAGGGTTTGGATTAGGGTTAGGGTTAGGGTTAGGTTTTGGGTTAGGGTTATGGTTATGGTTAGGGTTAGGGTTAGGTTTACAATTAGGGTTTGTGTTAGGGTTAGGGTTAGGGTTAGGGTTTGGATTTTGGTTAGGGTTAAGGTTAGGGTTAGTGTTTGTGTTAGGGTTAGGATTCGGGTTAGTGTTTGGGTTAGGGTTAGGTTTATTGTTAGGGTTTGGTTTAGGGTTAGGTTTAGTTTAAATGTTTGGTTTAGGGTTAGGGTTAGGGTTAGGATTAGGGTTTGTGTTAGTGTTAGGTTTAGGGTTAGGGTTAGTGTTAGGGTTAGGGTTAGGGTTACAGTTAGAGTTTGGGTTAGGGTTAGGTTTAGGGTTAGGGATTGGGTTTGGGTTTGGGTTAGGGTTAGGGTTTGTGTTAGGGTTAGGTTTAGGGTTAGGGTTTGTGCTAGGGTTAGGTTTAGGGTTAGGGTTTGGGTTAGGGTTAGGGTTAGCTTTAGGGTTAATGTTTGGGTTATGGTTAGGTTTAGGGTTTGGGTTACGTTTAGGGTTAGGGTTAGGGTTAGGGTTAGGGTTTGGGTTAGGGTTAGGTTTAGGGCTAATGTTTGGGTTAGGGTTAGGGTTAGGTATAGGGTTAGGGTTTGGTTTAGTGTTAGGTTTAGTGTTAGGGTTAGGGTTACGGGTAGAGTTTGGGTTAGGGTTATGGTTAGCGGTAGGGTGTGGGTTTGGGTTAGGGTTAGGTTTAGGGTTAATGTTTGGGTTAGGGTTAGGGTTAGGTATAGGGTTTGTGTTAGGGTTAGGGTTAGGGTTAGGGTTAGGTTTAGGTTAGTAGAGGAAGGCTTTGTAGTAGAGGTCCTGTATGTGGAGGGCCTGGGCACGGCCAGCAGGCCACACCACCTTCTCCCCTCCTCCTCCCATCTTCTCCTGCCTGCTTCATTTTGTCAAACATCAGAACTTTGACTAAAGTCAACTAAATCTCTCCAAACTGTTCACCCAAACACTAGAGCCTACCACCAAGAAACCTCTGTGTTTCAGCAACTCATCTGAGAGGGCTTTGTCACCTAGCAATACCCTAAACAATGCTTTGCCAGGTCACTGCCTCTTGGAGTTCCAGAATCTTAGTCCAAGATTCTGTGACCTCAGCACTCCTGCCCACATCAGACACCAATGAGAGGAGACTGACCAATAGCACTCAGCACTCACTTGCAAAGCTCTGCCTGTCTATCATAGCTTCAGAGCAGATGCTCCTCCCCTGGTCAAGTCATGCCAAGGTTGCTTCCCAGTCCTGCAGCTCTTGCCAGGATTGCACGTGGTTACCTAAATAACCAACCTCATTCTTTCTAGAAATTACCATATTATTGATATTGGATTCTTAAGTACTATAAGCTACATTTGAATCAGAAAACTACTTTGGACATCGTTGTGTTTAGGTTAGTTTTAGGGTTAGGGTTAGGGTTTGGGATGGGGTTAGTGTCAGGATTAGGGATTGGGTTAGGGTTAGGGTGAGGGTTAGGGTTATTGTTAGGGTTTGCGTTTGGGTTAGGGTTAGGTTTAGGGTTTGAGTTAGGGTTAGGGTTAGGGTTAGGGTTAGGGTTAGGGTTAGGGTTAGTGTTAGGGTGTGCGTTTGTGTTAGCGTTAGGTTTAGGGTTAGGGTTAGGTTTAGGGATAGTGTTATGGTTTGGATTCTGGTTATGGTTAGTGTTTGGGTTAGGGTTAGGGTTAGGTTTAGGGTTTGGTTTTCGGTTAGGATTAATTTTAGGGTTAGGGTTTGGGTTACTGTTATGGTTAGGTTTAGGGTTTGGTTTAGTTTTAGGGTTAGGGTTAGTGTTATGGTTAGGGTTTGGGTTTGGGTTAGGGTTAGGGTTAGGGTTAGGATTTGGG
>JAJHUQ010000032.1:10170000-10172500 GCA_035773235.1 Eospalax fontanierii
TGTCAGGATTAGGGTTTGGGTTAGGGTTAGGGTTACGGTTAGGAATAGGGTTAGGTTTTGGGTTAGTGTTAGAGTTAGGGTTAGGGTTAGGGTTTGGGTTTGGTTTAGGATTAGTTTTAGGGTTAGGGTTAGGGTTAGGTTTAGGGTTAGGGTTAGGGTTAGGGTTAGGATTAGGGTTAGGGTTAGGGTTAGGGTTATGGTTACCTTTAGGCTTTGGTTTGGGTTAGTGTTAGGGTTAAGGTTAGGGTTGGGTTAGGGTTAGGTTTTGGTTTATGGTTAGGTTTAGGGTTAGGGTTTGGGTTAGGGTTAGGGTTAGGGTTAGGGTTAGGGTTAGTGTTAGGGTTTGAGTTTGGGTTAGGTTGGGTTAGGGTTAGGGTTAGGGTTTGGGTTTGGGTTAGGTTTAGGGTTAGGGTTTGCGTTTGGGTTAGGGTCAGGGATAGGGTTAGGGTTTGGGTTATGGTTAGGGTTAGGGCTAGGGCTAGGGTTAGTGCAAGGGGTAGGGTTTGGTTTTGGGTTTGGTTTAGGGTTAGGGTTAGGGCTTGGTTTAGGGTTAGTGTTAGGGTTAGGTTTAGGGTTTGGTTTAGGGTTAGGGTTAGGGTTAAAGTTAGGGTTTGTGTTTAGGTTACTTTTAGGGTTAGGGTTAGGGTTTGGGTTAGGGTTAGTGTCAGGATTAGGGTTTGGGTTAGGGTTAGGGTGAGGGTTAGGGTTAGGGTTAGGGTTAGGATTAGGGATATGGTTACGGTTAGGGTTAGGGTTAGGATTAGGGTTACGGTTAGGAATAGGGTTAGGTTTTGGTTTAGGGTGAGAGTTAGGATTAGTGTTAGGGTTTGGGTTTGGGTTAGGATTAGGTTTAGGGTTAGGGTTAGGGTTTGGGTTTGGGTTAGGATTAGGTTTAGTGTTAGGGTTAGGGTTAGGGTTAGGGTTAGGGTTAGGGTTAGCGTTGGGTTTAGGGTTAGGTTTAGGGTTAGGGTTAGGGTTATGGTTAGCTTTAGGCTTTGGTTTGGGTTAGTGTTAGGGTTAAGGTTAGGGTTGGGTTAGGTTTAGGTTTTGGTTTAGGGTTAGGTTTAGGGTTAGGGTTTGGGTTAGGGTTAAGGTTAGGGTTAGGGTTAGGGTTCGTGTTAGGGTTTGGGTTTGTGTTAGGGTTAGGTTTAGGGTTAGGGTTAGGGTTAGGTTTAGGGTTAGGGTTAGGGTTAGGGTTAGATTTAGGGTTAGGGTTAGGGTTAGGGCTCAAGGTTAGGGGTTAGGGGTTAGGGTTAATGTTAGGGTTAGGGGTCGGGTTAGTGTTAGGGTGTGGGTTTGAGTTAGGGTTAGGGTCAGGGTTAGGGGTAGGGATAGGTTTAGGGATAGGATAAGGGTTAGGGATAGGGAGAGGATAAGGTAAACGGTTAGCATTAGGGTTAGGGTTAGGGTTAGGGCTAGAGGTTAGGGGTTAGGGGTTAGGCTTAGTGTTAGGGTTAGGGGTAGGGTTAATGTTAGGGTTTGGGTTTGAGTTAGGGTTAGGGTCAGTGTTAGGGTTTTGGTTAGGGTTAGGATTAGCGTTTGGGTTACGGTTAGTGTTAGGTTTAGGGTTAGGGTTTGGGTTTGTGTTAGCTTTAGGGTTAAGGATTGGGTTTGGGTTAGGGTGAGAGTTAGGTTTAGGGTTTGGGTTAGGGTTAGGGTTACGGTTAGGGTTAGGGTTAGTGAAAGGTTTAGGGTTTGGTTTAGGGTTAGGTTAGGGTTAGGGTAAGGCTTTGGTTTAGGGTTAGGGTTAGGGTTAGGATTTGGGTTAGGGTTAGGGTTTGGGTTAAGGTTAGGTTTTGGGTTTAGGTTAGTTTTAGGGTTAGGGTTAGGGTTTGGGTTAGGGTTAGTGTCAGGATTAGGGTTTGGGTTAGGGTTATTGTGAGGGTTAGGGTTAGGGTTAGGGTTAGGATTAGGGATAGGATTACGGTTAGGGTTAGGGTTAGGATTAGGGTTACGGTTAGCATTAGGGTTAGGGTTAGGGTTAGGGCTAGAGGTTAGGGGTTAGGGGTTAGGCTTAGTGTTAGGGTTAGGGGTAGGGTTAGTGTTAGGGTTTGGGTTTGAGTTAGGGTTAGGGTCAGTGTTAGGGTTTTGGTTAGGGTTAGGATTACGGTTTGGGTTAGGGTTTTGTTTAGGGTTAGGATTACGGTTTGGGTTAGGGTTAGTGTTAGGTTAGGTTTTGGGTTAGGTTTAGGTTTAGGGTTTGGGTTAGGGTTAGGGTTAGGGTTTGGGTTAGGGTTAGGATTAGGGTTGGGGTTAGGTTTTGTGTTTGATTTAGGGTTAGGATTAGTTTTAGGGTTGGGTTTGGGTTTGGTTTAGGTTTTGGTTTTAGTTAGTGTTAGGATTAGGGTTTGGGTTAGGGTAAGGGTTATGGTTTGGGTTAGGTTTAGGGTTTGGTTTTAGTTAGGGTTAGGGTTAGGGTTAGTGTTAGGTTTAGGTGAGGCTTACTGTTTGGGTTTGGGTTAGGGATAGGGTAAGGTTTAGGGTTAGGGTTTGGGTTAGG
>JAJHUQ010000032.1:10177500-10180000 GCA_035773235.1 Eospalax fontanierii
GGGTTAGGGTTTGGGATAGGGTTTTGGTTTGGGTTAGGGTTAGGCTTAGGTTTAGGGTTAGGGTGAGGGTTAGGTTTAGGGTTATGGTTAGGGTTAGTGCTCGTGGTTAGGGGTTAGGGGTTAGGGTTAGTGTTACGGTGAGGGGTAGGGTTAGTGTTAGGGTTTGGGATTGAGTTAGGGTTAGGGTCAGGGTTAGGGTTTTGGTTAGGGTTAGGATTAGGGTTTGGGTTAGGATTAGTGTTAGGTTAGGTTTTGGGTTAGGGTTAGGTTTAGGGTTTGGTTTAATGTTAGGGTTAGTGTTAGGGTTAGCTTTAGGCTTTGGTTTTGGTTAGTGTTAGGGTTAAGGTTAGGGTTTGGGTTAGGGTTAGGTTTAGGGTTATGGTTAGGTTTAGGGTTAGGGTTTGGGTTAGGGTAAAGGTTAGGGTAAGGGTTAGTGTTAGGGTTTGGGTTTGGGTTAGGTTGGGTTAGGGTTAGGGTTAGGGTTTGTGTTTGGGTTAGGTTTAGGTTTAGGGTTTGCGTTTGGGTTAGGGTCAGGGTTAGGGTTAGGGTTTGGGTTAGGGTTAGGGTTAGGGTTAGGGTTAGGGTTAGGGATAGTGCAAGGGTTAGGGTTTGGTTTTGGGTTTGGTATAGGGTTAGGGTTAGGGTTTGGTTTAGGGTTAGTGTTAGGGTTAGGTTTAGGGTTTGGTTTAGGGTTAATGTTAGGGTTAAAGTTAGGGTTTGTGTTTAGGTTACTTTTAGGGTTAGGGTTAGGGTTTGGGTTAGGGTTAGTGTCAGGATTAGGGTTTGGGTTAGGGTTAGGGTGAGGGTTAGGGTTAGGGTTAGGGTTAGGATTATGATATGGTTACGGTTAGGGTTAGGGTTAGGATTAGGGTTACGGTTAGGAATAGGGTTAGGTTTTGGGTTAGGGTTAGAGTTAGGGTTAGGGTTAGGGTTTGGGTTTGGGTTAGGATTAGGTTTAGGGTTAGGGTTAGGTTTAGGTTTAGGGTTAGGGTTAGGGTTAGCGTTAGGTTTAGGGTTAGGGTTAGGGTTAGGGTTAGGGTTATGGTTAGCTTTAGGCTTTGGTTTGGGTTAGTGTTAGGGTTAAGGTTAGTGTTGGGTTAGGTTTAGGTTTTGGTTTATGGTTAGGTTTAGGGTTAGGGTTTGGGTTAGGGTTAAGGTTAGGGTTAGGGTTAGGGTTAGTGTTAGGGTTTGGGTTTGGGTTAGGGTTAGGTTTAGGGTTAGGGTTAGGGTAAGGGTTAGGTTTTGGGTTAGGTTTTGGGTTAGTGTTAGGGTTAGGTTTAGGGTTAGTGTTAGGTTTTGGGTTAGGGTTAGGTATAGGGCTAGGGGTTGTCGGTTAGTGGTTAGGCTTAGTGTTAGGTTTAGGGTTAGGGTTAGAGTTAGGGTTATGTTTGGGTTAGGGTTAGTGTTAGGTTTAGGGTTAGGGTTTGGGTTTGTGTTAGGTTTAGTGTTAAGGATTGGGTTTGGATTCGGGTGAGGGTTAGGTGTAGGGTTTGGGTTAGGGTTAGGGTTACGGTTAGGGTTAGGGTTAGTGCAAGGTTTAGGGTTTGGTTTAGGGTTAGGTTTAGGGTTAGGGTAATACTTTGGTTTAGGGTTAGTGTTAGGGTTAGGTTTAGGGTTAGGGTTAGGGTTAGGGTTAAGGTTAGGGTTTGGGTTTAGGTTAGTTTTAGGGTTAGCGTTAGGGTTTGGGTTAGGGTTAGTGTCAGGATTAGGGTTTGGGTTAGGGTTAGTGTGAGGGTTAGGTTTAGGGTTAGGGTTAGGATTAGGGATAGGATTACGGTTAGGGTTAGGGTTAGGATTAGGGTTACGGTTAGCATTAGGGTTAGGGTTAGGGTTAGGGCTAGAGGTTAGGGGTTAAGGGTTAGGCTTAGTGTTAGGGTTAGGTGTAGGGTTAGTGTTAGGGTTTGGGTTTGAGTTAGGGTTAGGGTCAGTGTTAGAGTTTTGGTTAGGGTTAGGATTACGGTTTGGGTTAGGGTTTTGGTTAGGGTTAGGTTTACGGTTTGGGTTAGGGTTAGTGTTAGGTTAGGTTTTGGGTTAGGTTTAGGTTTAGGGTTTGGGTTAGGGTTAGGGTTAGGGTTTGGGTTAAGGTTAGGATTAGGGTTGGGGTTAGGTTTTGTGTTCGGTTTAGTGTTAGGATTAGTTTTAGGGTTAGGGTTTGGGTTTGGTTTAGGTTTTGGTTTTAGTTAGTGTTAGGATTAGGGTTTGGGTTAAGGTAAGGGTTATGGTTTGGGTTAGGTTTAGGGTTTGGTTTTAGTTAGGGTTAGGGTTAGGGTTAGTGTTAGGTTTAGGTGAGGGTTACTGTTTGGGTTTGGGTTAGGGTTAGGGTAAGGTTTAGGGTTAAGGTTTGGGTTAGGGTTTGGGTGAGGGTTATTGTTAGGTTATGGTTTGGGTTAGGGTTAGGGTTAGGTTTAGGGTTAGGTTTAGGGTTTGGGTTAGGATGACGTTAGGGTTAATGTTAGGGTTGCGTTAGGATTAGGTTTAGGGTTTGGGTTAGAGTTAGGGT
>JAJHUQ010000032.1:10185000-10190000 GCA_035773235.1 Eospalax fontanierii
TAGGGTTAGGGTTAGGGTTAGTGTTAGGTTTAGGTGAGGGTTACTGTTTGGGTTTGGGTTAGGGTTACGGTAAGGTTAAGGGTTAGGGTTTGGGTTAGGGTTTGGATGAGGGTTAGTGTTAGGTTATGGTTTGGGTTAGGGTTAGGGTTAGGGTTAGGGTTAGGGTTAGGGTTAGGTTTAGGGTTTGGGTTAGGGTCAGGTTAGGGTTAATGTTAGGGTTGGGTTAGGATTAGGTTTAGGGTTTGGGTTAGAGTTAGGGTTAGAGTTAGGTTTAGAGGTAGGGTTAGGGTTAGAGTTTGGGTTAGGTTTAGGGTTAGGGTGAGGTTTAGGGTTTGGGTTTGGGTTTGGGTTAGGTTAGGATTAGGGTTAGGGTTAGGGTTTGGGTTAGGGTTAGAATTAGGGTTCGAGTTACGGTATGGGTTAGGGTTAGGGATAGGGTTAGGGTTAGGGTTAGGGTTAGGGTTTGGGTTTGGGTTAGGTTTAGGGTTAGGGTTAGGGTTTGGGTTCGGATTAGTGTCAGGATTAGGGTTTGGGTTAGGGTTAGGGTGAGGGTTAGGGTTAGAGTTAGGGTTAGGATTAGGGATAGGGTTACGGTTAGGATTAGGATTAGGACTAGGGTTACTGTTAGGATTAGTGTTAGGTTTTGGGTTAGGGTTAGAGTTAGGGTTAGGGTTTGGGATAGGGTTTTGGTTTGGGTTAGGGTTAGGCTTAGGTTTAGGGTTAGGGTGAGGGTTAGGTTTAGGGTTATGGTTAGGGTTAGTGCTCGTGGTTAGGGGTTAGGGGTTAGGGTTAGTGTTACGGTGAGGGGTAGGGTTAGTGTTAGGGTTTGGGATTGAGTTAGGGTTAGGGTCAGGGTTAGGGTTTTGGTTAGGGTTAGGATTAGGGTTTGGGTTAGGATTAGTGTTAGGTTAGGTTTTGGGTTAGGGTTAGGTTTAGGGTTTGGTTTAATGTTAGGGTTAGTGTTAGGGTTAGCTTTAGGCTTTGGTTTTGGTTAGTGTTAGGGTTAAGGTTAGGGTTTGGGTTAGGGTTAGGTTTAGGGTTATGGTTAGGTTTAGGGTTAGGGTTTGGGTTAGGGTAAAGGTTAGGGTAAGGGTTAGTGTTAGGGTTTGGGTTTGGGTTAGGTTGGGTTAGGGTTAGGGTTAGGGTTTGTGTTTGGGTTAGGTTTAGGTTTAGGGTTTGCGTTTGGGTTAGGGTCAGGGTTAGGGTTAGGGTTTGGGTTAGGGTTAGGGTTAGGGTTAGGGTTAGGGTTAGGGATAGTGCAAGGGTTAGGGTTTGGTTTTGGGTTTGGTATAGGGTTAGGGTTAGGGTTTGGTTTAGGGTTAGTGTTAGGGTTAGGTTTAGGGTTTGGTTTAGGGTTAATGTTAGGGTTAAAGTTAGGGTTTGTGTTTAGGTTACTTTTAGGGTTAGGGTTAGGGTTTGGGTTAGGGTTAGTGTCAGGATTAGGGTTTGGGTTAGGGTTAGGGTGAGGGTTAGGGTTAGGGTTAGGGTTAGGATTATGATATGGTTACGGTTAGGGTTAGGGTTAGGATTAGGGTTACGGTTAGGAATAGGGTTAGGTTTTGGGTTAGGGTTAGAGTTAGGGTTAGGGTTAGGGTTTGGGTTTGGGTTAGGATTAGGTTTAGGGTTAGGGTTAGGTTTAGGTTTAGGGTTAGGGTTAGGGTTAGCGTTAGGTTTAGGGTTAGGGTTAGGGTTAGGGTTAGGGTTATGGTTAGCTTTAGGCTTTGGTTTGGGTTAGTGTTAGGGTTAAGGTTAGTGTTGGGTTAGGTTTAGGTTTTGGTTTATGGTTAGGTTTAGGGTTAGGGTTTGGGTTAGGGTTAAGGTTAGGGTTAGGGTTAGGGTTAGTGTTAGGGTTTGGGTTTGGGTTAGGGTTAGGTTTAGGGTTAGGGTTAGGGTAAGGGTTAGGTTTTGGGTTAGGTTTTGGGTTAGTGTTAGGGTTAGGTTTAGGGTTAGTGTTAGGTTTTGGGTTAGGGTTAGGTATAGGGCTAGGGGTTGTCGGTTAGTGGTTAGGCTTAGTGTTAGGGTTAGGGTTAGGGTTAGAGTTAGGGTTATGTTTGGGTTAGGGTTAGTGTTAGGTTTAGGGTTAGGGTTTGGGTTTGTGTTAGGTTTAGTGTTAAGGATTGGGTTTGGATTCGGGTGAGGGTTAGGTGTAGGGTTTGGGTTAGGGTTAGGGTTACGGTTAGGGTTAGGGTTAGTGCAAGGTTTAGGGTTTGGTTTAGGGTTAGGTTTAGGGTTAGGGTAATACTTTGGTTTAGGGTTAGTGTTAGGGTTAGGTTTAGGGTTAGGGTTAGGGTTAGGGTTAAGGTTAGGGTTTGGGTTTAGGTTAGTTTTAGGGTTAGCGTTAGGGTTTGGGTTAGGGTTAGTGTCAGGATTAGGGTTTGGGTTAGGGTTAGTGTGAGGGTTAGGTTTAGGGTTAGGGTTAGGATTAGGGATAGGATTACGGTTAGGGTTAGGGTTAGGATTAGGGTTACGGTTAGCATTAGGGTTAGGGTTAGGGTTAGGGCTAGAGGTTAGGGGTTAAGGGTTAGGCTTAGTGTTAGGGTTAGGTGTAGGGTTAGTGTTAGGGTTTGGGTTTGAGTTAGGGTTAGGGTCAGTGTTAGAGTTTTGGTTAGGGTTAGGATTACGGTTTGGGTTAGGGTTTTGGTTAGGGTTAGGTTTACGGTTTGGGTTAGGGTTAGTGTTAGGTTAGGTTTTGGGTTAGGTTTAGGTTTAGGGTTTGGGTTAGGGTTAGGGTTAGGGTTTGGGTTAAGGTTAGGATTAGGGTTGGGGTTAGGTTTTGTGTTCGGTTTAGTGTTAGGATTAGTTTTAGGGTTAGGGTTTGGGTTTGGTTTAGGTTTTGGTTTTAGTTAGTGTTAGGATTAGGGTTTGGGTTAAGGTAAGGGTTATGGTTTGGGTTAGGTTTAGGGTTTGGTTTTAGTTAGGGTTAGGGTTAGGGTTAGTGTTAGGTTTAGGTGAGGGTTACTGTTTGGGTTTGGGTTAGGGTTAGGGTAAGGTTTAGGGTTAAGGTTTGGGTTAGGGTTTGGGTGAGGGTTATTGTTAGGTTATGGTTTGGGTTAGGGTTAGGGTTAGGTTTAGGGTTAGGTTTAGGGTTTGGGTTAGGATGACGTTAGGGTTAATGTTAGGGTTGCGTTAGGATTAGGTTTAGGGTTTGGGTTAGAGTTAGGGTTAGAGTTAGGGTTAGAGGTAGGGATAGGGTTAGAGTTTGGGTTAGGTTTAGGGTTAGGGTGAGGTTTAGGGTTTGGGTTTGGTTTGGGTTAGGTTAGGATTAGGGTTAGGGTTAGGGTTTGGGTTAGGGTTAGAATTAGGGTTAGAGTTACGGTATGGGTTATGGTTAAGGATAGGGTTAGGGTTAGGGTTAGGGTTAGGGTTTGGGTTTGGGTTAGGTTTAGGGTTAGGGTTAGGGTTTGGGTTCGGGTTAGTGTCAGGATTAGGGTTTGGGTTAGGGTTTGGGTGAGGTTTAGGGTTAGGGTTAGGGTTAGGATTAGGAATAGGGTTACGGTTAGGATTAGTGTTAGGACTAGGTTTACTGTTAGGATTAGTGTTAGGTTTTGGGTTAGGGTTAGAGTTAGGGTTAGGGTTTGGGATAGGGTTTCGGTTTGGGTTAGGGTTAGGCTTAGGTTTAGGGTTAGGGTTAGGGGTAGTGTTCGAGGTTAGGGGTTAGGGTTAGATTTACGGTTAGGGGTAGGGTAAGTGTTAGGGTTTGGGATTGAGTTAGGGTTACGGTCAGGGTTAGGGTTTTGGTTAGGGTTAGGATTAGGGTTTGGGGTAGGATTAGTGTTAGGTTAGGTTTTGGGTTAGGGTTAGGTTTAGGGTTTGGTTTAGTGTTAGGGTTAGGGTTAGGGTTAGCTTTAGGCTTTGGTTTGGGTTAGAGTTAGGGTTAAGGTTAGGGTTTGGGTTAGGGTTAGGTTTTGGGTTATGGTTAGGTTTAGGGTTAGGGTTTGGGTTAGGGTAAGGGTTAGTGTTAGGGTTTGGGTTTGGGTTAGGTTGGGTTAGGGTTAGGGTTAGGGTTTGGGTTTGGGTTAGGTTTAGGGTTAGGGTTTGCTTTTGGGTTAGGGTGAGGGTTAGGGTTAGGGTTTGGGTTAGGGTTAGGGTTAGGGTTAGGGTTAGTGCAAGGGTTAGGGTTTGGTTTAGGGTTAGGGTGAGGGTTAGGGTTAGGGTTAGGTTTAGGATTAGGGATATGGTTACGGTTAGGGTTAGGGTTAGGATTAGGGTTACGGTTAGGAATATTGTTAGGTTTTGGCTTAGGGTTAGAGTTAGGGTTAGGGTTAGGGTTTGGGTTTCGGTTAGGATTAGGTTTAGGGTTAGGGTTAGGGTTAGGTTTAGGGTTAGGGTTAGGGTTAAGGTTAGGTTTAGGGTTAGGGTTAGGGTTTGGGTTCGGATTAGTGTCAGGATTAGGGTTTGGATTAGAGTTAGGTTGAGGTTTAGGGTTAGGGTTAGGGTTAGGATTAGGGATAGGGTTACGGTTAGGATTAGGGTTAGGACTAGGGTTACTGTTAGGATTAGTGTTAGGTTTTGGGTTAGGGTTAGAGTTAGGGTTAGGTTTTGGGAAAGCGTTTTGGTTTCGGTTAGGGTTAGGCTTAGGTTTAGGGTTAGGGTGAGGGTTAGGTTTAGGGTTAGGGTTAGGGTTAGTGCTCGAGGTTAGGGGTTAGGGGTTAGGGTTAGTGTTACGGTGAGAGGTAGGGTTAGTGTTAGGGTTTGGGATTGAGTTAGGGTTAGGGTCAGGGTTAGGGTTTTGGTTAGGGTTAGGATTAGGGTTTGGGTTAGGATTAGTGTTAGGTTAGGTTTTGGGTTAGGGTTAGGTTTAGGGTTTGGTTTAATGTTAGGGTTAGTGTTAGGGTTAGCTTTAGGCTTTGGTTTTGGTTAGTGTTAGGGTTAAGGTTAGGGTTTGGGTTAGGGTTACGTTTAGGGTTATGGTTAGGTTTAGGGTTAGGGTTTGGGTTAGGGTAAAGGTTAGGGTAAGGGTTAGTGTTAGGGTTTGGGTTTGGGTTAGGTTGGGTTAGGGT
>JAJHUQ010000032.1:10200000-10210000 GCA_035773235.1 Eospalax fontanierii
TACGGTTAGGGTTAGGGTTAGGATTAGGGTTACGGTTAGGAATAGGGTTAGGTTTTGGGTTAGGGTTAGAGTTAGGGTTAGGGTTAGGGTTTGGGTTTGGGTTAGGATTAGGTTTAGGGTTAGGGTTAGTGTTAGGTTTAGGGTTAGGATTAGGGTTAGCGTTAGGTTTAGGGTTAGGGTTAGGGTTAGGGTTAGGGTTATGGTTAGCTTTAGGCTTTGGTTTGGGTTAGTGTTAGGGTTAAGGTTAGGGTTGGGTTAGTTATAGGTTTTGGTTTATGGTTAGGTTTAGGGTTAGGGTTTGGGTTAGGGTTAAGGTTAGGGTTAGGGTTAGGGTTAGTGTTAGGGTTTGGGTTTGTGTTAGGGTTTGGTTTAGGGTTAGGGTTAGGGTAAGGTTTAGGGTTTGGGTTAGGTTTTGGGTTAGTGTTAGGGTTAGGTTTAGGGTTAGTGTTAGGTTTTGGGTTAGGGTAAGGTATAGGGCTAGGGGTTGTCGGTTAGTGGTTAGGCTTAGTGTTAGGGTTAGGGTTAGGGTTAGTGTCAGGGTTTGGGTTTGGTTTATGGTTAGGGTCAGGGTTAGGGTTTTGGTTAGGGATAGGATTATGGTTTGGATTAGTGTTAGTGTTAGGTTAGTGTGTGGGTTAGGGTTAGGTTTAGGGTTTGGGTTAGGGTTAGCGTTAGGGTTTGGGTTAGGGTTAGGGTTAGGGTTGGGGTTAGGGTTTGGGTTTGGGTTAGGGTTAGGGTTAGGGTTAGTGTTAGGGTTAGGGTTAGGGTTTGGGTTAGGGTTTGGGTTAGGGTTATGGTTAGGTTTAGGGTTTGGTTTAGTTCTGGGGTTAGGGTTAGTGTTATGGTTAGGGTTTGGGTTTGGGTTAGGGTTAGGGTTAGGGTTAGGTTTTGGGTTAGTGTTAGTGTTAAGGTTAGGGTTAGAGTTAGGGTTATGTTTGGGTTACGGTTAGTGTTAGGTTTAGGGTTAGGGTTTGGGTTTGTGTTAGGTTTAGGTTAAGGATTGGGTTTGGGTTAGGGTGAGGGTTAGGTTTAGGGTTTGGGTTAGGGTTAGGGTTAGGGTTAGGGTTAGGGTTAGTGTTAGTGCAAGGGTTAGGGTTTGGTTTAGGGTTTGGTTGAGGGTTAGGGTGAGGGTTAGGGTTAGGATTAGGGTTAGGATTATGGATATGGTTACGGTTAGGGTTAGGGTTAGGATTAGGGTTACGGTTAGGAATATTGTTAGGTTTTGGGTTAGGGTTAGAGTTAGGGTTAGGGTTAGGGTTTGGGTTTCGGTTAGGATTAGGTTTAGGCTTAGGGTTAGGGTTAGGTTTAGGGTTAGGGTTAGGGTTCAGGTTAGGTTTAGGGTTAAGGTTAGGGTTTGGGTTCGGATTAGTGTCAGGATTAGGGTTTGGTTTAGGGTTAGGTTGAGGGTTAGGGTTAGTGTTAGGGTTAGGATTAGGAGTAGGGTTACGGTTAGGATTAGGGTTAGGACTAGGGTTACTGTTAGGATTAGTGTTAGGTTTTGGGTTAGGGTTAGAGTTAGGGTTAGGGTTTGGGATAGGGTTTTGGTTTGGGTTAGGGTTAGGCTTAGGTTTAGGGTTAGGGTGAGGGTTACGTTTAGGGTTAGGGTTAGTGTTAGTGCTCGAGGTTAGGGATTAGGGGTTAGGGTTAGTGTTACGGTGAGGGGTAGGGTTAGTGTTAGGGTTTGGGATTGAGTTAGGGTTAGGGTCAGGGTTAGGGTTCTGGTTAGGGTTAGGATTAGGGTTTGGGTTAGGATTAGTGTTAGGTTAGGTTTTGGGTTAGGGTTAGGTTTAGAGTTTGGTTTAATGTTAGGGTTAGTGTTAGGGTTAGCTTTAGGCTTTGGTTTTGGTTAGTGTTAGGGTTAAGGTTAGGGTTTGGGTTAGGGTTAGGTTTTGGGTTATGGTTAGGTTTAGGGTTAGGGTTTGGGTTAGGGTAAAGGTTAGGGTAAGGGTTAGTGTTAGGGTTTGAGTTTGGGTTAGGTTGGGTTAGGGTTAGGGATAGGGTTTGGGTTTGGGTTAGGGTTAGGGTTAGGGTTAGGGTTAGGGTTAGTGCAAGGGTTAGGGTTTGGTTTTGGGTTTGGTTTAGGGTTAGGGTTAGGGTTTGGTTTAGGGTTAGTGTTAGGGTTAGGTTTAGGGTTTGGTTTAGGGTTAGGGTTAGGGTTAAAGTTAGGGTTTGTGTTTAGGTTACTTTTAGGGTTAGGGTTAGGGTTTGGGTTAGGGTTAGTGTCAGGATTAGGGTTTGGGTTAGGGTTAGGGTGAGGGTTAGGGTTAGGGTTAGGGTTAGGATTAGGGATATGGTTACGGTTAGGGTTAGGGTTAGGATTAGGGTTACGGTTAGGAATAGGGTTAGGTTTTGGGTTAGGGTTAGAGTTAGGGTTAGGGTTAGGGTTTGGGTTTGGGTTAGGATTAGGTTTAGGGTTAGGTTTAGGGTTAGGGTTAGGGTTAGGGTTAGCGTTAGGTTTAGGGTTAGGGTTAGGGTTAGGGTTAGGGTTAGGGTTATGGTTAGCTTTAGGCTTTGGTTTGGGTTAGTGTTAGGGTTAAGGTTAGGGTTGGGTTAGGTTTAGGTTTTGGTTTATGGTTAGGTTTAGGGTTAGGGTTTGGATTAGGGTTAAGGTTAGGGTTAGGGTTAGGTTTAGTGTTAGGGTTTGGGTTTGTGTTAGCGTTAGGTTTAGGGTTAGGGTTAGGGTATGGGTTAGGGTTTGGGTTAGGTTTTGGGTTAGTGTTAGGGTTAGGTTTAGGGTTAGTGTTAGGTTTTGGGTTAGGGTTAGGTATAGGGCTAGGTGTTGTCGGTTAGTGGTTAGGCTTAGTGTTAGGGTTAGGGTTAGGGTTAGTGTCAGGGTTTGGGTTTGGTTTATGGGTAGGGTCAGGGTTAGGGTTTTGGTTAGGGATAGGATTATGGTTTGGATTAGTGTTAGTGTTAGGTTATGGTGTGGGTTAGGGTTAGGTTTAGGGTTTGGGTTAGGGTTAGGGTTAGGGTTTGGGTTAGGGTTAGGGTTAGGGTTGGGGTTAGGTTTTGGGTTTGGGTTAGGGTTAGGGTTAGGGGTTAGGGTTAGGGTTTGGGTTAGGGTTTGGGTTAGGGTTATGGTTAGGTTTAGGGTTTGGTTTAGTTCTGGGGTTAGGGTTAGTGTTATGGTTAGGGTTTGGGTTTGGGTTATGGTTAGGGTTAGGGTTAGGTTTTGGGTTAGTGTTAGTGTTAGGGTTAGGGTTAGAGTTAGAGTTATGTTTGGGTTAGGGTTAGTGTTAGGTTTAGGGTTAGGGTTTGGGTTTGTGTTAGGTTTAGGGTTAAGAATTGGGTTTGGGTTAGGGTGAGGGTTAGGTTTAGGGTTTGGGTTAGGGTTAGGGTTACGTTTAGGGTTAGGTTTAGTGCAAGGTTTAGGGTTTGGTTTAGGGTTAGGTTTAGGGTTAGGGTAAGGCTTTGGTTTAGGGTTAGTGTTAGGGTTAGGTTTAGGGTTAGGGTTAGGGTTAGGGTTAAGGTTAGGGTTTGGGTTTAGGTTAGTTTTAGGGTTAGCGTTAGGGTTTGGGTTAGGGTTAGTGTCAGGATTAGGGTTTGGGTTAGGGTTAGTGTGAGGGTTAGGTTTAGGGTTAGGGTTAGGATTAGGGATAGGATTACGGTTAGGGTTAGGGTTAGGATTAGGGTTACGGTTAGGAATATTGTTAGGTTTTGGCTTAGGGTTAGAGTTAGGGTTAGGGTTAGGGTTTGGGTTTCGGTTAGGATTAGGTTTAGGGTTAGGGTTAGGGTTAGGTTTAGGGTTAGGGTTAGGGTTTGGGTTCGGATTAGTGTCAGGATTAGGGTTTGGTTTAGAGTTAGGTTGAGGTTTAGGGTTAGGGTTAGGGTTAGGATTAGGGATAGGGTTACGGTTAGGATTAGGGTTAGGACTAGGGTTACTGTTAGGATTAGTGTTAGGTTTTGGGTTAGGGTTAGAGTTAGGGTTAGGTTTTGGGAAAGCGTTTTGGTTTCGGTTAGGGTTAGGCTTAGGTTTAGGGTTAGGGTGAGGGTTAGGTTTAGGGTTAGGGTTAGGGTTAGTGCTCGAGGTTAGGGGTTAGGGGTTAGGGTTAGTGTTACGGTGAGAGGTAGGGTTAGTGTTAGGGTTTGGGATTGAGTTAGGGTTAGGGTCAGGGTTAGGGTTTTGGTTAGGGTTAGGATTAGGGTTTGGGTTAGGATTAGTGTTAGGTTAGGTTTTGGGTTAGGGTTAGGTTTAGGGTTTGGTTTAATGTTAGGGTTAGTGTTAGGGTTAGCTTTAGGCTTTGGTTTTGGTTAGTGTTAGGGTTAAGGTTAGGGTTTGGGTTAGGGTTACGTTTAGGGTTATGGTTAGGTTTAGGGTTAGGGTTTGGGTTAGGGTAAAGGTTAGGGTAAGGGTTAGTGTTAGGGTTTGGGTTTGGGTTAGGTTGGGTTAGGGTTAGGGTTAGGGTTTGGGTTTGGGTTAGGTTTAGGGTTAGGGTTTGCGTTTGGGTTAGGGTCAGGGTTAGGGTTAGGGTTTGGGTTAGGGTTAGGGTTAGGGTTAGGGTTAGTGCAAGGGTTAGGGTTTGGTTTTGGGTTTGGTTTAGGGTTAGGGTTAGGGTTTGGTTTAGGGTTAGTGTTAGGGTTAGGTTTAGGGTTTGGTTTAGGGTTAGGGTTAGGGTTAAAGTTAGGGTTTGTGTTTAGGTTACTTTTAGAGTTAGGGTTAGGGTTTGGGTTAGGGTTAGGGTGAGGGTTAGGGTTAGGGTAAGGGTTAGGATTAGGGATATGGTTACGGTTAGGGTTAGGGTTAGGATTAGGGTTACGGTTAGGAATAGGGTTAGGTTTTGGGTTAGGGTTAGAGTTAGGGTTAGGGTTAGGGTTTGGGTTTGGGTTAGGATTAGGTTTAGGGTTAGGTTTAGGGTTAGGGTTAGGGTTAGGGTTAGCGTTAGGTTTAGGGTTAGGGTTAGGGTTAGGGTTAGGGTTAGGGTTATGGTTAGCTTTAGGCTTTGGTTTGGGTTAGTGTTAGGGTTAAGGTTAGGGTTGGGTTAGGTTTAGGTTTTGGTTTATGGTTAGGTTTAGGGTTAGGGTTTGGATTAGGGTTAAGGTTAGGGTTAGGGTTAGGGTTAGTGTTAGGGTTTGGGTTTGTGTTAGCGTTAGGTTTAGGGTTAGGGTTAGGGTATGGGTTAGGGTTTGGGTTAGGTTTTGGGTTAGTGTTAGGGTTAGGTTTAGGGTTAGTGTTAGGTTTTGGGTTAGGGTTAGGTATAGGGCTAGGTGTTGTCGGTTAGTGGTTAGGCTTAGTGTTAGGGTTAGGGTTAGGGTTAGTGTCAGGGTTTGGGTTTGGTTTATGGGTAGGGTCAGGGTTAGGGTTTTGGTTAGGGATAGGATTATGGTTTGGATTAGTGTTAGTGTTAGGTTATGGTGTGGGTTAGGGTTAGGTTTAGGGTTTAGGTTAGGGTTAGGGTTAGGGTTTGGGTTAGGGTTAGGTTTAGGGTTGGGGTTAGGTTTTGGGTTTGGGTTAGGGTTAGGGTTAGTGTTAGGGTTAGGGTTAGGGTTTGGGTTAGGGTTTGGGTTAGGGTTATGGTTAGGTTTAGGGTTTGGTTTAGTTCTGGGGTTAGGGTTAGTGTTATGGTTAGGGTTTGGGTTTGGGTTAGGGTTAGGGTTAGGGTTAGGTTTTGGGTTAGTGTTAGTGTTAGGGTTAGGGTTAGAGTTAGAGTTATGTTTGGGTTAGGGTTAGTGTTAGGTTTAGGGGTAGGGTTTGGGTTTGTGTTAGGTTTAGGGTTAAGAATTGGGTTTGGGTTAGGGTGAGGGTTAGGTTTAGGGTTTGGGTTAGGGTTAGGGTTACGTTTAGGGTTAGGTTTAGTGCAAGGTTTAGGGTTTGGTTTAGGGTTAGGTTTAGGGTTAGGGTAAGGCTTTGGTTTAGGGTTAGTGTTAGGGTTAGGTTTAGGGTTAGGGTTAGGGTTAGGGTTAAGGTTAGGGTTTGGGTTTAGGTTAGTTTTAGGGTTAGCGTTAGGGTTTGGGTTAGGGTTAGTGTCAGGATTAGGGTTTGGGTTAGGGTTAGTGTGAGGGTTAGGTTTAGGGTTAGGGTTAGGATTAGGGATAGGATTACGGTTAGGGTTAGGGTTAGGATTAGGGTTACGGTTAGGAATATTGTTAGGTTTTGGCTTAGGGTTAGAGTTAGGGTTAGGGTTAGGGTTTGGGTTTCGGTTAGGATTAGGTTTAGGGTTAGGGTTAGGGTTAGGTTTAGGGTTAGGGTTAGGGTTTGGGTTCGGATTAGTGTCAGGATTAGGGTTTGGTTTAGAGTTAGGTTGAGGTTTAGGGTTAGGGTTAGGGTTAGGATTAGGGATAGGGTTACGGTTAGGATTAGGGTTAGGACTAGGGTTACTGTTAGGATTAGTGTTAGGTTTTGGGTTAGGGTTAGAGTTAGGGTTAGGTTTTGGGAAAGCGTTTTGGTTTCGGTTAGGGTTAGGCTTAGGTTTAGGGTTAGGGTGAGGGTTAGGTTTAGGGTTAGGGTTAGGGTTAGTGCTCGAGGTTAGGGGTTAGGGGTTAGGGTTAGTGTTACGGTGAGAGGTAGGGTTAGTGTTAGGGTTTGGGATTGAGTTAGGGTTAGGGTCAGGGTTAGGGTTTTGGTTAGGGTTAGGATTAGGGTTTGGGTTAGGATTAGTGTTAGGTTAGGTTTTGGGTTAGGGTTAGGTTTAGGGTTTGGTTTAATGTTAGGGTTAGTGTTAGGGTTAGCTTTAGGCTTTGGTTTTGGTTAGTGTTAGGGTTAAGGTTAGGGTTTGGGTTAGGGTTACGTTTAGGGTTATGGTTAGGTTTAGGGTTAGGGTTTGGGTTAGGGTAAAGGTTAGGGTAAGGGTTAGTGTTAGGGTTTGGGTTTGGGTTAGGTTGGGTTAGGGTTAGGGTTAGGGTGTGGGTGTGGGTTAGGTTTAGGGTTGGGGTGTGCGGTTGGGTTAGGGCCAGGGTTAGGGTTAGGGTTTGGGTTAGGGTTAGGGTTAGGGTTAGGGTTAGTGCAAGGGTTAGGGTTTGGTTTTGGGTTTGGTTTAGGGTTAGGGTTAGGGTGTGGTTTAGGGTTAGTGTTAGGGTTAGGTTTAGGGTTTGGTCTAGGGTTAGGGTTAGGGTTAAAGTTAGGGTTTGTGTTTAGGTTACTTTTAGAGTTAGGGTTAGGGTTTGGGTTAGGGTTAGGGTGAGGGTTAGGGTTAGGGTTAGGGTTAGGATTAGGGATATGGTTACGTTAGGGTTAGGGTTAGGATTAGGGTTACGGTTAGGAATAGGGTTAGGTTTTGGGTTAGGGTTAGAGTTAGGGTTAGGGTTAGGGTTTGGGTTTGGGTTAGGATTAGGTTTAGGGTTAGGGTTAGGGTTAGGTTTAGGGTTAGGATTAGGGTTAGCGTTAGGTTTAGGGTTAGGGTTAGGGTTAGGGTTAGGGTTATGGTTAGCTTTAGGCTTTGGTTTGGGTTAGTGTTAGGGTTAAGGTTAGGGTTGGGTTAGGTATAGGTTTTGGTTTATGGTTAGGTTTAGGGTTAGGGTTTGGGTTAGGGTTAAGGTTAGGGTTAGGGTTAGGGTTAGTGTTAGGGTTTGGGTTTGTGTTAGGGTTTGGTTTAGGGTTAGGGTTAGGGTAAGGTTTAGGGTTTGGGTTAGGTTTTGGGTTAGTGTTAGGGTTAGGTTTAGGGTTAGTGTTAGGTTTTGGGTTAGGGTAAGGTATAGGGCTAGGGGTTGTCGGTTAGTGGTTAGGCTTAGTGTTAGGGTTAGGGTTAGGGTTAGTGTCAGGGTTTGGGTTTGGTTTATGGTTAGGGTCAGGGTTAGGGTTTTGGTTAGGGATAGGATTATGGTTTGGATTAGTGTTAGTGTTAGGTTAGTGTGTGGGTTAGGGTTAGGTTTAGGGTTTGGGTTAGGGTTAGCGTTAGGGTTTGGGTTAGGGTTAGGGTTAGGGTTGGGGTTAGGGTTTGGGTTTGGGTTAGGGTTAGGGTTAGGGTTAGTGTTAGGGTTAGGGTTAGGGTTTGGGTTAGGGTTTGGGTTAGGGTTATGGTTAGGTTTAGGGTTTGGTTTAGTTCTGGGGTTAGGGTTAGTGTTATGGTTAGGGTTTGGGTTTGGGTTAGGGTTAGGGTTAGGGTTAGGTTTTGGGTTAGTGTTAGTGTTAAGGTTAGGGTTAGAGTTAGGTTTATGTTTGGGTTACGGTTAGTGTTAGGTTTAGGGTTAGGGTTTGGGTTTGTGTTAGGTTTAGGGTTAAGGATTGGGTTTGGGTTAGGGTGAGGGTTAGGTTTAGGGTTTGGGTTAGGGTTAGGGTTAGGGTTAGGGTTAGGGTTAGTGTTAGTGCAAGGGTTAGGGTTTGGTTTAGGGTTTGGTTAAGGGTTAGGGTGAGGGTTGGGGGTACGATTAGGGTTAGGATTATGGATATGGTTACGGTTAGGGTTAGGGTTAGGATTAGGGTTACGGTTAGGAATATTGTTAGGTTTTGGGTTAGGGTTAGAGTTAGGGTTAGGGTTAGGGTTTGGGTTTCGGTTAGGATTAGGTTTAGGCTTAGGGTTAGGGTTAGGTTTAGGGTTAGGGTTAGGGTTCAGGTTAGGTTTAGGGTTAAGGTTAGGGTTTGGGTTCGGATTAGTGTCAGGATTAGGGTTTGGTTTAGGGTTAGCTTGAGGGTTAGGGTTAGTGTTAGGGTTAGGATTAGGGGTAGGGTTACGGTTAGGATTAGGGTTAGGACTAGGGTTACTGTTAGGATTAGTGTTAGGTTTTGGGTTAGGGTTAGAGTTAGGGTTAGGGTTTGGGATAGGGTTTTGGTTTGGGTTAGGGTTAGGCTTAGGTTTAGGGTTAGCGTGAGGGGTACGTGTAGGGTTAGGGTTAGGGTTAGTGCTCGAGGTTAGGGATTAGGGGTTAGGGTTAGTGTTACGGTGAGGGGTAGGGTTAGTGTTAGGGTTTGGGATTGAGTTAGGGTTAGGGTCAGGGTTAGGGTTCTGGTTAGGGTTAGGATTAGGGTTTGGGTTAGGATTAGTGTTAGGTTAGGTTTTGGGTTAGGGTTAGGTTTAGAGTTTGGTTTAATGTTAGGGTTAGTGTTAGGGTTAGCTTTAGGCTTTGGTTTTGGTTAGTGTTAGGGTTAAGGTTAGGGTTTGGGTTAGGGTTAGGTTTTGGGTTATGGTTAGGTTTAGGGTTAGGGTTTGGGTTAGGGTAAAGGTTAGGGTAAGGGTTAGTGTTAGGGTTTGAGTTTGGGTTAGGTTGGGTTAGGGTTAGGGTTAGGGTTTGGGTTTGGGTTAGGTTTTTGGTTAGGGTTTGCGTTTGGGTTAGGGTCAGGGTTAGGGTTAGGGTTTGGGTTAGGGTTAGGGTTAGGTTTAGGGTTAGGGTTAGTGCAAGGGTTAGGGTTTGGTTTTGGGTTTGGTTTAGGGTTAGGGTTAGGGTTTGGTTTAGGGTTAGTGTTAGGGTTAGGTTTAGGGTTTGGTTTAGGGTTAGGGTTAGGGTTAAAGTTAGGGTTTGTGTTTAGGTTACTTTTAGGGTTAGGGTTAGGGTTTGGGTTAGGGTTAGTGTCAGGATTAGGGTTTGGGTTAGGGTTAGGGTGAGGGTTAGGGTTAGGGTTAGGGTTAGGATTAGGGATATGGTTACGGTTAGGGTTAGGGTTAGGATTAGGGTTACGGTTAGGAATAGGGTTAGGTTTTGGGTTAGGGTTAGAGTTAGGGTTAGAGTTAGGGTTTGGGTTTGGGTTAGGATTAGGTTTAGGGTTAGGTTTAGGGTTAGGGTTAGGGTTAGGGTTAGCGTTAGGTTTAGGGTTAGGGTTAGGGTTAGGGTTAGGGTTAGGGTTAGGGTTATGGTTAGCTTTAGGCTTTGGTTTGGGTTAGTGTTAGGGTTAAGGTTAGGGTTGGGTTAGGTTTAGGTTTTGGTTTATGGTTAGGTTTAGGGTTAGGGTTTGGATTAGGGTTAAGGTTAGGGTTAGGGTTAGGGTTAGTGTTAGGGTTTGGGTTTGTGTTAGCGTTAGGTTTAGGGTTAGGGTTAGGGTAAGGGTTAGGGTTTGGGTTAGGTTTTGGGTTAGTGTTAGGGTTAGGTTTAGGGTTAGGGTTAGGGTTAGTGCTCGAGGTTAGGGGTTAGGGGT
>JAJHUQ010000032.1:10212500-10222500 GCA_035773235.1 Eospalax fontanierii
GGGTTAGCTTTAGGCTTTGGTTTTGGTTAGTGTTAGGGTTAAGGTTAGGGTTTGGGTTAGGGTTAGGTTTTGGGTTATGGTTAGGTTTAGGGTTAGGGTTTGGGTTAGGGTAAAGGTTAGGGTAAGGGTTAGTGTTAGGGTTTGAGTTTGGGTTAGGTTGGGTTAGGGTTAGGGTTAGGGTTTGGGTTTGGGTTAGGTTTTTGGTTAGGGTTTGCGTTTGGGTTAGGGTCAGGGTTAGGGTTAGGGTTTGGGTTAGGGTTAGGGTTAGGTTTAGGGTTAGGGTTAGTGCAAGGGTTAGGGTTTGGGTTTGGGTTTGGTTTAGGGTTAGGGTTAGGGTTTGGTTTAGGGTTAGTGTTACGGTTAGGTTTAGGGTTTGGTTTAGGGTTAGGGTTAGGGTTAAAGTTAGGGTTTGTGTTTAGGTTAGTTTTAGGGTTAGGTTTAGGGTTTGGGTTAGGGTTAGTGTCAGGATTAGGGTTTGGGTTAGGGTTAGGGTGAGGGTTAGGGTTAGGGTTAGGGTTAGGATTAGGGATATGGTTACGGTTAGGGTTAGGGTTAGGATTAGGGTTACGGTTAGGAATAGGGTTAGGTTTTGGGTTACGGTTAGAGTTAGGGTTAGGGTTAGGGTTTGGGTTTGGGTTAGGATTAGGTTTAGGGTTAGGTTTAGGGTTAGGGTTAGGGTTAGGGTTAGCGTTAGGTTTAGGGTTAGGGTTAGGGTTAGGGTTAGGGTTAGGGTTAGGGTTATGGTTAGCTTTAGGCTTTGGTTTGGGTTAGTGTTAGGGTTAAGGTTAGGGTTGGGTTAGGTTTAGGTTTTGGTTTATGGTTAGGTTTAGGGTTAGGGTTTGGATTAGGGTTAAGGTTAGGGTTAGGGTTAGGGTTAGTGTTAGGGTTTGGGTTTGTGTTAGCGTTAGGTTTAGGGTTAGGGTTAGGGTAAGGGTTAGGGTTTGGGTTAGGTTTTGGGTTAGTGTTAGGGTTAGGTTTAGGGTTAGTGTTAGGTTTTGGGTTAGGGTTAGGTATAGGGCTAGGTGTTGTCGGTTAGTGGTTAGGCTTAGTGTTAGGGTTAGGGTTAGGGTTAGTGTCAGGGTTTGGGTTTGGTTTATGGGTAGGGTCAGGGTTAGGGTTTTGGTTAGGGATAGGATTATGGTTTGGATTAGTGTTAGTGTTAGGTTATGGTGTGGGTTAGTTTTAGGTTTAGGGTTTGGGTTAGGGTTAGGGTTAGGGTTTGGGTTAGGGTTAGGGTTAGGGTTGGGGTTAGGTTTTGGGTTTGGGTTAGGGTTAGGGTTAGTGTTAGGGTTAGGGTTAGGGTTTGGGTTAGGGTTTGGGTTAGGGTTATGGTTAGGTTTAGGGTTTGGTTTAGTTCTGGGGTTAGGGTTAGTGTTATGGTTAGGGTTTGGGTTTGGGTTAGGCTTAGGGTTAGGGTTAGGGTTAGGTTTTGGGTTAGTGTTAGTGTTAGGGTTAGGGTTAGAGTTAGAGTTATGTTTGGGTTAGGGTTAGTGTTAGGTTTAGGGTTAGGGTTTGGGTTTGTGTTAGGTTTAGGGTTAAGAATTGGGTTTGGGTTAGGGTGAGGGTTAGGTTTAGGGTTTGGGTTAGGGTTAGGGTTACGTTTAGGGTTAGGTTTAGTGCAAGGTTTAGGGTTTGGTTTAGGGTTAGGTTTAGGGTTAGGGTAAGGCTTTGGTTTAGGGTTAGTGTTAGGGTTAGGTTTAGGGTTAGGGTTAGGGTTAGGGTTAAGGTTAGGGTTTGGGTTTAGGTTAGTTTTAGGGTTAGCGTTAGGGTTTGGGTTAGGGTTAGTGTCAGGATTAGGGTTTGGGTTAGGGTTAGTGTGAGGGTTAGGTTTAGGGTTAGGGTTAGGATTAGGGATAGGATTACGGTTAGGGTTAGGGTTAGGATTAGGGTTACGGTTAGCATTAGGGTTAGGGTTAGGGTTAGGGCTAGAGGTTAGGGGTTAAGGGTTAGGCTTAGTGTTAGGGTTAGGTGTAGGGTTAGTGTTAGGGTTTGGGTTTGAGTTAGGGTTAGGGTCAGTGTTAGAGTTTTGGTTAGGGTTAGGATTACGGTTTGGGTTAGGGTTTTGGTTAGGGTTAGGATTACGGTTTGGGTTAGGGTTAGTGTTAGGTTAGGTTTTGGGTTAGGTTTAGGTTTAGGGTTTGGGTTAGGGTTAGGGTTAGGGTTTGGGTTAAGGTTAGGATTAGGGTTGGGGTTAGGTTTTGTGTTCGGTTTAGTGTTAGGATTAGTTTTAGGGTTAGGGTTTGGGTTTGGTTTAGGTTTTGGTTTTAGTTAGTGTTAGGATTAGGGTTTGGGTTAAGGTAAGGGTTATGGTTTGGGTTAGGTTTAGGGTTTGGTTTTAGTTAGGGTTAGGGTTAGGGTTAGTGTTAGGTTTAGGTGAGGGTTACTGTTTGGGTTTGGGTTAGGGTTAGGGTAAGGTTTAGGGTTAAGGTTTGGGTTAGGGTTTGGGTGAGGGTTATTGTTAGGTTATGGTTTGGGTTAGGGTTAGGGTTAGGTTTAGGGTTAGGTTTAGGGTTTGGGTTAGGATGACATTAGGGTTAATGTTAGGGTTTGCGTTAGGATTAGGTTTAGGGTTTGGGTTAGAGTTAGGGTTAGAGTTAGGGTTAGAGGTAGGGATAGGGTTAGAGTTTGGGTTAGGTTTAGGGTTAGGGTGAGGTTTAGGGTTTTATGTTTGGTTTGGGTTAGGTTAGTATTAGGGTTAGGGTTAGGGTTTGGGTTAGGGTTAGAATTAGGGTTAGAGTTACGGTATGGGTTAGGGTTAAGGATAGGGTTAGGGTTAGGGTTAGGGTTAGGGTTTGGGTTTGGGTTAGGTTTAGGGTTAGGGTTAGTGTTTGGCTTCGGGTTAGTGTCAGGATTAGGGTTTGGGTTAGGGTTTGGGTGAGGTTTAGGGTTAGGGTTAGGGTTAGGATTAGGAATAGGGTTACGGTTAGGATTAGTGTTAGGACTAGGGTTACTGTTAGGATTAGTGTTAGGTTTTGGGTTAGGGTTAGAGTTAGGGTTAGGGTTTGGGATAGGGTTTCGGTTTGGGTTAGGGTTAGGCTTAGGTTTAGGGTTAGGGTTAGGGGTAGTGCTCGAGGTTAGGGGTTAGGGTTAGATTTACGGTTAGGGGTAGGGTAAGTGTTAGGTTTGGGATTGAGTTAGGGTTACGGTCAGGGTTAGGGTTTTGGTTAGGGTTAGGATTAGGGTTTGGGGTAGGATTAGTGTTAGGTTAGGTTTTGGGTTAGGGTTAGGTTTAGGGTTTGGTTTAGTGTTAGGGTTAGGGTTAGGGTTAGCTTTAGGCTTTGGTTTGGGTTAGAGTTAGGGTTAAGGTTAGGGTTTGGGTTAGGGTTAGGTTTTGGGTTATGGTTAGGTTTAGGGTTAGGGTTTGGGTTAGGGTAAGGGTTAGTGTTAGGGTTTGGGTTTGGGTTAGCTTGGGTTAGGGTTAGGGTTAGGGTTTGGGTTTGGGTTAGGTTTAGGGTTAGGGTTTGCTTTTGGGTTAGGGTGAGGGTTAGGGTTAGGGTTTGGGTTAGGGTTAGGGTTAGGGTTAGGGTTAGTGCAAGGGTTAGGGTTTGGTTTAGGGTTTGGTTTAGGGTTAGGGTGAGGGTTAGGGTTAGGGTTAGGTTTAGGATTAGGGATATGGTTACGGTTAGGGTTAGGGTTAGGATTAGGGTTACGGTTAGGAATATTGTTAGGTTTTGGGTTAGGGTTAGAGTTAGGGTTAGGGTTAGGGTTTGGGTTTCGGTTAGGATTAGGTTTAGGGTTAGGGTTAGGGTTAGGTTTAGGGTTAGGGTTAGGGTTAAGGTTAGGTTTAGGGTTAGGGTTAGGGTTTGGGTTGGGATTAGTGTCAGGATTAGGGTTTGGTTTAGAGTTAGGTTGAGGTTTAGGGTTAGGGTTAGGGTTAGGATTAGGGATAGGGTTACGGTTAGGATTAGGGTTAGGACTAGGGTTACTGTTAGGATTAGTGTTAGGTTTTGGGTTAGGGTTAGAGTTAGGGTTAGGTTTTGGGAAAGCGTTTTGGTTTCGGTTAGGGTTAGGCTTAGGTTTAGGGTTAGGGTGAGGGTTAGATTTAGGGTTAGGGTTAGGGTTAGTGCTCGAGGTTAGGGGTTAGGGGTTAGGGTTAGTGTTACGGTGAGAGGTAGGGTTAGTGTTAGGGTTTGGGATTGAGTTAGGGTTAGGGTCAGGGTTAGGGTTTTGGTTAGGGTTAGGATTAGGGTTTGGGTTAGGATTAGTGTTAGGTTAGGTTTTGGGTTAGGGTTAGGTTTAGGGTTTGGTTTAATGTTAGGGTTAGTGTTAGGGTTAGCTTTAGGCTTTGGTTTTGGTTAGTGTTAGGATTAAGGTTAGGGTTTGGGTTAGGGTTACGTTTAGGGTTATGGTTAGGTTTAGGGTTAGGGTTTGGGTTAGGGTAAAGGTTAGGGTAAGGGTTAGTGTTAGGGTTTGGGTTTGGGTTAGGTTGGGTTAGGGTTAGGGTTAGGGTTTGGGTTTGGGTTAGGTTTAGGGTTAGGGTTTGCGTTTGGGTTAGGGTCAGGGTTAGGGTTAGGGTTTGGGTTAGGGTTAGGGTTAGGGTTAGGGTTAGTGCAAGGGTTAGGGTTTGGTTTTGGGTTTGGTTTAGGGTTAGGGTTAGGGTTTGGTTTAGGGTTAGTGTTAGGGTTAGGTTTAGGGTTTGGTTTAGGGTTAGGGTTAGGGTTAAAGTTAGGGTTTGTGTTTAGGTTACTTTTAGAGTTAGGGTTAGGGTTTGGGTTAGGGTTAGTGTCAGGATTAGGGTTTGGGTTAGGGTTAGGGTGAGGGTTAGGGTTAGGGTTAGGGTTAGGATTAGGGATATGGTTACGGTTAGGGTTAGGGTTAGGATTAGGGTTACGGTTAGGAATAGGGTTAGGTTTTGGGTTAGGGTTAGAGTTAGGGTTAGGGTTAGGGTTTGGGTTTGGGTTAGGATTAGGTTTAGGGTTAGGGTTAGGGTTAGGTTTAGGGTTAGGATTAGGGTTAGCGTTAGGTTTAGGGTTAGGGTTAGGGTTAGGGTTAGGGTTATGGTTAGCTTTAGGTTTTGTTTTTTGTTAGTGTTAGGGTTAAGGTTAGGGTTGGGTTAGGTATAGGTTTTGGTTTATGGTTAGGTTTAGGGTTAGGGTTTGGGTTAGGGTTAAGGTTAGGGTTAGGGTTAGTGTTAGGGTTTGGGTTTGTGTTAGGGTTTGGTTTAGGGTTAGGGTTAGGGTAAGGTTTAGGGTTTGGGTTAGGTTTTGGGTTAGTGTTAGGGTTAGGTTTAGGGTTAGTGTTAGGTTTTGGGTTAGGGTAAGGTATAGGGCTAGGGGTTGTCGGTTAGTGGTTAGGCTTAGTGTTAGGGTTAGGGTTAGGGTTAGTGTCAGGGTTTGGGTTTGGTTTATGGTTAGGGTCAGGGTTAGGGTTTTGGTTAGGGATAGGATTATGGTTTGGATTAGTGTTAGTGTTAGGTTAGTGTGTGGGTTAGGGTTAGGTTTAGGGTTTGGGTTAGGGTTAGCGTTAGGGTTTGGGTTAGGGTTAGGGTTAGGGTTGGGGTTAGGGTTTGGGTTTGGGTTAGGGTTAGGGTTAGGGTTAGTGTTAGGGTTAGGGTTAGGGTTTGGGTTAGGGTTTGGGTTAGGGTTATGGTTAGGTTTAGGGTTTGGTTTAGTTCTGGGGTTAGGGTTAGTGTTATGGTTAGGGTTTGGGTTTGGGTTAGGGTTAGGGTTAGGGTTAGGTTTTGGGTTAGTGTTAGTGTTAAGGTTAGGGTTAGAGTTAGGGTTATGTTTGGGTTACGGTTAGTGTTAGGTTTAGGGTTAGGGTTTGGGTTTGTGTTAGGTTTAGGGTTAAGGATTGGGTTTGGGTTAGGGTGAGGGTTAGGTTTAGGGTTTGGGTTAGGGTTAGGGTTAGGGTTAGGGTTAGGGTTAGTGTTAGTGCAAGGGTTAGGGTTTGGTTTAGGGTTTGGTTGAGGGTTAGGGTGAGGGTTAGGGTTAGGATTAGGGTTAGGATTATGGATATGGTTACGGTTAGGGTTAGGGTTAGGATTAGGGTTACGGTTAGGAATATTGTTAGGTTTTGGGTTAGGGTTAGAGTTAGGGTTAGGGTTAGGGTTTGGGTTTCGGTTAGGATTAGGTTTAGGCTTAGGGTTAGGGTTAGGTTTAGGGTTAGGGTTAGGGTTCAGGTTAGGTTTAGGGTTAAGGTTAGGGTTTGGGTTCGGATTAGTGTCAGGATTAGGGTTTGGTTTAGGGTTAGGTTGAGGGTTAGCGTTAGTGTTAGGGTTAGGATTAGGGGTAGGGTTGCGGTTAGGATTAGGGTTAGGACTAGGGTTACTGTTAGGATTAGTGTTAGGTTTTGGGTTAGGGTTAGAGTTAGGGTTAGGGTTTGGGATAGGGTGTTGGTTTGGGTTAGGGTTAGGCTTAGGTTTAGGGTTAGGGTGAGGGTTACGTTTAGGGTTAGGGTTAGGGTTAGTGCTCGAGGTTAGGGATTAGGGGTTAGGGTTAGTGTTACGGTGAGGGGTAGGGTTAGTGTTAGGGTTTGGGATTGAGTTAGGGTTAGGGTCAGGGTTAGGGTTCTGGTTAGGGTTAGGATTAGGATTTGGGTTAGGATTAGTGTTAGGTTAGGTTTTGGGTTAGGGTTAGGTTTAGAGTTTGGTTTAATGTTAGGGTTAGTGTTAGGGTTAGCTTTAGGCTTTGGTTTTGGTTAGTGTTAGGGTTAAGGTTAGGGTTTGGGTTAGGGTTAGGTTTTGGGTTATGGTTAGGTTTAGGGTTAGGGTTTGGGTTAGGGTAAAGGTTAGGGTAAGGGTTAGTGTTAGGGTTTGAGTTTGGGTTAGGTTGGGTTAGGGTTAGGGTTAGGGTTTGGGTTTGGGTTAGGTTTAGGGTTAGGGTTTGCGTTTGGGTTAGGGTCAGGGTTAGGGTTAGGGTTTGGGTTAGGGTTAGGGTTAGGGTTAGGGTTAGGGTTAGTGCAAGGGTTAGGGTTTGGTTTTGGGTTTGGTTTAGGGTTAGGGTTAGGGTTTGGTTTAGGGTTAGTGTTAGGGTTAGGTTTAGGGTTTGGTTTAGGGCTAGGGCTAGGGTTAAAGTTAGGGTTTGTGTTTAGGTTACTTTTAGGGTTAGGGTTAGGGTTTGGGTTAGGGTTAGTGTCAGCATTAGGGTTTGGGTTAGTGTTAGGCCGAGGGTTAGGGTTAGGGTTAGGGTTACGATTAGGGATATGGTTACGGTTAGGGTTAGGGTTAGGATTAGGGTTACGGTTAGGAATAGGGTTAGGTTTTGGGTTAGGGTTAGAGTTAGGGTTAGGGTTAGGGTTTGGGTTTGGGTTAGGATTAGGTTTAGGGTTAGGTTTAGGGTTAGGGTTAGGGTTAGGGTTAGCGTTAGGTTTAGGGTTAGGGTTAGGGTTAGGGTTAGGGTTAGGGTTATGGTTAGCTTTAGGCTTTGGTTTGGGTTAGTGTTAGGGTTAAGGTTAGGGTTGGGTTAGGTTTAGGTTTTGGTTTATGGTTAGGTTTAGGGTTAGGGTTTGGATTAGGGTTAAGGTTAGGGTTAGGGTTAGGGTTAGTGTTAGGGTTTGGGTTTGTGTTAGCGTTAGGTTTAGGGTTAGGGTTAGGGTAAGGGTTAGGGTTTGGGTTTGTGTTAGCGTTAGGTTTAGGGTTAGGGTTAGGGTAAGGGTTAGGGTTTGGGTTAGGTTTTGGGTTAGTGTTAGGGTTAGGTTTAGGGTTAGTGTTAGGTTTTGGGTTAGGGTTAGGTATAAGGCTAGGTGTTGTCGGTTAGTGGTTAGGCTTAGTGTTAGGGTTAGGGTTAGGGTTAGTGTCAGGGTTTGGGTTTGGTTTATGGGTAGGGTCAGGGTTAGGGTTTTGGTTAGGGATAGGATTATGGTTTGGATTAGTGTTAGTGTTAGGTTATGGTGTGGGTTAGGGTTAGGTTTAGGGTTTGGGTTAGGGTTAGGGTTAGGGTTTGGGTTAGGGTTAGGGTTAGGGTTGGGGTTAGGTTTTGGGTTTGGGTTAGGGTTAGGGTTAGTGTTAGGGTTAGGGTTAGGGTTTGGGTTAGGGTTTGGGTTAGGGTTATGGTTAGGTTTAGGGTTTGGTTTAGTTCTGGGGTTAGGGTTAGTGTTATGGTTAGGGTTTGGGTTTGGGTTAGGGTTAGGGTTAGGGTTAGGTTTTGGGTTAGTGTTAGTGTTAGGGTTAGGGTTAGAGTTAGAGTTATGTTTGGGTTAGGGTTAGTGTTAGGTTTAGGGTTAGGGTTTGGGTTTGTGTTAGGTTTAGGGTTAAGAATTGGGTTTGGGTTAGGGTGAGGGTTAGGTTTAGGGTTTGGGTTAGGGTTAGGGTTACGTTTAGGGTTAGGTTTAGTGCAAGGTTTAGGGTTTGGTTTAGGGTTAGGTTTAGGGTTAGGGTAAGGCTTTGGTTTAGGGTTAGTGTTAGGGTTAGGTTTAGGGTTAGGGTTAGGGTTAGGGTTAAGGTTAGGGTTTGGGTTTAGGTTAGTTTTAGGGTTAGGGTTAGGGTTTGGGTTTGGGTTAGGGTCAGGATTAGGGTTTGGGTTAGGGTTAGTGTGAGGGTTAGGGTTAGGGTTAGGGTTAGGATTAGGGATAGGATTACGGTTAGGGTTAGGGTTAGGATTAGGGTTACGTTTAGCATTAGGGTTAGGGTTAGGGTTAGGGCTAGAGGTTAGGGGTTAAGGTTAGCCTTAGTGTTAGGGTTAGGGGTAGGGTTAGTGTTAGGGTTTGGGTTTGAGTTAGGGTTAGGGTCAGTGTTAGGGTTTTGGTTAGGGTTAGGATTACGGTTTGGGTTAGGGTTTTGGTTAGTGTTAGGATTACGGTTTGGGTTGGGGTTTTGGTTAGGGTTAGGATTACGGTTTGGGTTAGGGTTTTGGTTAGGGTTAGGATTACGGTTTGGCTTAGGGTTAGTGTTAGGTTAGGTTTTGGGTTAGGTTTAGGTTTAGGGTTTGGGTTAGGGTTAGGGTTAGGGTTTGGGTTAGGGTTAGGATTAGGGTTGGGGTTAGGTTTTGTGTTTGGTTTAGTGTTAGGATTAGTTTTAGGGTTAGGGTTTGGGTTTGGTTTAGGTTTTGGTTTTAGTTAGTGTTAGGATTAGGGTTTGGGTTAGGGTAAGGGTTATGGTTTGGGTTAGGTTTAGGGTTTGGTTTTAGTTAGGGTTAGGGTTAGGGTTAGTGTTAGGTTTAGGTGAGGGTTACTGTTTGGGTTTCGGTTAGGGTTAGGGTAAGGTTTAGGGTTAGGGTTTGGGTTAGGGTTTGGGTGAGGGTTAGTGTCAGGATTAGGGTTTGGGTTAGGGTTAGGGTGAGGGTTAGGGTTAGGGTTAGGGTTAGGATTAGGGATATGGTTACGGTTAGGGTTACGGTTAGGATTAGGGTTACGGTTAGGAATAGGGTTAGGTTTTGGGTTAGGGTTAGGGTTAGGGTTAGGGTTTGGGATAGGGTTTTGGTTTGGGTTAGGGTTAGGCTTAGGTTTAGGGTTAGGGTGAGGGTTAGGTTTAGGGTTAGGGTTAGGGTTTGTGCTCGAGGTTAGGGGTTAGGGGTTAGGGTTAGTGTTACGGTGAGGGGTAGGGTTAGTGTTAGGGTTTGGGATTGAGTTAGAGTTAGGGTCAGGGTTAGGGTTTTGGTTAGGGTTAGGATTAGGGTTTGGGTTAGGATTAGTGTTAGGTTAGGTTTTGGGTTAGGGTAAGGTTTAGGGTTTGGTTTAATGTTAGGGTTAGTGTTAGGGTTAGCTTTAGGCTTTGGTTTTGGTTAGTGTTAGGGTTAAGGTTAGGGTTTGGGTTAGGGTTAGGTTTTGGGTTATGGTTAGGTTTAGGGTTAGGGTTTGGGTTAGGGTAAAGGTTAGGGTAAGGGTTAGTGTTAGGGTTTGGGTTTGGGTTAGGTTGGGTTAGGGTTAGGGTTAGGGTTTGGGTTTGGGTTAGGTTTAGGGTTAGGGTTTGCGTTTGGGTTAGGGTCAGGGTTAGGGTTAGGGTTTGGGTTAGGGTTATGGTTAGGGTTATGGTTAGGGTTAGTGCAAGGGTTAGGGTTTGCTTTTGGGTTTGGTTTAGGGTTAGGGTTAGGGTTTGGTTTAGGGTTAGTGTTAGGGTTAGGTT
>JAJHUQ010000032.1:10235000-10237500 GCA_035773235.1 Eospalax fontanierii
GGTTAGGATTAGGGTTAGGGTTAGGGTTTGGGTTAGGGTTAGAATTAGGTTTAGAGTTACGGTATGGGTTAGGGTTAAGGATAGGGTTAGGGTTAGGGTTAGGGTTAGGGTTTGGGTTTGGGTTAGGTTTAGGGTTAGGGTTAGGGTTTGGGTTCGGGTTAGTGTCAGGATTAGGGTTTGGGTTAGGGTTAGGGTGAGGTTTAGGATTAGGGTTAGGGTTAGGATTAGGATTAGGGTTACGGTTAGGATTAGGGTTAGGACTAGGGTTACTGTTAGGATTAGTGTTAGGTTTTGGGTTAGGGTTAGAGTTAGGGTTAGGGTTTGGGATAGGGTTTCGGTTTGGGTTAGGGTTAGGCTTAGGTTTAGGGTTAGGGTTAGGGGTAGTGCTCGAGGTTAGGGGTTAGGGTTAGTGTTACGGTTAGGGGTAGGGTAAGCGTTAGGGTTTGGGATTGAGTTAGGGTTACGGTCAGGGTTAGGGTTTTGGTTAGGGTTAGCATTAGGGTTTGGGGTAGGATTAGTGTTAGGTTAGGTTTTGGGTTAGGGTTAGGTTTAGGGTTTGGTTTAGTGTTAGGGTTAGGGTTAGGGTTAGCTTTAGGCTTTGGTTTGGGTTAGAGTTAGGGTTAAGGTTAGAGTTTGGGTTAGGGTTAGGTTTTGGGTTATGGTTAGGTTTAGGGTTAGGGTTTGGGTTAGGGTAAGGGTTAGTGTTAGGGTTTGGGTTTGGGTTAGGTTGGGTTAGGGTTAGGGTTAGGGTTTGGGTTTGGGTTAGGTTTAGGGTTAGGGTTTGCTTTTGGGTTAGGGTGAGGGTTAGGGTTAGGGTTTGGATTAGGGTTAGGGTTAGGGTTAGGGTTAGGGTTAGTGCAAGGGTTAGGGTTTGGTTTAGGGTTTGGTTTAGGGTTAGGGTGAGGGTTAGGGTTAGGGTTAGGTTTAGGATTAGGGATATGGTTACGGTTAGGGTTAGGGTTAGGATTAGGGTTACGGTTAGGAATATTGTTAGGTTTTGGGTTAGGGTTAGAGTTAGGGTTAGGGTTAGGGTTTGGGTTTCGGTTAGGATTAGGTTTAGGGTTAGGGTTAGGGTTAGGTTTAGGGTTAGGGTTAGGGTTAAGGTTAGGTTTAGGGTTAGGGTTAGGGTTTGGGTTCGGATTAGTGTCAGGATTAGGGTTTGGTTTAGAGTTAGGTTGAGGTTTAGGGTTAGGGTTAGGGTTAGGATTAGGGATAGGGTTACGGTTAGGATTAGGGTTAGGACTAGGGTTACTGTTAGGATTAGTGTTAGGTTTTGGGTTAGGGTTAGAGTTAGGGTTAGGGTTTGGGATAGCGTTTTGGTTTCGTTTAGGGTTAGGCTTAGGTTTAGGGTTAGGGTGAGGGTTAGGTTTAGGGTTAGGGTTAGGGTTAGTGCTCGAGGTTAGGGGTTAGGGGTTAGGGTTAGTGTTACGGTGAGGGGTAGGGTTAGTGTTAGGGTTTGGGATTGAGTTAGGGTTAGGGTCAGGGTTAGGGTTAGGTTTAGGTGAGGGTTACTGTTTGGGTTTGGGTTAGGGTTAGGGTAAGGTTTAGGGTTAGGGTTTGGGTTAGGGTTTGGGTGAGGGTTAGTGTTAGGTTATGGTTTGGGTTAGGGTTAGGGTTAGGGTTAGGGTTAGGATTAGGTTTAGGGTTTGGGTTAGGGTGAGGTTAGGGTTAATGTTAGGGTTTGGGTTAGGATTAGGTTTAGGGTTTGGGTTAGAGTTAGGGTTAGAGGTAGGGTTAGGGTTAGAGTTTGGGTTAGGTTTAGGGTTAGGGTGAGGTTTAGGTTTTGGGTTTGGGTTTGGGTTTGGTTAGGATTAGGATTAGTGTTAGGTTTTGGGTTAGGGTTAGAGTTAGGGTTAGGGTTTGGGATAGGGTTTCGGTTTGGGTTAGGGTTAGGCTTAGGTTTAGGGTTAGGGTGAGGGTTAGTGCTCGAGGTTAGGGGTTAGGGGTTAGGGTTAGTGTTACGGTTAGGGGTAGGGTTAGTGTTAGGGTTTGGGATTTAGTTAGGGTTAGGGTCAGGGTTAGGGTTTTGGTTAGGGTTAGGATTAGGGTTTGGGTTAGGATTAGTGTTAGGTTAGGTTTTGGGTTAGGGTTAGGTTTAGCGTTTCGTTTAGTGTTAGTGTTAGGGTTAGGGTTAGCTTTAGGCTTTGGTTTGGGTTAGTGTTAGGGTTAAGGTTAGGGTTTGGGTTACGGTTAGGTTTTCGGTTATGGTTAGGTTTAGGGTTAGGGTTTGGGTTAGGGTAAAGGTTAGGGTAACGGTTAGTGTTAGGGTTAGGGTTTGGGTTAGGTTGGGTTAGGGTTAGGGTTAGGGTTTGGGTTTGGGTTAGGTTTAGGGTTAGGGTTTGCGTTTGGATTAGGGTGAGGGTTAGGGTTAGGGTTCGGGTTAGGGTTAGGGTTAGGTTTAGGGTTAGGGTTAGTGCAAGGGTTAGGGTTTGGTTTAGGGTTTGGTTTAGGGTTAGGGTTAGGGTTTGGTTTAGGGTTAGTGTTAGGGTTAGGTTTAGGG
>JAJHUQ010000032.1:10262500-10267500 GCA_035773235.1 Eospalax fontanierii
TAGGGTTAGGGTTTGGGTTAGGGTTAGGGTTAGGGTTAGGGTTAGGGTTAGTGCAAGGGTTAGGGTTTGGTTTTGGGTTTGGTTTAGGGTTAGGGCTAGGGTTAAAATTAGGGTTTGTGTTTAGGTTACTTTTAGGGTTAGGGTTAGGGTTGGGGTTTGGATTAGGTTTAGGGTTAGGGTTTGCGTTTGGGTTAGGGTCAGGGTTAGGGTTAGGGTTTGGGTTAGGGTTAGGGTTAGGGTTAGGGTTAGGGTTAGTGCAAGGGTTAGGGTTTGGTTTTGGGTTTGTTTTAGGGTTAGGGTTAGGGTTTGGTTTAGGGTTTGTGTTAGGGTTAGGTTTAGGGTTTGGTTTAGGGTTAGGGTTAGGGTTAAAGTTAGGGTTTGTGTTTAGGTTACTTTTAGGGTTAGGGTTAGGGTTTGGGTTAGGGTTAGTGTCAGGATTAGGGTTTGGGTTAGGGTTAGGGTGAGGGTTAGGGTTAGGGTTAGGGTTAGGATTAGGGATATGGTTATGGTTAGGGTTAGGGTTAGGATTAGGGTTACGGTTAGGAATAGGATTAGGTTTTGGGTTAGGGTTAGCGTTAGGATTTGGGTTAGGATTTGGGTTTGGGTTAGGATTAGGTTTAGGGTTAGGGTTAGGGTTAGGTTTAGGGTTAGGGTTAGGGTTAGCGTTAGGTTTAGGGTTAGGGTTAGGGTTAGGGTTAGGTTTATGGTTAGCTTTAGGCTTTGGTTTGGGTTAGTGTTAGGGTTAAGGTTAGGGTTGGGTTAGGTTTAGGTTTTGGTTTATGGTTAGGTTTAGGGTTAGGGTTTGGGTTAGGGTTAAGGTTAGGGTTAGGGTTAGGGTTAGTGTTAGGGTTTGGGTTTGGGTTAGGGTTAGGTTTACGGTTAGGGTTAGGGTAAGGGTTAGGGTTTGGGTTAGGTTTTCGGTTAGTGTTAGGGTTAGGTTTAGGGTTAGTGTTAGGTTTTGGGTTAGGGCTAGGTATAGGGCTAGGGGTTGTCGGTTAGTGGTTAGGCTTAGTGTTAGGGTTAGGGTTAGGGTTAGTGTCAGGGTTTGGGTTTGGGTTATGGTTAGGGTCAGGGTTAGGGTTTTGGTTAGGGATAGGATTATGGTTTGGATTAGTGTTAGTGTTAGGTTAGGGTGTGGGTTAGGGTTAGGTTTAGGGTTTGGGTTAGGGTTAGGTTTAGGGTTTGGGTTAGGGTTAGGGTTAGGGTTGGGGTTAGGGTTTGGGTTAGGGTTAGGGTTTGGGATAGGGTTTCGGTTTGGGTTAGGTTTAGGCTTAGGTTTAGGGTTAGGGTGAGGGTTAGTGCTCGAAGTTATGGGTTAGGGGTTAGGGTTAGTGTTACGGTTAGGGGTAGGGTTAGTGTTAGGGTTTGGGATTGAGTTAGGGTTAGGGTCAGGGTTAGGGTTTTGGTTAGGGTTAGGATTAAGGTTTGGGTTAGGATTAGTGTTAGGTTAGGTTTTGGGTTAGGGTTAGGTTTAGCGTTTCGTTTAGTGTTAGGGTTAGGGTTAGGGTTAGCTTTAGGCTTTGGTTTGGGTTAGTGTTAGGGTTAAGGTTAGGGTTTGGGTTAGGGTTAGGTTTTGGGTTATGGTTAGGTTTAGGGTTAGGGTTTGGGTTAGGGTAAAGGTTAGGGTAAGGGTTAGTGTTAGGGTTAGGGTTTGGGTTAGGTTGGGTTAGGGTTAGGGTTAGGGTTTGGGTTTGGGTTAGGTTTAGGGTTAGGGTTTGCGTTTGGATTAGGGTGAGGGTTAGGGTTAGGGTTTGGGTTAGGGTTAGGGTTAAGGTTAAGGTTAGGGTTAGGGTTAGTGCAAGGGTTAGGGTTTGGTTTAGGGTTTGGTTTAGGGTTAGGGTTAGGGTTTGGTTTAGGGTTAGTGTTAGGGTTAGGTTTAGGGTTTGGTTAACGGTTAGGGTTAGGGTTAAAGTTAGGGTTTGTGTTTAGGTTAGTTTTAGGCTTAGGGTTAGTGTTTGGGTTAGGTGTAGTGGCAGGGTTAGGGTTTGGGTTAGGGTTAGGGTGAGGGTTAGGGTTAGGGTTAGGGTTAGGATTAGGGATATGGTTACGGTTAAGGTTAGGGTTAGGATTAGGGTTACGGTTAGGAATAGGGTTAGGTTTTGGGTTAGGGTTAGGGTTAGGGTTTGGGTTAGTGTTAGGGTTAGGGTTAGGGTTGGGGTTAGGGTTTGGGTTTGGGTTAGGGTTAGGGTTAGTGTTAGGGTTAGGGTTAGTGTTTGGTTAGGGTTTGGGTTAGGGTTAGAATTAGGGTTCGAGTTACGGTATGGGTTAGGGTTAGGGATAGGGTTAGTGTTAGGGTTAGGGTTAGGGTTTGGGTTTGGGTTAGGTTTAGGGTTAGGGTTAGGGTTTGGGTTCGGATTAGTGTCAGGATTAGGTTTTGGGTTAGGGTTAGGGTGAGGGTTAGGGTTAGGGTTAGGGTTAGGATTAGGGATAGGGTTACGGTTAGGATTAGGGTTAGGACTAGGGTTACTGTTAGGATTAGTGTTAGGTTTTGGGTTAGGGTTAGAGTTAGGGCTAGGGTTTGGGATAGGGTTTTGGTTTGGGTTAGGGTTAGGCTTAGGTTTAGGGTTAGGGTGAGGGTTAGGTTTAGGGTTAGGGTTAGGGTTAGGGTTAGTGCTCGAGGTTAGGGGTTAGTGGTTAGGGTTAATGTTACAGTGAGGGGTAGGGTTTGTGTTTGGGTTTGGGATTGAGTTAGGGTTAGGGTCAGGGTTAGGGTTTTGGTTAGGGTTAGGATTAGGATTTGGGTTAGGATTAGTGTTAGGTTAGGTTTTGGGTTAGGGTTAGGTTTAGGGTTTGGTTTAATGTTAGGGTTAGTGTTAGGGTTAGCTTTAGGCTTTGGTTTTGGTTAGTGTTAGGGTTAAGTTTAATGTTTGGGTTACGGTTACGTTTTGGGTTATGGTTAGGTTTCGGGTTAGGGTTTGGTTTAGGGTAAAGGTTAGGGTAAGGGTTAGTGTTAGGGTTTGGGTTTGGGTTAGGTTGGGTTAGGGTTAGGGTTAGGGTTTGGGTTTGGGTTAGGTTTAGGTTTAGGGTTTGCGTTTGGGTTAGGGTCAGGGTTAGGGTTAGGGTTTGGGTTAGGGTTAGGGTTAGGGTTAGGGTTAGGGTTAGTGCAAGGGTTAGGGTTTGGTTTTGGGTTTGGTTTAGGGTTAGGGTTAGGGTTAAAATTAGGGTTTGTGTTTAGGTTACTTTTAGGGTTAGGGTTAGGGTTTGGGTTTGGATTAGGTTTAGGGTTAGGGTTTGCGTTTGGGTTAGGGTCAGGGTTAGGGTTAGGGTTTGGGTTAGGGTTAGGGTTAGGGTTAGGGTTAGGGTTAGTGCAAGGGTTAGGGTTTGGTTTTGGGTTTGTTTTAGGGTTAGGGTTAGGGTTTGGTTTAGGGTTTGTGTTAGGGTTAGGTTTAGGGTTTGGTTTAGGGTTAGGGTTAGGGTTAAAGTTAGGGTTTGTGTTTAGGTTACTTTTAGGGTTAGGGTTAGGGTTTGGGTTAGGGTTAGTGTCAGGATTAGGGTTTGGGTTAGGGTTAGGGTGAGGGTTAGGGTTAGGGTTAGGGTTAGGATTAGGGATATGGTTATGGTTAGGGTTAGGGTTAGGATTAGGGTTACGGTTAGGAATAGGATTAGGTTTTGGGTTAGGGTTAGAGTTAGGGTTAGGGTTAGGATTTGGGTTTGGGTTAGGATTAGGTTTAGGGTTAGGGTTAGGGTTAGGTTTAGGGTTAGGGTTAGGGTTAGCGTTAGGTTTAGGGTTAGGGTTAGGGTTAGGGTTAGGTTTATGGTTAGCTTTAGGCTTTGGTTTGGGTTAGTGTTAGGGTTAAGGTTAGGGTTGAGTTAGGTTTAGGTTTTTAGTTTATGGTTAGGTTTAGGGGTAGGGTTTGGGTTAGGGTTAAGGTTAGGGTTAGGGTTAGGGTTAGTGTTAGGGGTTGGGGTTGGGGTAGGGTTAGGTTTACGGTTAGGGTTAGGGTAAGGGTTAGGGTTTGGGTTAGGTTTTCGGTTAGTGTTAGGGTTAGGTTTAGGGTTAGTGTTAGGTTTTGGGTTAGGGCTAGGTATAGGGCTAGGGGTTGTCGGTTAGTGGTTAGGCTTAGTGTTAGGGTTAGGGTTAGGGTTAGTGTCAGGGTTTGGGTTTGGGTTATGGTTAGGGTCAGGGTTAGGGTTTTGGTTAGGGATAGGATTATGGTTTGGATTAGTGTTAGTGTTAGGTTAGGGTGTGGGTTAGGGTTAGGTTTAGGGTTTGGGTTAGGGTTAGGTTTAGGGTTTGGGTTAGGGTTAGGTTCAGGGTTGGGGTTAGGGTTTGGGTTAGGGTTAGGGTTTGGGATAGGGTTTCGGTTTGGGTTAGGTTTAGGCTTAGGTTTAGGGTTAGGGTGAGGGTTAGTGCTCGAAGTTATGGGTTAGGGGTTAGGGTTAATGTTACGGTTAGGGGTAGGGTTAGTGTTAGGGTTTGGGATTGAGTTAGGGTTAGGGTCAGGGTTAGGGTTTTGGTTAGGGTTAGGATTAAGGTTTGGGTTAGGATTAGTGTTAGGTTAGGTTTTGGGTTAGGGTTAGGTTTAGCGTTTCGTTTAGTGTTAGGGTTAGGGTTAGGGTTAGCTTTAGGCTTTGGTTTGGGTTAGTGTTAGGGTTAAGGTTAGGGTTTGGGTTAGGGTTAGGTTTTGGGTTATGGTTAGGTTTAGGGTTAGGGTTTGGGTTAGGGTAAAGGTTAGGGTAAGGGTTAGTGTTAGGGTTAGGGTTTGGGTTAGGTTGGGTTAGGGTTAGGGTTAGGGTTTGGGTTTGGGTTAGGTTTAGGGTTAGGGTTTGCGTTTGGATTAGGGTGAGGGTTAGGGTTAGGGTTTGGGTTAGGGTTAGGGTTAGGGTTAAGGTTAGGGTTAGGGTTAGTGCAAGGGTTAGGGTTTGGTTTAGGGTTTGGTTTAGGGTTAGGGTTAGGGTTTGGTTTAGGGTTAGTGTTAGGGTTAGGTTTAGGGTTTGGTTAACGGTTAGGGTTAGGGTTAAAGTTAGGGTTTGTGTTTAGGTTAGTTTTAGGGTTAGGG
>JAJHUQ010000032.1:10272500-10277500 GCA_035773235.1 Eospalax fontanierii
GTTAGTTTTTGGATTAGTGTTAGGGTTAGGTTTAGGGTTAGTGTTAGGTTTTGGGTTATGGTTAGGAATAGGGCTAGGGGTTGTCGGTTAGTGGTTAGGCTTAGTGATAGGGTTAGGGTTAGGGTTAGTGTCAGGGTTTGGGTTTGGGTTATGGTTAGGGTCAGGGTTAGGGTTTTGGTTAGGGTTAGGATTACGGTTTGGGTTAGGGTTTTGGTTAGGTTTAGGATTACGGTTTGGGTTAGGCTTAGTGTTAGGTTAGGTTTTGGGTTAGGTTTAGGTTTAGGGTTTGGGTTAGGGTTAGGGTTAGGGTTTGGGTTAGGGTTAGGATTAGGGTTGGGGTTAGGTTTTGTGTTTGGTTTAGTGTTAGGATTAGTTTTAGGGTTAGGGTTTGGGTTTGGTTTAGGTTTTGGTTTTAGTTAGTGTTAGGATTAGGGTTTGGGTTAGGGTAAGGGTTATGGTTTGGGTTAGGTTTAGGGTTTGGTTTTAGTTAGGGTTAGGGTTAGGGTTAGTGTTAGGTTTAGGTGAGGGTTACTGTTTGGGTTTGGGTTAGGGTTAGGGTAAGGTTTAGGGTTAGGGTTTGGGTTAGGGTTTGGGTGAGGGATAGGGTTAGGTTATGGTTTGGGTTAGAGTTAGGGTTAGGGTTAGGGTTAGGGTTAGGTTTAGGGTTAGGTTTAGGGTTTGGGTTAGGGTGAGGTTAGGGTTAATGTTAGGGTTTTTGTTAGGATTAGGTTTAGGGTTTGGGTTAGAGTTAGGGTTAGAGTTAGGTTTAGAGGTAGGGTTAGGGTTAGAGTTTGGGTTAGGTTTAGGGTTAGGTTGAGGTTTAGGGTTTGGGTTTGGGTTTGGGTTAGGTTAGGATTAGGGTTAGGGTTAGGGTTTGGGTTAGGGTTAGAATTAGGGTTCGAGTTACGGTATGGGTTAGGGTTAGGGATAGGGTTAGTGTTAGGGTTAGGGTTAGGGTTTGGGTTTGGGTTAGGTTTAGGGTTAGGGTTAGGGTTTGGGTTCGGATTAGTGTCAGGATTAGGGTTTGGGTTAGGGTTAGGGTGAGGGTTAGGGTTAGGGTTAGGGTTAGGATTAGGGATAGGGTTACGGTTAGGATTAGGGTTAGGACTAGGGTTACTGTTAGGATTAGTGTTAGGTTTTGGGTTACGGTTAGAGTTAGGTTTAGGGTTTGGGATAGGGTTTTGGTTTGGGTTAGGGTTAGGCTTAGGTTTAGGGTTAGGGTGAGGGTTAGGTTTAGGGTTAGGGTTAGGGTTAGGGTTAGTGCTCGAGGTTAGGGGTTAGTGGTTAGTGTTAATGTTACAGTGAGGGGTAGGGTTTGTGTTTGGGTTTGGGATTGAGTTAGGGTTAGGGTCAGGGTTAGGGTTTTGGTTAGGGTTAGGATTAGGATTTGGGTTAGGATTAGTGTTAGGTTAGGTTTTGGGTTAGGGTTAGGTTTAGGGTTTGGTTTAATGTTAGGGTTAGTGTTAGGGTTAGCTTTAGGCTTTGGTTTTGGTTAGTGTTAGGGTTAAGTTTAATGTTTGGGTTACGGTTACGTTTTGGGTTATGGTTAGGTTTAGGGTTAGGGTTTGGTTTAGGGTAAAGGTTAGGGTAAGGGTTAGTGTTAGGGTTTGGGTTTGGGTTAGGTTGGGTTAGGGTTAGGGTTAGGGTTTGGGTTTGGGTTAGGTTTAGGTTTAGGGTTTGCGTTTGGGTTAGGGTCAGGGTTAGGGTTAGGGTTTGGGTTAGGGTTAGGGTTAGGGTTAGGGTTAGGGTTAGTGCAAGGGTTAGGGTTTGGTTTTGGGTTTGGTTTAGGGTTAGGGTTAGGGTTAAAATTAGGGTTTGTGTTTAGGTTACTTTTAGGGTTAGGGTTAGGGTTTGGGTTTGGATTAGGTTTAGGGTTAGGGTTTGCGTTTGGGTTAGGGTCAGGGTTAGGGTTAGGGTTTGGGTTAGGGTTAGGGTTAGGGTTAGGGTTAGGGTTAGTGCAAGGGTTAGGGTTTGGTTTTGGGTTTGTTTTAGGGTTAGGGTTAGGGTTTGGTTTAGGGTTTGTGTTAGGGTTAGGTTTAGGGTTTGGTTTAGGGTTAGGGTTAGGGTTAAAGTTAGGGTTTGTGTTTAGGTTACTTTTAGGGTTAGGGTTAGGGTTTGGGTTAGGGTTAGTGTCAGGATTAGGGTTTGGGTTAGGGTTAGGGTGAGGGTTAGGGTTAGGGTTAGGGTTAGGATTAGGGATATGGTTATGGTTAGGGTTAGGGTTAGGATTAGGGTTACGGTTAGGAATAGGATTAGGTTTTGGGTTAGGGTTAGAGTTAGGGTTAGGGTTAGGATTTGGGTTTGGGTTAGGATTAGGTTTAGGGTTAGGGTTAGGGTTAGGTTTAGGGTTAGGGTTAGGGTTAGCGTTAGGTTTAGGGTTAGGGTTAGGGTTAGGGTTAGGTTTATGGTTAGCTTTAGGCTTTGGTTTGGGTTAGTGTTAGGGTTAAGGTTAGGGTTGGGTTAGGTTTAGGTTTTGGTTTATGGTTAGGTTTAGGGTTAGGGTTTGGGTTAGGGTTAAGGTTAGGGTTAGGGTTAGGGTTAGTGTTAGGGTTTGGGTTTGGGTTAGGGTTAGGTTTACGGTTAGGGTTAGGGTAAGGGTTAGGGTTTGGGTTAGGTTTTCGGTTAGTGTTAGGGTTAGGTTTAGGGTTAGTGTTAGGTTTTGGGTTAGGGCTAGGTATAGGGCTAGGGGTTGTCGGTTAGTGGTTAGGCTTAGTGTTAGGGTTAGGGTTAGGGTTAGTGTCAGGGTTTGGGTTTGGGTTATGGTTAGGGTCAGGGTTAGGGTTTTGGTTAGGGATAGGATTATGGTTTGGATTAGTGTTAGTGTTAGGTTAGGGTGTGGGTTAGGGTTAGGTTTAGGGTTTGGGTTAGGGTTAGGTTTAGGGTTTGGGTTAGGGTTAGGGTTAGGGTTGGGGTTAGGGTTTGGGTTAGGGTTAGGGTTTGGGATAGGGTTTCGGTTTGGGTTAGGTTTAGGCTTAGGTTTAGGGTTAGGGTGAGGGTTAGTGCTCGAAGTTATGGGTTAGGGGTTAGGGTTAGTGTTACGGTTAGGGGTAGGGTTAGTGTTAGGGTTTGGGATTGAGTTAGGGTTAGGGTCAGGGTTAGGGTTTTGGTTAGGGTTAGGATTAAGGTTTGGGTTAGGATTAGTGTTAGGTTAGGTTTTGGGTTAGGGTTAGGTTTAGCGTTTCGTTTAGTGTTAGGGTTAGGGTTAGGGTTAGCTTTAGGCTTTGGTTTGGGTTAGTGTTAGGGTTAAGGTTAGGGTTTGGGTTAGGGTTAGGTTTTGGGTTATGGTTAGGTTTAGGGTTAGGGTTTGGGTTAGGGTAAAGGTTAGGGTAAGGGTTAGTGTTAGGGTTAGGGTTTGGGTTAGGTTGGGTTAGGGTTAGGGTTAGGGTTTGGGTTTGGGTTAGGTTTAGGGTTAGGGTTTGCGTTTGGATTAGGGTGAGGGTTAGGGTTAGGGTTTGGGTTAGGGTTAGGGTTAGGGTTAAGGTTAGGGTTAGGGTTAGTGCAAGGGTTAGGGTTTGGTTTAGGGTTTGGTTTAGGGTTAGGGTTAGGGTTTGGTTTAGGGTTAGTGTTAGGGTTAGGTTTAGGGTTTGGTTAACGGTTAGGGTTAGGGTTAAAGTTAGGGTTTGTGTTTAGGTTAGTTTTAGGGTTAGGGTTAGTGTTTGGGTTAGGGTTAGTGTCAGGATTAGGGTTTGGGTTAGGGTTAGGGTGAGGGTTAGGGTTAGGGTTAGGGTTAGGATTAGGGATATGGTTACGGTTAAGGTTAGGGTTAGGATTAGGGTTACGGTTAGGAATAGGGTTAGGTTTTGGGTTAGGGTTAGGGATAGGGTTTGGGTTAGTATTAGGGTTAGGGTTAGGGTTGGGGTTAGGGTTTGGGTTTGGGTTAGGGTTAGGGTTAGTGTTAGGGTTAGGGTTAGTGTTTGGTTAGGGTTTGGGTTAGGGTTATGGTTAGGTTTAGGGTTTGGTTTAGTTCTGGGGTTAGGGTTAGTGTTATGGTTAGGGTTTGGGTTTGGGTTAGGGTTAGGGTTAGGGTTGGGGTTAGGGTTTGGGTTTGGGTTAGGGTTAGGGTTAGTGTTAGGGTTAGGGTTAGTGTTTGGTTAGGGTTTGGGTGAGGGTTAGAATTAGGGTTCGAGTTACGGTATGGGTTAGGGTTAGGGATAGGGTTAGTGTTAGGGTTAGGGTTAGGGTTTGGGTTTGGGTTAGGTTTAGGGTTAGGGTTAGGGTTTGGGTTCGGATTAGTGTCAGGATTAGGGTTTGGGTTAGGGTTAGGGTGAGGGTTAGGTTTAGGGTTAGGGTTAGGATTAGGGATAGGGTTACGGTTAGGATTAGGGTTAGGACTAGGGTTACTGTTAGGATTAGTGTTAGGTTTTGGGTTAGGGTTAGAGTTAGGGTTAGGGTTTGGGATAGGGTTTTGGTTTGGGTTAGGGGTAGGCTTAGGTTTAGGGTTAGGGTGAGGGTTAGGTTTAGGGTTAGGGTTAGGGTTAGGGTTAGTGCTCGAGGTTAGGGGTTAGTGGTTAGGGTTAATGTTACAGTGAGGGGTAGGGTTTGTGTTTGGGTTTGGGATTGAGTTAGGGTTAGGGTCAGGGTTAGGGTTTTGGTTAGGGTTAGGATTAGGATTTGGGTTAGGATTAGTGTTAGGTTAGGTTTTGGGTTAGGGTTAGGTTTAGGGTTTGGTTTAATGTTAGGGTTAGTGTTAGGGTTAGCTTTAGGCTTTGGTTTTGGTTAGTGTTAGGGTTAAGTTTAATGTTTGGGTTACGGTTACGTTTTGGGTTATGGTTAGGTTTCGGGTTAGGGTTTGGTTTAGGGTAAAGGTTAGGGTAAGGGTTAGTGTTAGGGTTTGGGTTTGGGTTAGGTTGGGTTAGGGTTAGGGTTAGGGTTTGGGTTTGGGTTAGGTTTAGGTTTAGGGTTTGCGTTTGGGTTAGGGTCAGGGTTAGGGTTAGGGTTTGGGTTAGGGTTAGGGTTAGGGTTAGGGTTAGGGTTAGTGCAAGGGTTAGGGTTTGGTTTTG
>JAJHUQ010000032.1:10282500-10297500 GCA_035773235.1 Eospalax fontanierii
GTTAGGGTGATGGTTAGGGTTAGGGTTAGTGTTAGGATTAGGGATATGATTACGGTTAGGGTTAGGGTTAGGATTAGGGTTACGGTTAGGAATAGGGTTAGGTTTTGGGTTAGGGTTAGAGTTAGGGTTAGGGTTAGGGTTTGGGTTTGGGTTAGGATTAGGTTTAGGGTTATTGTTAGGGTTAGGTTTAGGGTTAGGGTTACGGTTAGGGTTAGGTTTAGGGTTAGGGTTAGGGTTAGGGTTAGGGTTATGGTTAGCTTTAGGCTTTGGTTTGGGTTAGTGTTAGGGTTAAGGTTAGGGTTGGGTTAGGTTTAGGTTTTGGTTTATGTTTAGGTTTAGGGTTAGGGTTTGGGTTAGGGTTAAGGTTAGGGTTATGGTTAGGGTTAGTGTTAGGATTTGGGTTTGGGTTAGGGTTAGGTTTAGGGTTAGGGTTAGGGTAAGGGTAAGGGTTTGGGTTAGGTTTTGTGTTAGTGTTAGGGTTAGGTTTAGGGTTAGTGTTAGGTTTTAGGTTAGGGTTAGGTATAGGGCTAGGGGTTGTCGGTTAGTGGTTAGGCTTAGTGTTAGGGTTAGGGTTAGGGTTAGTGTCAGGGTTTGGGTTTGGGTTATGGTTAGGGTCAGGGTTAGGGTTTTGGTTAGGGATAGGATTATGGTTTGGATTAGTGTTAGTGTTAGGTTAGGGTGTGGGTTAGGGTTAGGTTTAGGGTTTGGGTTAGGATTAGGTTTAGGGTTTGGGTTAGGATTAGGGTTTGGGTTAGGGTAAGTGTTATGGTTTGGGTTAGGTTTAGGGTTTGGTTTTAGTTAGGGTTAGGGTTAGTGTGAGGTTTAGGTGAGGGTTACTGTTTGGGTTTGGGTTAGGGTTAGGGTAAGGTTTAGGGTTAGGGTTTGGGTTAGGGTTTGGGTGAGGGTTAGTGTTAGGTTATGGTTTGGGTTAGGGTTAGGGTTAGGGTTAGGTTTAGGGTTAGGGTTAGGGTTAGGGTTAGGGTTATGGTTAGGTTTAGGCTTTGGTTTGGGTTAGTGTTAGGGTTAAGGTTAGGGTTGGGTTAGGGTTAGGTTTTGGTTTATGGTTAGGTTTAGGGTTAGGGTTTGGGTTAGGGTTAAGGTTAGGGTTAGGGTTAGGGTTAGTGTTAGGGTTTTGGTTTGGGTTAGGGTTAGGTTTAGGGTTTGGGTTAGGGTAAATGTTAGGGTTTGGGTTAGTTTTTGGATTAGTGTTAGGGTTAGGTTTAGGGTTAGTGTTAGGTTTTGGGTTAGGGTTAGGTATAGGGCTAGGGGTTGTCGGTTAGTGGTTAGGCTTAGTGATAGGGTTAGGGTTAGGGTTACTGTCAGGGTTTGGGTTTGGGTTATGGTTAGGGTCAGGGTTAGGGTTTTGGTTAGGGTTAGGATTACGGTTTGGGTTAGGGTTTTGGTTAGGGTTAGGATTACGGTTTGGGTTAGGCTTAGTGTTAGGTTAGGTTTTGGGTTAGGTTTAGGTTTAGGGTTTGGGTTAGGGTTAGGGTTAGGGTTTGGGTTAGGGTTAGGATTAGGGTTGGGGTTAGGTTTTGTGTTTGGTTTAGTGTTAGGATTAGTTTTAGGGTTAGGGTTTGGGTTTGGTTTAGGTTTTGGTTTTAGTTAGTGTTAGGATTAGGGTTTGGGTTAGGGTAAGGGTTATGGTTTGGGTTAGGTTTAGGGTTTGGTTTTAGTTAGGGTTAGGGTTAGGGTTAGTGTTAGGTTTAGGTGAGGGTTACTGTTTGGGTTTGGGTTAGGGTTAGGGTAAGGTTTAGGGTTAGGGTTTGGGTTAGGGTTAGGTTTAGGGTTAGGTTTAGGGTTAGGTTTAGGGTTTGGGTTAGGGTGAGGTTAGGGTTAATGTTAGGGTTTTGGTTAGGATTAGGTTTAGGGTTTGGGTTAGAGTTAGGGTTAGAGTTAGGTTTAGAGGTAGGGTTAGGGTTAGAGTTTGGGTTAGGTTTAGGGTTAGGTTGAGGTTTAGGGTTTGGGTTTGGGTTTGGGTTAGGTTAGGATTAGGGTTAGGGTTAGGGTTTGGGTTAGGGTTAGAATTAGGGTTCGAGTTACGGTATGGGTTAGGGTTAGGGATAGGGTTAGTGTTAGGGTGAGGGTTAGGGTTTGGGTTTGGGTTAGGTTTAGGGTTAGGGTTAGGGTATGGGTACGGATTAGTGTCAGGGTTAGGGTTTGGGGTAGGGTAAGGGTGAGGGTTAGGGTTAGGGTTAGGGTTAGGATTAGGGATAGGGTTACGGTTAGGATTATGGATAGGACTAGGGGTACTGTTAGGATTAGTGTTAGGTTTTGGGTTAGGGTTAGAGTTAGGGTTAGGGTTTGGGATAGGGTTTTGGTTTGGGTTAGGGTTAGGCTTAGGTTTAGGGTTAGGGTGAGGGTTAGGTTTAGGGTTAGGGTTAGGGTTAGTGCTCGAGGTTAGGGGTTAGTGGTTAGGGTTAATGTTACAGTGAGGGGTAGGGTTAGTGTTTGGGTTTGGGATTGAGTTAGGGTTAGGGTCAGGGTTAGGGTTTTGGTTAGGGTTAGGATTAGGATTTGGGTTAGGATTAGTGTTAGGTTAGGTTTTGGGTTAGGGTTAGGTTTAGGGTTTGGTTTAATGTTAGGGTTAGTGTTAGGGTTAGCTTTAGGCTTTGGTTTTGGTTAGTGTTAGGGTTAAGTTTAATGTTTGGGTTACGGTTACGTTTTGGGTTATGGTTAGGTTTACGGTTAGGGTTTGGTTTAGGGTAAAGGTTAGGGTAAGGGTTAGTGTTAGGGTTTGGGTTTGGGTTAGGTTGGGTTAGGGTTAGGGTTAGGGTTTGGGTTTGGGTTAGGTTTAGGTTTAGGGTTTGCGTTTGGGTTAGGGTCAGGGTTAGGGTTAGGGTTTGGGTTAGGGTTAGGGTTAGGGTTAGGGTTAGTGCAAGGGTTAGGGTTTGGTTTTGGGTTTGGTTTAGGGTTAGGGTTAGGGTTAAAATTAGGGTTTGTGTTTAGGTTACTTTTAGGGTTAGGGTTAGGGTTTGGGTTAGGGTACTGTCAGGATTAGGTTTGGGTTAGGGTAAGGGTTATGGTTTGGGTTAGGGTTAGGGTTTGGTTTTAGTTAGGGTTAGGGTTAGGGTTAGTGTTAGGTTTAGGTGAGGGTTACTGTTTGGGTTTGGGTTAGGGTTAGGGTAAGGTTTAGGTTTAGGGTTTTGGTTAGGGTTTGGGTGAGGGTTAGTGTTAGGTTATGGTTTGGGTTAGGGTGAGGTTAGGGTTAATGTTAGGGTTTGGTTTAGGATTAGGTTTAGGGTTTGGGTTAGAGTTAGGGTTAGAGTTAGGGTTAGAGGTAGGGTTAGGGTTAGAGTTTGGGTTAGGTTTAGGGTTAGGGTGAGGTTTAGGGTTTGGGTTTGGGTTTGGGTTAGGTTAGGATTAGGGTTAGGGTTAGGGTTTGGGTTAGGGTTAGAATTAGGGTTAGAGTTACGGTATGGGTTATGGTTAGGGATAGGGTTAGGGTTAGGGTTAGGTTTAGGGTTTGGGTTTGGGTTAGGTTTAGGGTTAGGGTTAGGGTTTGGGTTCGGGTTAGTGTCAGGATTAGGGTTTGGGTTAGGGTTAGGGTGAGGGTTAGGGTTAGGGTTAGGGTTAGGATTAGGGATAGGGTTACGGTTAGGATTAGGGTTAGGACTAAGGTTACTGTTAGGATTAGTGTTAGGTTTTGGGTTAGAGTTAGGTTTAGGGTTTGGGATAGGGTTTCGGTTAGGGTTAGGGTTAGGCTTACGTTTAGGGTTAGGGTGAGGGTTAGTGCTCGAGGTTAGGGGTTAGGGGTTAGGGTTAGTGTTACGGTTAGGGGTAGGGTTAGTGTTAGGGTTTGGGATTGAGTTAGGGTTAGGGTCAGGGTTATGGTTTTGGTTAGGGTTAGGATTAGGGTTTGGGTTAGGGTAAAGGTTAGGGTAAGGGTTAGTGTTAGGGTTTGGGTTTGGGTTAGGTTGGGTTAGGGTTAGGGTTAGGGTTTGGGTTTGGGTTAGGTTTAGGGTTAGGTTTTGCGTTTGGATTAGGGTGAGGGTTAGGGTTAGGGTTTGGGTTAGTGTTAGGGTTAGGTTTAGGGTTAAGGGTTAGGATTAGGGATATGGTTACGGTTAGGGTTAGGGTTAGGATTAGGGTTACGGTTAGGAATATTGTTAGGTTTTGGGTTAGGGTTAGAGTTAGGCTTAGGGTTAGGGTTTGGGTTTCGGTTAGGATTAGGTTTAGGGTTAGGGTTAGGGTTAGGTTTAATGTTAGGGTTAGGGTTAAGGTTAGGTTTAGGGTTAGGGTTAGGGTTTGGGTTCGGATTAGTGTCAGGATTAGTTTTTGGGTTAGGGTTAGGGTGAGGGTTAGGGTTAGGGTTAGGGTTAGGATTAGGGATAGGGTTACGGTTAGGATTAGGGTTAGGACTAGGGTTACTGTTAGGATTAGTGTTAGGTTTTGGGTTAGGGTTAGAGTTAGGGTTAGGGTTTGGGATAGGGTTTTGGTTTGGGTTAGGGTTAGGCTTAGGTTTAGGGTTAGGGTGAGGGTTAGGTTTAGGGTTAGGGTTAGGGTTAGGCTTAGTGCTCGAGGTTAGGGGTTAGGGGTTAGGGTTAGTGTTACGGTGAGGGGTAGGGTTAGTGTTAGGTTTTGGGATTAAGTTAGGGTTAGGGTCAGTGTTAGGGTTTTGGTTAGGGTTAGGATTAGGGTTTGGGTTAGGATTAGTGTTAGGTTAGGTTTTGGGTTAGGGTTAGGTTTAGGGTTTGGTTTAATGTTAGGGTTAGTGTTAGGGTTAGCTTTAGGCTTTGGTTTGGGTTAGTGTTAGGGTTAAGGTTAGGGTTTGGGTTAGGGTTAGGTTTTGGGTTATGGTTAGGTTTAGGGTTAGGGTTTGGGTTAGGGTAAAGGTTAGGGTAAGGGTTAGTGTTAGGGTTTGGGTTTGGGTTAGGTTGGGTTAGGGTTAGGGTTAGGGTTAGGGTTTGGGTTTGGATTAGGTTTAGGGTTAGGGTTTGCGTTTGGGTTAGGGTCAGGGTTAGGGTTAGGGTTTGGGTTAGGGTTAGGGTTAGGGTTAGGGTTAGTGCAAGGGTTAGGGTTTGGTTTTGGGTTTGTTTTAGGGTTAGGGTTAGGGTTTGGTTTAGGGTTTGTGTTAGGGTTAGGTTTAGGGTTTGGTTTAGGGTTAGGGTTAGGGTTAAAGTTAGGGTTTGTGTTTAGGTTACTTTTAGGGTTAGGGTTAGGGTTTGGGTTAGGGTTAGTGTCAGGATTAGGGTTTGGGTTAGTGTTAGGGTGAGGGTTAGGGTTAGGGTTAGGGTTAGGATTAGGGATATGGTTAGGGTTAGGGTTAGGGTTAGGATTAGGGTTACGGTTAGGAATAGGAGTAGGTTATGGGTTAGGGTTGGAGTTAGGGTTAGGGTTAGGATTTGGGTTTGGGTTAGGATTAGGTTTAGGGTTAGGGTTAGGGTTAGGTTTAGGGTTAGGGTTAGGGTTAGCGTTAGGTTTAGGGTTAGGGTTAGGGTTAGGGTTAGGTTTATGGTTAGCTTTAGGCTTTGGTTTGGGTTAGTGTTAGGGTTAAGGTTAGGGTTGGGTTAGGTTTAGGTTTTGGTTTATGGTTAGGTTTAGGGTTAGGGTTTGGGTTAGGGTTAAGGTTAGGGTTAGGGTTAGGGTTAGTGTTAGGGTTTGGGTTTGGGTTAGGGTTAGGTTTACGGTTAGGGTTAGGGTAAGGGTTAGGGTTTGGGTTAGGTTTTCGGTTAGTGTTAGGGTTAGGTTTAGGGTTAGTGTTAGGTTTTGGGTTAGGGCTAGGTATAGGGCTAGGGGTTGTCGGTTAGTGGTTAGGCTTAGTGTTAGGGTTAGGGTTAGGGTTAGTGGCAGGGTTTGGGTTTGGGTTATGGTTAGGGTCAGAGTTAGGGTTTTGGGTAGGGATAGGATTATGGTTTGGATTAGTGTTAGTGTTAGGTTAGGGTGTGGGTTAGGGTTAGGTTTAGGGTTTGGGTTAGGGTTAGGTTTAGGGTTTGGGTTAGGGTTAGGGTTAGGGTTGGGGTTAGGGTTTGGGTTAGGGTTAGGGTTTGGGATAGGGTTTCGGTTTGGGTTAGGTTTAGGCTTAGGTTTAGGGTTAGGGTGAGGGTTAGTGCTCGAAGTTATGGGTTAGGGGTTAGGGTTAGTGTTACGGTTAGGGGTAGGGTTAGTGTTAGGGTTTGGGATTGAGTTAGGGTTAGGGTCAGGGTTAGGGTTTTGGTTAGGGTTAGGATTAGGGTTTGGGTTAGGATTAGTGTTAGGTTAGGTTTTGGGTTAGGGTTAGGTTTAGCGTTTCGTTTAGTGTTAGGGTTAGGGTTAGGGTTAGCTTTAGGCTTTGGTTTGGGTTAGTGTTAGGGTTAAGGTTAGGGTTTGGGTTAGGGTTAGGTTTTGGGTTATGGTTAGGTTTAGGGTTAGGGTTTGGGTTAGGGTAAAGGTTAGGTAAGGGTTAGTGTTAGGGTTAGGGTTTGGGTTAGGTTGGGTTAGGGTTAGGGTTAGGGTTTGGGTTTGGGTTAGGTTTAGGGTTAGGGTTTGCGTTTGGATTAGGGTGAGGGTTAGGGTTAGGGTTTGGGTTAGGGTTAGGGTTAGGGTTAAGGTTAGGGTTAGGGTTAGTGCAAGGGTTAGGGTTTGGTTTAGGGTTTGGTTTAGGGTTTGGTTTAGGGTTAGTGTTAGGGTTAGGTTTAGGGTTTGGTTAACGGTTAGGGTTAGGGTTAAAGTTAGGGTTTGTGTTTAGGTTAGTTTTAGGTTTAGGGTTAGGGTTTGGGTTAGGGTTAGTGTCAGGATTAGGGTTTGGGTTAGGGTTAGGGTGAGGGTTAGGGTTAGGGTTAGGGTTAGGATTAGGGATATGGTTATGGTTAAGGTTAGGGTTAGGATTAGGGTTACGGTTAGGAATAGGGTTAGGTTTTGGGTTAGGGTTAGGGTTAGGGTTTGGGTTAGTGTTAGGGTTAGGGTTAGGGTTGGGGTTAGGGTTTGGGTTTGGGTTAGGGTTAGGGTTAGTGTTAGGGTTAGGGTTAGTGTTTGGTTAGGGTTTGGGTTAGGGTTATGGTTAGGTTTAGGGTTTGGTTTAGTTCTGGGGTTAGGGTTAGTGTTATGGTTAGGGTTTGGGTTTGGGTTAGGGTTAGGGTTAGGGTTAGGTTTTGGGTTAGTGTTAGTGTTAGGGTTAGGGTTAGAGTTAGGGTTATGTTTGGGTTAGGGTTAGTGTTAGGTTTAGGGTTAGGGTTTGAGTTTGTGTTAGGTTTAGGGTTAAGGATTGGGTTTGGGTTAGGGTGAGGGTTAGGTTTAGGGTTTGGGTTAGGGTTAGGGTTGCGGTTAGGGTTAGGGTTAGTGCAAGGTTTAGGGTTTGGTTTAGGGTTAGGTTTAGGGTTAGGGTAAGGCTTTGGTTTAGGGTGAGTGTTAGGGTTAGGTTTAGGGTTAGGGTTAGGGTTAAGGTTAGGGTTTGGGTTTAGGTTAGTTTTAGGGTTAGGGTTAGGGTTTGGGTTAGGGTTAGTGTCAGGATTAGGGTTTGGGTTAGGGTTAGTGTGAGGGTTAAGGTTAGGGTTAGGGTTAGGATTAGGGATAGGATTACGGTTAGGGTTAGGGTTAGAATTAGGGTTACGGTTCGCATTAGGTTTAGGGTTAGGGTTAGGGCTAGAGGTTAGGGGTTAGGGGTTAGGCTTAGTGTTAGGGTTAGGGATAGGGTTAGTGTTAGGGTTTGGGTTTGAGTTAGGGTTAGGGTCAGTGTTAGGGTTTTGGTTAGGGTTAGGATTACGGTTTGGGTTAGGGTTAGTGTTAGGTTAGGTTTTGGGTTAGGTTTAGGTTTAGGGTTTGGGTTAGGGTTAGGGTTAGGTTTTGGGTTAGGGTTAGGATTAGGGTTGGTGTTAGGTTTTGTGTTTGGTTTAGTGTTAGGATTAGTTTTAGGGTTAGGGTTTGGGTTTGGTTTAGGTTTTGGTTTTAGTTAGTGTTAGGATTAGGGTTTGGGTTAGGGTAAGGGTTATGGTTTGGGTTAGGTTTAGGGTTTGGTTTTAGTTAGGGTTAGGGTTAGGGTTAGTGTGAGGTTTAGGTGAGGGTTACTGTTTGGGTTTGGGTTAGGGTTAGGGTAAGGTTTAGGGTTAGGGTTTGGGTTAGGGTTTGGGTGAGGGTTAGTGTTAGGTTATGGTTTGGGTTAGGGTTAGGGTTAGGGTTAGGGTTAGGGTTAAGTTTAGGGTTTGGGTTAGGGTGAGGTTAGGGTTAATGTTAGTGTTTGGGTTAGGATTAGGTTTAGGGTTTGGGTTAGAGTTAGGGTTAGAGTTAGGTTTAGAGGTAGGGTTAGGGTTAGAGTTTGGGTTAGGTTTAGGGTTAGGGTGAGGTTAGGGTTTGGGTTTGGGTTTGGGTTAGGTTAGGATTAGGGTTAGGGTTAGGGTTTGGGTTAGGTTAGAATTAGGGTTAGAGTTACGGTATGGGTTAGGGTTAGGGATAGGGTTAGGGTTAGGGTTAGGGTTAGGGTTAGGGTTTGGGTTTGGGTTAGGTTTAGGGTTAGGGTTAGGGTTTGGGTTCACGTTAGTGTCAGGATTAGGGTTTGGGTTAGGGTTAGGGTGAGGGTTAGGGTTAGGGTTAGGGTTAGGATTAGGGATAGGGTTACGGTTAGGATTAGGGTTAGGACTAGGGTTACTGTTAGGATTAGTGTTAGGTTTTGGCTTAGGGTTAGAGTTAGGGTTAGGGTTTGGGATAGGGTTTCGGTTTGGGTTAGGGTTAGGCTTAGGTTTAGGGTTAGGGTGAGGGTTAGGTTTAGGGTTAGGGTTAGGGTTAGTGCTCGAGGTTAGGGGTTAGGGGTTAGGGTTAGTGTTACGATTAGGGGTAGGGTTAGTGTTAGAGTTTGGGATTGCGTTAGGTTTAGGGTCAGGGTTAGGGTTTTGGTTAGGGTTAGGATTAGGGTTTGGGTTAGGATTAGTGTTAGGTTAGGTTTTGGGTTAGGGTTACGTTTAGGGTTTCGTTTAGTGTTAGGGTTAGGGTTAGCGTTAGCTTTAGGCTTTGGTTTGGGTTAGTGTTAGGGTTAAGGTTAGGGTTTGGGTTAGGGTTAGGTTTTGGGTTCGGGTTAGGGTTTGGTTTAGGGTTAGTGTTAGGGTTAGGTTTAGGGTTTGGTTTAGGGTTAGGTTTAGGGTTAAAGTTAGGGTTTGTGTTTAGGTTAGTTTTAGGGTTAGGGTTAGGGTTTGGGTTAGGGTAAATGTTAGGGTAAGGGTTAGTGTTAGCGTTTGGGTTTGGGTTAGGTTGGGTTAGGGTTAGGGTTAGGGTTTGGGTTTGGGTTAGGTTTAGGGTTAGGGTTTGCGTTTGGGTTAGGGTGAGGGTTAGGGTTAGGGTTTGGGTTAGGGTTAGGGTTAGGGTTAGGGTTAGGGTTAGTGCAAGGGTTAGGGTTTGGTTTAGGGTTTGGTTTAGGGTTAGGGTTAGGGTTTGGGTTGAGGGTTAGGGTTAGGTGTGGGGTTAGGGTTTGGGGTGGGGGTGGTGTTGGGGTGAGTGTTAGGTTTAGGGTTAGGGTTTGGGTTAGGGTTTGGGTTAGGGTTATGGTTAGGTTTAGGGTCTGGTTTAGTTCTTGTGTTAGGGTTAGTGTTATGGTTAGGGTTTGGGTTTGGGTTAGGGTTAGGGTTGGGGTTAGGGTTTGGGTTTGGGTTAGGGTTAGGGTTAGTGTTAGGGTTAGGATTAGTGCAAGGGTTAGGGTTTGGTTGAGGGTTTGGTTTAGGGTTAGGGTTAGGTTTTGGGTTAGGTTAGTGTTAGGGATGGGGTTAGGGTTTGGGTTTGGGTTAGGGTTAGGGTTAGTGTTAGGGTTAGGGTTAGGGTTAGGGTTAGGGTTTGGGTTTGGGTTAGTTTTAGGGTTAGGGTTAGGGTTTGGTTTAGGGTTAGTGTCAGGATTAGGGTTTGGGTTAGGGTTAGGGTGAGGGTTAGGGTTAGGGTTAGTGTTAGGATTAGGGATATGATTACGGTTAGGGTTAGGGTTAGGATTAGGTTTACGGTTAGGAATAGGGTTAGGTTTTGGGTTAGGGTTAGAGTTAGGGTTAGGGTTAGGGTTTGGGTTTGGGTTAGGATTAGGTTTAGGGTTATTGTTAGGGTTAGGTTTAGGGTTAGGGTTAGCGTTAGGTTTAGGGTTAGGGTTAGGGTTAGGGTTAGGGTTATGGTTAGCTTTAGGCTTTGGTTTGGGTTAGTGTTAGGGTTAAGGTTAGGGTTGGGTTAGGTTTAGGTTTTGGTTTATGTTTAGGTTTAGGGTTAGGGTTTGGGTTAGGGTTAAGGTTAGGGTTAGGGTTAGGGTTAGTGTTAGGGTTTGGGTTTGGGTTAGGGTTAGGTTTAGGGTTAGGGTTAGGGTAAGGGTAAGGGTTTGTGTTAGGTTTTGTGTTAGTGTTAGGGTTAGGTTTAGGGTTAGTGTTAGGTTTTAGGTTAGGGTTAGGTATAGGGCTAGGGGTTGTCGATTAGTGGTTAGGCTTAGTGTTAGGGTTAGGGTTAGGGTTAGTGTCAGGGTTTGGGTTTGGGTTATGGTTAGGGTCATTGTTAGGGTTTTGGTTAGGGATAGGATTATGGTTTGGATTAGTGTTAGTGTTAGGTTAGGGTGTGGGTTAGGGTTAGGTTTAGGGTTTGGGTTAGGGTTAGGTTTAGGGTTTGGGTTAGGATTAGGGTTTGGGTTAGGGTAAGTGTTATGGTTTGGGTTAGGTTTAGGGTTTGGTTTTAGTTAGGGTTAGGGTTAGGGTTAGTGTGAGGTTTAGGTGAGGGTTACTGTTTGGGTTTGGGTTAGGGTTAGGGTAAGGTTTAGGGTTAGGGTTTGGGTTAGGGTTTGGGTGAGGGTTAGTGTTAGGTTATGGTTTGGGTTAGGGTTAGGGTTAGGGTTAGGGTTAGGGTTAGGTTTAGGGTTTGGGTTAGGGTGAGGTTAGGGTTAATGTTAGTGTTTGGGTTAGGATTAGGTTTAGGGTTTGGGTTAGAGTTAGGGTTAGAGTTAGTGTTAGAGGTAGTGTTAGGGTTAGAGTTTGGGTTAGGTTTAGGGTTAGGGTGAGGTTAGTGTTTGTGTTTGGGTTTGGGTTAGGTTAGGATTAGGGTTTGGGTTTGGGTTTGGGTTAGGTTAGGATTAGGGTTAGGGTTAGGGTTTGGGTTAGGGTTAGAATTAGGGTTCGAGTTACGGTATGGGTTAGGGTTAGGGATAGGGTTAGTGTTAGGGTTAGGGTTAGGGTTTGGGTTCGGATTAGTGTCAGGATTAGGGTTTGGGTTAGGGTTAGGGTGAGGGTTAGGGTTAGGGTTAGGGTTAGGATTAGGGATAGGGTTACGGTTAGGATTAGGGTTAGGACTAGGGTTACTGTTAGGATTAGTGTTAGGTTTTGGGTTAGGGTTAGAGTTAGGGTTAGGGTTTGGGATAGGGTTTTGGTTTGGGTTCGGGTTAGGCTTAGGTTTAGGGTTAGGGTGAGGGTTAGGTTTAGGGTTAGGGTTAGGGTTAGGGTTAGTGCTCGAGGTTAGGGGTTAGTGGTTAGGGTTAATGTTACAGTGAGGGGTAGGGTTTGTGTTTGGGTTTGGGATTGAGTTAGGGTTAGGGTCAGGGTTAGGGTTTTGGTTAGGGTTAGGATTAGGATTTGGGTTAGGATTAGTGTTAGGTTAGGTTTTGGGTTAGGGTTAGGTTTAGGGTTTGGTTTAATGTTAGGGTTAGTGTTAGGGTTAGCTTTAGGCTTTGGTTTTGGTTAGTGTTAGGGTTAAGTTTAATGTTTGGTTTACGGTTACGTTTTGGGTTATGGTTAGGTTTAGGGTTAGGGTTTGGTTTAGGGTAAAGGTTAGGGTAAGGGTTAGTGTTAGGGTTTGGGTTTGGGTTAGGTTGGGTTAGGGTTAGGGTTAGGGTTTGGGTTTGGGTTAGGTTTAGGTTTAGGGTTTGCGTTTGGGTTAGGGTCAGGGTTAGGGTTAGGGTTTGGGTTAGGGTTAGGGTTAGGGTTAGGGTTAGGGTTAGTGCAAGGGTTAGGGTTTGGTTTTGGGTTTGGTTTAGGGTTAGGGCTAGGGTTAAAATTAGGGTTTGTGTTTAGGTTACTTTTAGGGTTAGGGTTAGGGTTTGGGTTTGGATTAGGTTTAGGGTTAGGGTTTGCGTTTGGGTTAGGGTCAGGGTTAGGGTTAGGGTTTGGGTTAGGGTTAGGGTTAGGGTTAGGGTTAGGGTTAGTGCAAGGGTTAGGGTTTGGTTTTGGGTTTGTTTTAGGGTTAGGGTTAGGGTTTGGTTTAGGGTTTGTGTTAGGGTTAGGTTTAGGGTTTGGTTTAGGGTTAGGGTTAGGGTTAAAGTTAGGGTTTGTGTTTAGGTTACTTTTAGGGTTAGGGTTAGGGTTTGGGTTAGGGTTAGTGTCAGGATTAGGGTTTGGGTTAGGGTTAGGGTGAGGGTTAGGGTTAGGGTTAGGGTTAGGATTAGGGATATGGTGATGGTGAGGGTTAGGGTTAGGATTAGGGTTACGGTTAGGAATAGGATTAGGTTTTGGGTTAGGGCTAGAGTTAGGGTTAGGGTTAGGATTTGGGTTTGGGTTAGGATTAGGTTTAGGGTTAGGGTTAGGGTTAGGTTTAGGGTTAGGGTTAGGGTTAGCGTTAGGTTTAGGGTTAGGGTTAGGGTTAGGGTTAGGTTTATGGTTAGCTTTAGGCTTTGGTTTGGGTTAGTGTTAGGGTTAAGGTTAGGGTTGGGTTAGGTTTAGGTTTTGGTTTATGGTTAGGTTTAGGGTTAGGGTTTGGGTTAGGGTTAAGGTTAGGGTTAGGGTTAGGGTTAGTGTTAGGGTTTGGGTTTGGGTTAGGGTTAGGTTTACGGTTAGGGTTAGGGTAAGGGTTAGGGTTTGGGTTAGGTTTTCGGTTAGTGTTAGGGTTAGGTTTAGGGTTAGTGTTAGGTTTTGGGTTAGGGCTAGGTATAGGGCTAGGGGTTGTCGGTTAGTGGTTAGGCTTAGTGTTAGGGTTAGGGTTAGGGTTAGTGTCAGGGTTTGGGTTTGGGTTATGGTTAGGGTCAGGGTTAGGGTTTTGGTTAGGGATAGGATTATGGTTTGGATTAGTGTTAGTGTTAGGTTAGGGTGTGGGTTAGGGTTAGGTTTAGGGTTTGGGTTAGGGTTAGGTTTAGGGTTTGGGTTAGGGTTAGGGTTAGGGTTGGGGTTAGGGTTTGGGTTAGGGTTAGGGTTTGGGATAGGGTTTCGGTTTGGGTTAGGTTTAGGCTTAGGTTTAGGGTTAGGGTGAGGGTTAGTGCTCGAAGTTATGGGTTAGGGGTTAGGGTTAGTGTTACGGTTAGGGGTAGGGTTAGTGTTAGGGTTTGGGATTGAGTTAGGGTTAGGGTCAGGGTTAGGGTTTTGGTTAGGGTTAGGATTAAGGTTTGGGTTAGGATTAGTGTTAGGTTAGGTTTTGGGTTAGGGTTAGGTTTAGCGTTTCGTTTAGTGTTAGGGTTAGGGTTAGGGTTAGCTTTAGGCTTTGGTTTGGGTTAGTGTTAGGGTTAAGGTTAGGGTTTGGGTTAGGGTTAGGTTTTGGGTTATGGTTAGGTTTAGGGTTAGGGTTTGGGTTAGGGTAAAGGTTAGGGTAAGGGTTAGTGTTAGGGTTAGGGTTTGGGTTAGGTTGGGTTAGGGTTAGGGTTAGGGTTTGGGTTTGGGTTAGGTTTAGGGTTAGGGTTTGCGTTTGGATTAGGGTGAGGGTTAGGGTTAGGGTTTGGGTTAGGGTTAGGGTTAAGGTTAAGGTTAGGGTTAGGGTTAGTGCAAGGGTTAGGGTTTGGTTTAGGGTTTGGTTTAGGGTTAGGGTTAGGGTTTGGTTTAGGGTTAGTGTTAGGGTTAGGTTTAGGGTTTGGTTAACGGTTAGGGTTAGGGTTAAAGTTAGGGTTTGTGTTTAGGTTAGTTTTAGGGTTAGGGTTAGTGTTTGGGTTAGGGTTAGTGTCAGGATTAGGGTTTGGGTTAGGGTTAGGGTGAGGGTTAGGGGTAGGGTTAGGGTTAGGATTAGGGATATGGTTACGGTTAAGGTTAGGGTTAGGATTAGGGTTACGGTTAGGAATAGGGTTAGGTTTTGGGTTAGGGTTAGGGTTAGGGTTTGGGTTAGTGTTAGGGTTAGGGTTAGGGTTGGGGTTAGGGTTTGGGTTTGGGTTAGGGTTAGGGTTAGTGTTAGGGTTAGGGTTAGTGTTTGGTTAGGGTTTGGGTTAGGGTTAGAATTAGGGTTCGAGTTACGGTATGGGTTAGGGTTAGGGATAGGGTTAGTGTTAGGGTTAGGGTTAGGGTTTGGGTTTGGGTTAGGTTTAGGGTTAGCGTTAGGGTTTGGGTTCGGATTAGTGTCAGGTTTAGGTTTTGGGTTAGGGTTAGGGTGAGGGTTAGGGTTAGGGTTAGGGTTAGGATTAGGGATAGGGTTACGGTTAGGATTAGGGTTAGGACTAGGGTTACTGTTAGGATTAGTGTTAGGTTTTGGGTTAGGGTTAGAGTTAGGGTTAGGGTTTGGGATAGGGTTTTGGTTTGGGTTAGGGTTAGGCTTAGGTTTAGGGTTAGGGTGAGGGTTAGGTTTAGGGTTAGGGTTAGGGTTAGGGTTAGTGCTCGAGGTTAGGGGTTAGTGGTTAGGGTTAATGTTACAGTGAGGGGTAGGGTTTGTGTTTGGGTTTGGGATTGAGTTAGGGTTAGGGTCAGGGTTAGGGTTTTGGTTAGGGTTAGGATTAGGATTTGAGTTAGGATTAGTGTTAGGTTAGGTTTTGGGTTAGGGTTAGGTTTAGGGTTTGGTTTAATGTTAGGGTTAGTGTTAGGGTTAGCTTTAGGCTTTGGTTTTGGTTAGTGTTAGGGTTAAGTTTAATGTTTGGGTTACGGTTACGTTTTGGGTTATGGTTAGGTTTCGGGTTAGGGTTTGGTTTAGGGTAAAGGTTAGGGTAAGGGTTAGTGTTAGGGTTTGGGTTTGGGTTAGGTTGGGTTAGGGTTAGGGTTAGGGTTTGGGTTTGGGTTAGGTTTAGGTTTAGGGTTTGCGTTTGGGTTAGGGTCAGGGTTAGGGTTAGGGTTTGGGTTAGGGTTAGGGTTAGGGTTAGGGTTAGGGTTAGTGCAAGGGTTAGGGTTTGGTTTTGGGTTTGGTTTAGGGTTAGGGTTAGGGTTAAAATTAGGGTTTGTGTTTAGGTTACTTTTAGGGTTAGGGTTAGGG
>JAJHUQ010000032.1:10305000-10312500 GCA_035773235.1 Eospalax fontanierii
TAATGTTAGGGTTTTTGTTAGGATTAGGTTTAGGGTTTGGGTTAGAGTTAGGGTTAGAGTTAGGTTTAGAGGTAGGGTTAGGGTTAGAGTTTGGGTTAGGTTTAGGGTTAGGTTGAGGTTTAGGGTTTGGGTTTGGGTTTGGGTTAGGTTAGGATTAGGGTTAGGGTTAGGGTTTGGGTTAGGGTTAGAATTAGGGTTCGAGTTACGGTATGGGTTAGGGTTAGGGATAGGGTTAGTGTTAGGGTTAGGGTTAGGGTTTGGGTTTGGGTTAGGTTTAGGGTTAGGGTTAGGGTTTGGGTTCGGATTAGTGTCAGGATTAGGGTTTGGGTTAGGGTTAGGGTGAGGGTTAGGGTTAGGGTTAGGGTTAGGATTAGGGATAGGGTTACGGTTAGGATTAGGGTTAGGACTAGGGTTACTGTTAGGATTAGTGTTAGGTTTTGGGTTACGGTTAGAGTTAGGTTTAGGGTTTGGGATAGGGTTTTGGTTTGGGTTAGGGTTAGGCTTAGGTTTAGGGTTAGGGTGAGGGTTAGGTTTAGGGTTAGGGTTAGGGTTAGGGTTAGTGCTCGAGGTTAGGGGTTAGTGGTTAGTGTTAATGTTACAGTGAGCGGTAGGGTTTGTGTTTGGGTTTGGGATTGAGTTAGGGTTAGGGTCAGGGTTAGGGTTTTGGTTAGGGTTAGGATTAGGATTTGGGTTAGGATTAGTGTTAGGTTAGGTTTTGGGTTAGGGTTAGGTTTAGGGTTTGGTTTAATGTTAGGGTTAGTGTTAGGGTTAGCTTTAGGCTTTGGTTTTGGTTAGTGTTAGGGTTAAGTTTAATGTTTGGGTTACGGTTACGTTTTGGGTTATGGTTAGGTTTAGGGTTAGGGTTTGGTTTAGGGTAAAGGTTAGGGTAAGGGTTAGTGTTAGGGTTTGGGTTTGGGTTAGGTTGGGTTAGGGTTAGGGTTAGGGTTTGGGTTTGGGTTAGGTTTAGGTTTAGGGTTTGCGTTTGGGTTAGGGTCAGGGTTAGGGTTAGGGTTTGGGTTAGGGTTAGGGTTAGGGTTAGGGTTAGGGTTAGTGCAAGGGTTAGGGTTTGGTTTTGGGTTTGGTTTAGGGTTAGGGTTAGGGTTAAAATTAGGGTTTGTGTTTAGGTTACTTTTAGGGTTAGGGTTAGGGTTTGGGTTTGGATTAGGTTTAGGGTTAGGGTTTGCGTTTGGGTTAGGGTCAGGGTTAGGGTTAGGGTTTGGGTTAGGGTTAGGGTTAGGGTTAGGGTTAGGGTTAGTGCAAGGGTTAGGGTTTGGTTTTGGGTTTGTTTTAGGGTTAGGGTTAGGGTTTGGTTTAGGGTTTGTGTTAGGGTTAGGTTTAGGGTTTGGTTTAGGGTTAGGGTTAGGGTTAAAGTTAGGGTTTGTGTTTAGGTTACTTTTAGGGTTAGGGTTAGGGTTTGGGTTAGGGTTAGTGTCAGGATTAGGGTTTGGGTTAGGGTTAGGGTGAGGGTTAGGGTTAGGGTTAGGGTTAGGATTAGGGATATGGTTATGGTTAGGGTTAGGGTTAGGATTAGGGTTACGGTTAGGAATAGGATTAGGTTTTGGGTTAGGGTTAGAGTTAGGGTTAGGGTTAGGATTTGGGTTTGGGTTAGGATTAGGTTTAGGGTTAGGGTTAGGGTTAGGTTTAGGGTTAGGGTTAGGGTTAGCGTTAGGTTTAGGGTTAGGGTTAGGGTTAGGGTTAGGTTTATGGTTAGCTTTAGGCTTTGGTTTGGGTTAGTGTTAGGGTTAAGGTTAGGGTTGGGTTAGGTTTAGGTTTTGGTTTATGGTTAGGTTTAGGGTTAGGGTTTGGGTTAGGGTTAAGGTTAGGGTTAGGGTTAGGGTTAGTGTTAGGGTTTGGGTTTGGGTTAGGGTTAGGTTTACGGTTAGGGTTAGGGTAAGGGTTAGGGTTTGGGTTAGGTTTTCGGTTAGTGTTAGGGTTAGGTTTAGGGTTAGTGTTAGGTTTTGGGTTAGGGCTAGGTATAGGGCTAGGGGTTGTCGGTTAGTGGTTAGGCTTAGTGTTAGGGTTAGGGTTAGGGTTAGTGTCAGGGTTTGGGTTTGGGTTATGGTTAGGGTCAGGGTTAGGGTTTTGGTTAGGGATAGGATTATGGTTTGGATTAGTGTTAGTGTTAGGTTAGGGTGTGGGTTAGGGTTAGGTTTAGGGTTTGGGTTAGGGTTAGGTTTAGGGTTTGGGTTAGGGTTAGGGTTAGGGTTGGGGTTAGGGTTTGGGTTAGGGTTAGGGTTTGGGATAGGGTTTCGGTTTGGGTTAGGTGTAGGCTTAGGTTTAGGGTTAGGGTGAGGGTTAGTGCTCGAAGTTATGGGTTAGGGGTTAGGGTTAGTGTTACGGTTAGGGGTAGGGTTAGTGTTAGGGTTTGGGATTGAGTTAGGGTTAGGGTCAGGGTTAGGGTTTTGGTTAGGGTTAGGATTAAGGTTTGGGTTAGGATTAGTGTTAGGTTAGGTTTTGGGTTAGGGTTAGGTTTAGCGTTTCGTTTAGTGTTAGGGTTAGGGTTAGGGTTAGCTTTAGGCTTTGGTTTGGGTTAGTGTTAGGGTTAAGGTTAGGGTTTGGGTTAGGGTTAGGTTTTGGGTTATGGTTAGGTTTAGGGTTAGGGTTTGGGTTAGGGTAAAGGTTAGGGTAAGGGTTAGTGTTAGGGTTAGGGTTTGGGTTAGGTTGGGTTAGGGTTAGGGTTAGGGTTTGGGTTTGGGTTAGGTTTAGGGTTAGGGTTTGCGTTTGGATTAGGGTGAGGGTTAGGGTTAGGGTTTGGGTTAGGGTTAGGGTTAGGGTTAAGGTTAGGGTTAGGGTTAGTGCAAGGGTTAGGGTTTGGTTTAGGGTTTGGTTTAGGGTTAGGGTTAGGGTTTGGTTTAGGGTTAGTGTTAGGGTTAGGTTTAGGGTTTGGTTAACGGTTAGGGTTAGGGTTAAAGTTAGGGTTTGTGTTTAGGTTAGTTTTAGGGTTAGGGTTAGTGTTTGGGTTAGGGTTAGTGTCAGGATTAGGGTTTGGGTTAGGGTTAGGGTGAGGGTTAGGGTTAGGGTTAGGGTTAGGATTAGGGATATGGTTACGGTTAAGGTTAGGGTTAGGATTAGGGTTACGGTTAGGAATAGGGTTAGGTTTTGGGTTAGGGTTAGGGATAGGGTTTGGGTTAGTATTAGGGTTAGGGTTAGGGTTGGGGTTAGGGTTTGGGTTTGGGTTAGGGTTAGGGTTAGTGTTAGGGTTAGGGTTAGTGTTTGGTTAGGGTTTGGGTTAGGGTTATGGTTAGGTTTAGGGTTTGGTTTAGTTCTGGGGTTAGGGTTAGTGTTATGGTTAGGGTTTGGGTTTGGGTTAGGGTTAGGGTTAGGGTTGGGGTTAGGGTTTGGGTTTGGGTTAGGGTTAGGGTTAGTGTTAGGGTTAGGGTTAGTGTTTGGTTAGGGTTTGGGTGAGGGTTAGAATTAGGGTTCGAGTTACGGTATGGGTTAGGGTTAGGGATAGGGTTAGTGTTAGGGTTAGGGTTAGGGTTTGGGTTTGGGTTAGGTTTAGGGTTAGGGTTGGGGTTTGGGTTCGGATTAGTGTCAGGATTAGGGTTTGGGTTAGGGTTAGGGTGAGGGTTAGGTTTAGGGTTAGGGTTAGGATTAGGGATAGGGTTACGGTTAGGATTAGGGTTAGGACTAGGGTTACTGTTAGGATTAGTGTTAGGTTTTGGGTTAGGGTTAGAGTTAGGGTTAGGGTTTGGGATAGGGTTTTGGTTTGGGTTAGGGGTAGGCTTAGGTTTAGGGTTAGGGTGAGGGTTAGGTTTAGGGTTAGGGTTAGGGTTAGGGTTAGTGCTCGAGGTTAGGGGTTAGTGGTTAGGGTTAATGTTACAGTGAGGGGTAGGGTTTGTGTTTGGGTTTGGGATTGAGTTAGGGTTAGGGTCAGGGTTAGGGTTTTGGTTAGGGTTAGGATTAGGATTTGGGTTAGGATTAGTGTTAGGTTAGGTTTTGGGTTAGGGTTAGGTTTAGGGTTTGGTTTAATGTTAGGGTTAGTGTTAGGGTTAGCTTTAGGCTTTGGTTTTGGTTAGTGTTAGGGTTAAGTTTAATGTTTGGGTTACGGTTACGTTTTGGGTTATGGTTAGGTTTCGGGTTAGGGTTTGGTTTAGGGTAAAGGTTAGGGTAAGGGTTAGTGTTAGGGTTTGGGTTTGGGTTAGGTTGGGTTAGGGTTAGGGTTAGGGTTTGGGTTTGGGTTAGGTTTAGGTTTAGGGTTTGCGTTTGGGTTAGGGTCAGGGTTAGGGTTAGGGTTTGGGTTAGGGTTAGGGTTAGGGTTAGGGTTAGGGTTAGTGCAAGGGTTAGGGTTTGGTTTTGGGTTTGGTTTAGGGTTAGGGTTAGGGTTAAAATTAGGGTTTGTGTTTAGGTTACTTTTAGGGTTAGGGTTAGGGTTTGGGTTTGGATTAGGTTTAGGGTTAGGGTTTGCGTTTGGGTTAGGGTCAGGGTTAGGGTTAGGGTTTGGGTTAGGGTTAGGGTTAGGGTTAGGGTTAGGGTTAGTGCAAGGGTTAGGGTTTGGTTTTGGGTTTGTTTTAGGGTTAGGGTTAGGGTTTGGTTTAGGGTTTGTGTTAGGGTTAGGTTTAGGGTTTGGTTTAGGGTTAGGGTTAGGGTTAAAGTTAGGGTTTGTGTTTAGGTTACTTTTAGGGTTAGGGTTAGGGTTTGGGTTAGGGTTAGTGTCAGGATTAGGGTTTGGGTTAGGGTTAGGGTGAGGGTTAGGGTTAGGGTTAGGGTTAGGATTAGGGATATGGTTATGGTTAGGGTTAGGGTTAGGATTAGGGTTACGGTTAGGAATAGGATTAGGTTTTGGGTTAGGGTTAGAGTTAGGGTTAGGGTTAGGATTTGGGTTTGGGTTAGGATTAGGTTTAGGGTTAGGGTTAGGGTTAGGTTTAGGGTTAGGGTTAGGGTTAGCGTTAGGTTTAGGGTTAGGGTTAGGGTTAGGGTTAGGTTTATGGTTAGCTTTAGGCTTTGGTTTGGGTTAGTGTTAGGGTTAAGGTTAGGGTTGGGTTAGGTTTAGGTTTTGGTTTATGGTTAGGTTTAGGGTTAGGGTTTGGGTTAGGGTTAAGGTTAGGGTTAGGGTTAGGGTTAGTGTTAGGGTTTGGGTTTGGGTTAGGGTTAGGTTTACGGTTAGGGTTAGGGTAAGGGTTAGGGTTTGGGTTAGGTTTTCGGTTAGTGTTAGGGTTAGGTTTAGGGTTAGTGTTAGGTTTTGGGTTAGGGCTAGGTATAGGGCTAGGGGTTGTCGGTTAGTGGTTAGGCTTAGTGTTAGGGTTAGGGTTAGGGTTAGTGTCAGGGTTTGGGTTTGGGTTATGGTTAGGGTCAGGGTTAGGGTTTTGGTTAGGGATAGGATTATGGTTTGGATTAGTGTTAGTGTTAGGTTAGGGTGTGGGTTAGGGTTAGGTTTAGGGTTTGGGTTAGGGTTAGGTTTAGGGTTTGGGTTAGGGTTAGGGTTAGGGTTGGGGTTAGGGTTTGGGTTAGGGTTAGGGTTTGGGATAGGGTTTCGGTTTGGGTTAGGTTTAGGCTTAGGTTTAGGGTTAGGGTGAGGGTTAGTGCTCGAAGTTATGGGTTAGGGGTTAGGGTTAGTGTTACGGTTAGGGGTAGGGTTAGTGTTAGGGTTTGGGATTGAGTTAGGGTTATGGTCAGGGTTAGGGTTTTGGTTAGGGTTAGGATTAAGGTTTGGGTTAGGATTAGTGTTAGGTTAGGTTTTGGGTTAGGGTTAGGTTTAGCGTTTCGTTTAGTGTTAGGGTTAGGGTTAGGGTTAGCTTTAGGCTTTGGTTTGGGTTAGTGTTAGGGTTAAGGTTAGGGTTTGGGTTAGGGTTAGGTTTTGGGTTATGGTTAGGTTTAGGGTTTGGGTTTGGGTTAGGGTAAAGGTTAGGGTAAGGGTTAGTGTTAGGGTTAGGGTTTGGGTTAGGTTGGGTTAGGGTTAGGGTTAGGGTTTGGGTTTGGGTTAGGTTTAGGGTTAGGGTTTGCGTTTGGATTAGGGTGAGGGTTAGGGTTAGGGTTTGGGTTAGGGTTAGGGTTAGGGTTAAGGTTAGGGTTAGGGTTAGTGCAAGGGTTAGGGTTTGGTTTAGGGTTTGGTTTAGGGTTAGGGTTAGGGTTTGGTTTAGGGTTAGTGTTAGGGTTAGGTTTAGGGTTTGGTTAACGGTTAGGGTTAGGGTTAAAGTTAGGGTTTGTGTTTAGGTTAGTTTTAGGGTTAGGGTTAGTGTTTGGGTTAGGGTTAGTGTCAGGATTAGGGTTTGGGTTAGGGTTAGGGTGAGGGTTAGGGTTAGGGTTAGGGTTAGGATTAGGGATATGGTTACGGTTAAGGTTAGGGTTAGGATTAGGGTTACGGTTAGGAATAGGGTTAGGTTTTGGGTTAGGGTTAGGGATAGGGTTTGGGTTAGTATTAGGGTTAGGGTTAGGGTTGGGGTTAGGGTTTGGGTTTGGGTTAGGGTTAGGGTTAGTGTTAGGGTTAGGGTTAGTGTTTGGTTAGGGTTTGGGTTAGGGTTATGGTTAGGTTTAGGGTTTGGTTTAGTTCTGGGGTTAGGGTTAGTGTTATGGTTAGGGTTTGGGTTTGGGTTAGGGTTAGGGTTAGGGTTAGGTTTTGGGTTAGTGTTAGTGTTAGGGTTAGGGTTAGAGTTAGGGTTATGTTTGGGTTAGGGTTAGTGTTAGTTTTAGGGTTAGGGTTTGGGTTTGTGTTAGATTTAGGGTTAAGGATTGGGTTTGGGTTAGGGTGAGGGTTAGGTTTAGGGTTTGGGTTAGGGTTAGGGTTACGGTTAGGGTTAGGGTTAGTGCAAGGTTAAGGGTTTGGTTTAGGGTTAGGTTTAGGGTTAGGGTAAGGCTTTGGTTTAGGGTTAGTGTTAGGGTTAGGTTTAGGGTTAGGGTTAGGGTTAGGGTTAAGGTTAGGGTTTGGGTTTAGGTTAGTTTTAGGGTTAGGGTTAGGGGTTGGGTTAGGGTTAGTGTCAGGATTAGGGTTTGGGTTAGGGTTAGTGTGAGGGTTAAGGTTAGGGTTAGGGTTAGGATTAGGGATAGGATTACGGTTAGGGTTAGGGTTAGAATTGGGGTTACGGTTAGCATTAGGTTTAGGGTTAGGGTTAGGGCTAGAGGTTAGGGGTTAGGGGTTAGGCTTAGTGTTAGGGTTAGGGATAGGGTTAGTGTTAGGGTTTGGGTTTGAGTTAGGGTTAGGGTCAGTGTTAGGGTTTTGGTTAGGGTTAGGATTACGGTTTGGGTTAGGGTTAGTGTTAGGTTAGGTTTTGGGTTAGGTTTAGGTTTAGGGTTTGGGTTAGGGTTAGGGTTAGGTTTTGGGTTAGGGTTAGGATTAGGGTTGGTGTTAGGTTTTGTGTTTGGTTTAGTGTTAGGATTAGTTTTAGGGTTAGGGTTTGGGTTTGGTTTAGGTTTTGGTTTTAGTTAGTGTTAGGATTAGGGTTTGGGTTAGGGTAAGGGTTATGGTTTGGGTTAGGTTTAGGGTTTGGTTTTAGTTAGGGTTAGGGTTAGGGTTAGTGTGAGGTTTAGGTGAGGGTTACTGTTTGGGTTTGGGTTAGGGTTAGG
>JAJHUQ010000032.1:10322500-10325000 GCA_035773235.1 Eospalax fontanierii
TTAGGTTTAGAGGTAGGGTTAGGGTTAGAGTTTGGGTTAGGTTTAGGGTTAGGGTGAGGTTAGGGTTTGGGTTTGGGTTTGGGTTAGGTTAGGATTAGGGTTAGGGTTAGGGTTTGGGTTAGGTTAGAATTAGGGTTAGAGTTACGGTATGGGTTAGGGTTAGGGATAGGGTTAGGGTTAGGGTGAGGGTTAGGGTTAGGGTTTGGGTTTGGGTTAGGTTTAGGGTTAGGGTTAGGGTTTGGGTTCACGTTAGTGTCAGGATTAGGGTTTGGGTTAGGGTTAGGGTGAGGGTTAGGGTTAGGGTTAGGGTTAGGATTAGGGATAGGGTTACGGTTAGGATTAGGGTTAGGACTAGGGTTACTGTTAGGATTAGTGTTAGGTTTTGGCTTAGGGTTAGAGTTGGGGTTAGGGTTTGGGATGGGGTTTCGGTTTGGGTTAGGGTTAGGCTTAGGTTTAGGGTTAGGGTGAGGGTTAGGTTTAGGGTTAGGGTTAGGGTTAGTGCTCGAGGTTAGGGGTTAGGGGTTAGGGTTAGTGTTACGATTAGGGGTAGGGTTAGTGTTAGAGTTTGGGATTGCGTTAGGTTTAGGGTCAGGGTTAGGGTTTTGGTTAGGGTTAGGATTAGGGTTTGGGTTAGGATTAGTGTTAGGTTAGGTTTTGGGTTAGGGTTACGTTTAGGGTTTCGTTTAGTGTTAGGGTTAGTGTTAGCGTTAGCTTTAGGCTTTGGTTTGGGTTAGTGTTAGGGTTAAGGTTAGGGTTTGGGTTAGGGTTAGGTTTTGGGTTCGGGTTAGGGTTTGGTTTAGGGTTAGTGTTAGGGTTAGGTTTAGGGTTTGGTTTAGGGTTAGGTTTAGGGTTAAAGTTAGGGTTTGTGTTTAGGTTAGTTTTAGGGTTAGGGTTAGGGTTTGGGTTAGGGTAAATGTTAGGGTAAGGGTTAGTGTTAGCGTTTGGGTTTGGGTTAGGTTGGGTTAGGGTTAGGGTTAGGGTTTGGGTTTGGGTTAGGTTTAGGGTTAGGGTTTGCGTTTGGGTTAGGGTGAGGGTTAGGGTTAGGGTTTGGGTTAGGGTTAGGGTTAGGGTTAGGGTTAGGGTTAGTGCAAGGGTTAGGGTTTGGTTTAGGGTTTGGTTTAGGGTTAGGGTTAGGGTTTGGGTTAGGGTTAGGGTTAGGGTTGGGGTTAGGGTTTGGGTTTGGGTTGGGGTTAGGGTTAGTGTTAGGGTTAGGGTTAGGGTTTGGGTTAGGGTTTGGGTTAGGGTTATGGTTAGGTTTAGGGTTTGGTTTAGTTCTTGTGTTAGGGTTAGTGTTATGGTTAGGGTTTGGGTTTGGGTTAGGGTTAGGGTTGGGGTTAGGGTTTGGGTTTGGGTTAGGGTTAGGGTTAGTGTTAGGGTTAGGATTAGTGCAAGGGTTAGGGTTTGGTTGAGGGTTTGGTTTAGGGTTAGGGTTAGGTTTTGGGTTAGGTTAGTGTTAGGGATGGGGTTAGGGTTTGGGTTTGGGTTAGGGTTAGGGTTAGTGTTAGGGTTAGGGTTAGGGTTAGGGTTAGGGTTTGGGTTTGGGTTAGTTTTAGGGTTAGGGTTAGGGTTTGGTTTAGGGTTAGTGTCAGGATTAGGGTTTGGGTTAGGGTTAGGGTGAGGGTTAGGGTTAGGGTTAGTGTTAGGATTAGGGATATGATTACGGTTAGGGTTAGGGTTAGGATTAGGTTTACGGTTAGGAATAGGGTTAGGTTTTGGGTTAGGGTTAGAGTTAGGGTTAGGGTTAGGGTTTGGGTTTGGGTTAGGATTAGGTTTAGGGTTATTGTTAGGGTTAGGTTTAGGGTTAGGGTTAGGGTTAGCGTTAGGTTTAGGGTTAGGGTTAGGGTTAGGGTTAGGGTTATGGTTAGCTTTAGGCTTTGGTTTGGGTTAGTGTTAGGGTTAAGGTTAGGGTTGGGTTAGGTTTAGGTTTTGGTTTATGTTTAGGTTTAGGGTTAGGGTTTGGGTTAGGGTTAAGGTTAGGGTTAGGGTTAGGGTTAGTGTTAGGGTTTGGGTTTGGGTTAGGGTTAGGTTTAGGGTTAGGGTTAGGGTAAGGGTAAGGGTTTGTGTTAGGTTTTGTGTTAGTGTTAGGGTTAGGTTTAGGGTTAGTGTTAGGTTTTAGGTTAGGGTTAGGTATAGGGCTAGGGGTTGTCGATTAGTGGTTAGGCTTAGTGTTAGGGTTAGGGTTAGGGTTAGTGTCAGGGTTTGGGTTTGGGTTATGGTTAGGGTCATTGTTAGGGTTTTGGTTAGGGATAGGATTATGGTTTGGATTAGTGTTAGTGTTAGGTTAGGGTGTGGGTTAGGGTTAGGTTTAGGGTTTGGGTTAGGGTTTGGTTTAGGGTTTGGGTTAGGATTAGGGTTTGGGTTAGGGTAAGTGTTATGGTTTGGGTTAGGTTTAGGGTTTGGTTTTAGTTAGGGTTAGGGTTAGGGTTAGTGTGAGGTTTAGGTGAGGGTTACTGTTTGGGTTTGGGTTAGGGTTAGGGTAAGGTTTAGGGTTAGGGTTTGG
>JAJHUQ010000032.1:10330000-10342500 GCA_035773235.1 Eospalax fontanierii
TTAGGGTTAGGGTCAGGGTTAGGGTTTTGGTTAGGGTTAGGATTAGGGTTTGGGGTAGGATTAGTGTTAGGTTAGGTTTTGGGTTAGGGTTAGGCTTTGGGTTTGGTTTAGTGTTAGGGTTAGGGTTAGGGTTAGCTTTAGGCTTTGGTTTGGGTTAGTGTTAGGGTTAAGGTTAGGGTTTGGGTTAGGGTTAGGTTTTGGGTTATGGTTAGGTTTAGGGTTAGGGTTTGGGTTAGGGTAAAGGTTAGGGTAAGGGTTAGTGTTAGGGTTTGGGTTTGGGTTAAGTTGGGTTCGGGTTAGGGTTAGGGTTTGGGTTTGGGTTAGGTTTAGGGTTAGGGTTTGCGTTGGGGTTAGGGTGAGGGTTAGGGTTAGGGTTTGGGTTACGGTTAGGGTTACGGTTAGGGTTAGTGCAAGGGTTAGGGTTTGGTTTAGGGTTTGGTTTAGGTTGAGGGTGAGGGTTAGGGTTAGGGTTAGGGTTAGGATTAGGGATATGGTTACGGTTAGGGTTAGGGTTAGGATTAGGGTTACGGTTAGGAATATTGTTAAGTTTTGGGTTAGGGTTAGAGTTAGGGTTAGGGTTAGGGTTTGGGTTTGGGTTAGGATTAGGTTTAGGGTTAGGGTTAGGGTTAGGTTTAGGGTTAGGTTTAGGGTTAAGGTTAGGTTTAGAGTTAGGGTTAGGGTTAGGGTTAGGGTTATGGTTAGCTTTAGGCTTTGGTTTGGGTTAGTGTTAGGGTTAAGGTTAGGGTTGGGTTAGGGTTAGGTTTTTTTTTATTGTTAGGTTTAGGGTTAGGGTTTGGGTTAGGGTTAAGGTTAGGGTTAGGGTTAGGGTTAGTGTTAGGGTTTGGGTTTGGGTTAGGGTTAGGTTTAGGGTTTGGGTTAGGGTAAGTGTTAGGGTTTGGGTTAGGTTTTGGGTTAGTGTTAGGGTTAGGTTTAGGGTTAGTGTTAGGTTTTGGGTTAGGGTTAAGGTTAGGGTTTGGGTTTAGGTTAGTTTTAGGGTTAGGGTTAGGGTTTGGGTTAGGGTTAGTGTCAGAATTAGGGTTTGGGTTAGGGTTAGTGTGAGGGTTAGGGTTAGGGTTAGGGTTAGGATTCGGGATAGGATTACGGTTAGGGTTAGGGTTAGGATTAGGGTTACGGTTAGCATTAGGTTAGGGTTAGGGTTAGGGCTAGAGGTTAGGGGTTAGGGGTTTGGCTTAGTGTTAGGGTTAGGGTTAGGGTTAGTGTTAGGGTTTGGGTTTGAGTTAAGGTTACGGTCAGTGTTAGGGTTCTGGTTAGGGTTAGGATTACGGTTTGAGTTAGGGTTTTGGTTAGGGTCAGGATTACGGTTTGGGTTAGGGTTAGTGTTAGGTTAGGTTTTGGGTTAGTTTAGGTTTAGGGTTTGGGTTAGGGTTAGGTTTAGGGTTTGGGTTAGGGTTAGGATTAGGGTTGGGGTTAGGTTTTGTGTTTGGTTTAGGGTTAGGATTAGTTTTAGGGTTAGGGTTTGGATTTGGTTTAGGTTTTGGTTTTAGTTTGTGTTAGGATTAGGGTTTGGGTTAGGGTAAGGTTATTGTTTGGGTTAGGTTTAGGGTTTGGTTTTAGTTAGGGTTAGGGTTAGGGTTAGTGTTAGGTTTAGGTGAGGGTTACTGTTTGGGTTTGGGTTAGGGTTAGGGTAAGGTTTAGGGTTAGGTTTTGGGTTAGGGTTTGGGTGAGGGTTAGCGTTAGGGTTAGGTTTAGGGTTTGTGTTAGGGTGAGGTTAGGGTTAATGTTAGGGTTTGGGTTAGGATTAGGTTTAGGGTTTGGGTTAGAGTTAGGGTTAGATTTAGGGTTAGAGGTAGGGTTAGGGTTGGAGTTTGGGTTAGGTTTAGGGTTAGGGTGAGGTTTAGGATTTGGGTTTGGGTTTGGGTTAGGTTAGGATTAGGGTTAGGGTTAGGGTTAGGGTTTGGGTTAGGGTTAGAATTAGGGTTCGAGTTACGGTATGGGTTAGGGTTAGGGATAGGGTTAGGGTTAGGGTTTGGGTTTGGGTTAGTTTTAGGGTTAGGGTTAGGTTTTGGGTTCGGGTTAGTGTCAGGATTAGGGTTTGGGTTAGGGTTAGGGTGAGGGTTAGGGTTAGGGTTAGGGTTAGAATTAGGGATAGGGTTACGGTTAGGATTAGGGTTAGGACTAGGGATACTGTTAGGATTAGTGTTAGGTTTTGTGTTAGGGTTAGAGTTAGGGTTAGGGTTTGGAATAGGGTTTCGGTTTGGGTTAGGGTTAGGCTTAGGTTTAGGGTTAGGGTGAGGGTTAGGTTTAGGGTTAGAGTTAGGTTTAGTGCTCGAGGTTAGGGGTTAGGGGTTAGGGTTAGTGTTACGGTTAGGGGTAGGGTTATTGTTAGGGTTTGGGTTTGAGTTAAGGTTAGGGTTAGGGTTAGGGTTAGGGTTAGGGTTTGGGTTAGGATTAGTGTTAGGTTAGGTTTTGGTTTAGGGTTAGGTTTAGGGTTTGGTTTAGGGTTAGGGTTAGGGTTAGGGTTAGCTTTAGGCTTTGGTTTGGGTTAGTGTTAGGGTTAAGGTTAGGGTTTGGGTTAAGCTTAGGTTTTGGGTTATGGTTAGGTTTAGGGTTAGGGTTTGGGTTAGGGTAAAGTTTAGGGTAAGGGTTAGTGTTAGGATTTGGGTTTGGGTTAGGTTGGGTTAGGGTTAGGGTTAGGGTTTGGGTTTGGGTTAGGTTTAGGTTTAGGGTTTGCGTTTGGGTTTGGGTGAGGGTTAGGGTTAGGGTTTGGGTTAGGGTTAGGGTTAGGGAGAGGTTTAGGGTTAGTGCAAGGGTTAGGGTTTGGTTTAGGGTTTGGTTTAGGGTTAATGTTAGGGTTTGGTTTAGGGTTAGTGTTAGGGTTAGGTTTAGGGTTTGGTCTAGGGTTAGGGTTAGGGTTAAAGTTAGGGTTTGTGTTTAGGTTAGTTTTAGGGTTAGGGTTAGGGTTTGAGTTATGGTTAGTGTCAGGATTAGGGTTTGGGTTAGGGTTAGGGTGAGGCTTAGGGTTAGGGTTAGGGTTAGGATTAGGGTTACGGTTATGAATATGGTTAGGTTTTGGGTTAGGGTTAGAGTTAGGGTTAGGGTTAGGGTTTGGGTTTGGGTTAGGATTAAGTTTAGGGTTAGGGTTAGGGTTAGGTTTAGGGTTAGGGTTAGGGTTAGGGTTAGGTTTAGGGTTAGGGTTAGGGTTATGGTTAGCTTTAGGCTTTGGTTTGGGTTAGTGTTAGGGTTAAGGTTAGGGTTGGGTTAGGGTTTGGCTTTGGTTTATGGTTAGGTTTAGGGTTAGGGTTTGGGTTAGGGTTAAGGTTAGGGTTAGGGTTAGGGTTAGTGTTAGGGTTTGGGTTTGGGTTAGGGTTAGGTTTAGGGTTTGGGTTAGGGTAAGGGTTAGGGTTTGGGTTAGGTTTTGGGTTAGTGTTAGGGTTAGGTTTAGGGTTAGTGTTAGGTTTTGGGTTAGGGTTAGGTATAGGGCTAGGGGTTGTCGGTTAGTGGTTAGGCTTAATGTTAGGGTTAGGGTTAGGGTTAGTGTCAGGGGTTGGGTTTGGGTTATGGTTAGGGTCAGGGTTAGGGTTTTGGTTAGGGATAGGTTTATGGTTTGGATTAGTGTTAGTGTTAGGTTAGGGTTTGGGTTAGGGTTGGGGTTAGGGTTTGGGTTAGGGTTAGGGTTAGGGTTGTGGTTAGGGTTTGGGTTTGAGTTAGGGTTAGTGTTAGGGTTAGGGTTAGGGTTTGGGTTAGGGTTATGGTTAGGTTTAGGTTTGGTTTAGTTCTGGGGTTAGGGTTAGTGTTATGGTTAGGGTTTGGGTTTGGATTAGGGTTAGGGTTAGTGTTAGGGTTAGAGTTAGGGTTATGTTTGGGTTAGGGTTAGTGTTAGGTTTAGGGTTAGGGTTTGGGTTTGTGTTAGGTTTAGGTTTAAGGATTGGGTTTGGATTAGGGTGAGGGTTAGGTTTAGGGTTTGGGTTAGGGTTAGGGTTACGGTTAGGGTTAGGGTTAGTGCAAGGTTTAGGGTTTGGTTTAGGGTTAGGTTTAGGGTTAGGGTAAGGCTTTGGTTAAGGGTTAGTGTTAGGTTTAGGTTTAGGCTTAGGGTTAGGGTTAGGGTTAACGTTAGGGTTTGGGTTTAGGTTAGTTTTAGGGTTAGCGTTAGGGTTTGGGTTAGGGTTAGTGTCAGGATTAGGGTTTGGTTTAGGGTTAGTGTGAGGGTTAGGGTTAGGGTTAGGGTTAGAATTAGGGATAGGATTACGGTTAGGGTTAGGGTTAGGATTAGGGTTACTGTTAGCATTAGGGTTAGGGTTAGGGTTAGGGCTAGAGGTTAGGGGTTAGGGGTTAGGCTTAGTGTTAGGGTTAGGGGTAGGGTTAGTGTTAGGGTTTGGGTTTGAGTTAGGGTTAGGGTCAGTGTTAGGGTTTTGGTTAGGGTTAGGATTACAGTTTGGGTTAGGGTTTTGGTTAGGGTTAGGATTACGGTTTGGGTTAGGGTTAGTGTTAGGTTAGGTTTTGGGTTAGGTTTAGGTTTAGGGTTTGGGTTAGGGTTAGGGTTAGGGTTTGGGTTAGGGTTTGGATTAGGGTTGGTGTTAGGTTTTGTGTTTGGTTTAGTGTTAGGATTAGTTTTTGGGTTAGGGTTTGGATTTGGTTTAGGTTTTGGTTTTAGTTAGTGTTAGGATTAGGGTTTGGGTTAGGGTAAGGGTTATGGTTTGGGTTAGGTTTAGGGTTTGGTTTTAGTTAGGGTTAGGGTTAGGGTTAGTGTTAGGTTTAGGTGAGGGTTACTGTTTGGGTTTGGGTTAGGGTTAGGGTAAGGTTTAGGGTTAGGGTTTGGGTTAGGGTTTGTGTGAGGGTTAGTGTTAGGTTATGGTTTGGGTTAGGGTTAGGGTTAGGGTTAGGGTTAGGGTTAGGGTTAGGGTTAGGGTTAGGGTTAGGTTTAGGGTTTGGGTTAGGGTGAGGTTAGGGTTAATGTTAGTTTTTGGGTTAGCATTAGGTTTAGGGTTTGGGTTAGAGTTAGGGTTAGAGATAGGTTAAGAGGTAGGCTTAGGGTTAGAGTTTGGGTTAGGTTTAGGGTTAGGGTGAGGTTTAGGGTTTGGGTTTGTTTTTGGGTTAGGTTAGGATTAGGGTTAGGGTAGGGTTTGGGTTAGGGTTAGAATTAGGGTTAGAGTTACGGTGTGGGTTAGGGTTAGGGATAGGGTTAGGGTTAGGGTTAGGGTTAGGGTTTGGTTTTGGGTTAGGTTTAGGGTTAGGGTTAGGGTTTGGGTTCGGATTAGTGTCAGGATTAGGGTTTGAGTTAGGGTTAGGGTGAGGGTTAGGGTTAGTGTTAGGGTTAGGATTAGGGATAGGGTTACGGTTAGGATTAGGGTTAGGACTAGGGTTACTGTTAGGATTAGTATTAGGTTTTGGGTTAGGGTTAGAGTTAGGGTTAGTGTTTGGGATGGGGTTTTGGTTTGGGTTAGGGTTACGCTTAGGTTTAGGGTTAGGGTAACGGTTAGGTTTAGGGTTAGGGTTAGGGTTAGTGCTCGAGGTTAGGGGTTAGGGGTTAGGGTTAGTGTTACGGTGAGGGGTAGTGTTAGTGTTAGGGTTTGGGATTGAGTTAGGGTTAGGGTCAGGGTTAGGGTTTTGGTTAGGGTTAGGATTAGGGTTTGGGTTAGGATTAGTGTTAGGTTAGTTTTTGGGTTAGGGTTAGGTTTAGGGTTTGGTTTAATGTTAGGGTTAGGGTTAGGGTTAGCTTTAGGCTTTGGATTGGGTTAGTGTTAGGGTTAAGGTTAGGGTTTGGGTTAGGGTTAGGTTTTGGGTTATGGTTAGATTTGGGTTAGGGTTTGGGTTAGGGTAAAGGTTAAGGTAAGGGTTCGTGTTAGGGTTTGGGTTTGGGTTAGGTTGGGTTAGGGTTAGGGTTAGGGTTTGGGTTTGGGTTAGGTTTAGGGTTAGGGTTTGCGTTTGGATTAGGGTGAGGGTTAGGGTTAGGGTTTGGGTTAGGGTTAGGGTTAGGGTTAGGGTTAGGGTTAGGGTTAGGGTTAGTTTTGGGGTTAGGGTTGGGGATTGGGTTAGGGTTAGGGTTAGGGTTAGGGTTAGGGTTAGGGTTAGGGTTGGGGTTAGGTTTAGGTTTTGGTTTAGGGTAAGGGTTAGGGTTTGGTTTAGGGTTAGGGTTAGGGTTAGGTTTAGGGTGTGGTTTAGGGTTAGGGTTAGGGTTAAAGTTAGGGTTTTTGTTTAGGTTACTTTTAGGGTTAGGGTTAGGGTTTGGGTTAGGGTTAGTGTCAGGATTAGGGTTTGGGTTAGGGTTAGGGTGCGGGTTAGGGTTAGGGTTAGGGTTAGGACTAGGGATATGGCTACGGTTAGGGTTAGGGTTAGGATTAGGGTTACGGTTAGGATTAGGGTTAGGTTTTGGGTTAGCGTTAGAGTTAGGGTTAGGGTTAGGGTTTGGGTTTGGGTTAGGATTAGGTTTAGGGCTAGGGTTAGGGTTAGGTTTAGGGTTAGGGTTAGGGTTAGCGTTAGGTTTAGGGTTAGGTTTAGGGTTAGGGTTAGGGTTAGGGTTAGCTTTAGGCTTTGGTTTGGGTTAGTGTTAGGGTTAAGGTTAGGGTTGGGTTAGGTTTAGGTTTTGGTTTATGGTTAGGTTTAGGGTTAGGGTTTGGGTTAGGGTTAAGGTTAGGGTTAGGGTTAGGGTTAGTGTTAGGGTTTGGGTTTGGGTTAGGGTTAGGTTTAGGGTTAGGGTTAGGGTAAGGGTTAGGGTTTGGGTTAGGTTTTGGGTTAGTGTTAGGGTTAGGTTTAGGGTTAGTGTTAGGTTTCGGGTTAGGGTTAGGTATAGGGCTAGGGGTTGTCGGATAGTGGTTAGGCTTATTATTAGGGTTAGGGTTAGGGTTAGTGTCAGGGTTTGGGTTAGGGTTTTGGTTAGGGATAGGATTATGGTTTGGATTAGTGTTAGTGTTAGGTTAGGGTTTGGGTTAGGGTTAGGTTTAGGGTTTGGGTTAGGGTTAGGGTTAGGGATTGGGTTAGGGTTAGGGTTAGGGTTGGGGTTAGGGTTTGGGATTGGGTTAGGGTTAGGGTTAGTGTTAGGGTTAGGGTTAGGGTTTGGGTTAGGTTTTGGGTTAGGGTTATGGTTAGGTTTAGGGTTTGGTTTAGTTCTGGGGTTAGGGTTAGTGTTATGGTTAGGGTTTGGGTTTGGGTTAGGGTTAGGGTTAGGGTTAGGGTTAGATTTTGGGTTAGTGTTAGAGTTAGGGTTAGGGTTAGAGTTAGGGTTATGTTTGGGTTAGGGTTAGTGTTAGGTTTACGGTTAGGGTTTGGGTTTGTGTTAGGTTTAGGGTTAAGGATTGGGTTTGGGTTAGGGTGAGGGTTAGGTTTAGAATTTGGGTTAGGGTTAGGGTTACGGTTAGTGTTAGGGTTAGTGCAAGGTTTAGGGTTTGGTTTAGGGTTAGGGTAAGGCTTTGGTTTAGGGTTAGTGTTAGGGTTAGGTTTAGGGTTAGGGTTAGGGTTAGGGTTAAGGTTAGGGTTTGGGTTTAGGTTAGTTTTAGGGTTAGGGTTAGGGTTTGGGTTAGGGTTAGTGTTAGGATTAGGGTTTGGGTTAGGGTTAGTGTGAGGGTTAGGGTTAGGGTTAGGGTTAGGATTAGGGATAGGATTACGGTTAGGGTTAGGGTTAGGATTAGGGTTACGGTTAGCATTAGGGTTAGGGTTAGGGTTAGGGCTAGAGGTTAGGGGTTAAGGGTTAGGCTTAGTGTTAGGGTTAGGGGTAGGGTTAGTGTTAGGGTTTGGGTTTGAGTTATGGTTAGGGTCAGTGTTAGGGTTTAGGTTAGGGTTAGGGTTATGGTTTGGGTTAGGGTTTTGGTTAGGGTTAGGATTACGGTATGGGTTAGGGTTAGTGTTAGGGTTAGGGTTTGGGTTAGTTTTAGGGTTAGGGTTAGGGTTTGGGTTCGGGTTAGTGTCAGGATTAGGGTTTGGGTTAGGGTTAGGGTTACGGTTAGTGTTAGGGTTAGTGCAAGGTTTAGGGTTTGGTTTAGCGTTAGGATTAGGGTTAGGGGAAGGCTTTGGTTTAGGGTTAGGGTTAGGGTTAGGTTTAGGCTTAGGGTTAGGGTTAGGGTTAAGGTTAGGGTTTGGGTTTAGGTTAGTTTTAGGGTTAGGGTTAGGGTTTGGGTTAGGGTTAGTGTCAGGATTAGGGTTTGGGTTAGGGTTAGTGTGAAGGTTAGAGTTAGGGTTAGGGTTAGGGTTAGGTTTTGGGTTAGTGTTAGAGTTAGGGTTAGGGTTAGGGTTAGTGTTAGGTTTAGGGTTAGGGGTTGGGTTTGTGTTAGGTTTAGGGTTAAGGATTGGGTTTGGGGTAGTGTGAGAGTTAGGTTTAGGGTTTGGGGTGGGGTTAGGGGTACGGTGAGTGGTAGGGTTAGTGCAAGGTTTAGGGTTTGGTTTAGCGTTAGGTTTAGGGTTAGGGTAAGGCTTTGGTTTAGGGTTAGTGTTAGGGTTAGGTTTAGGGTTAGGGTTAGGGTTAGGGTTAAGGTTAGGGTTTGGGTTTAGGTTAGTTTTAGGGTTAGGGTTAGGGTTTGGGTTAGGGTTAGTGTCAGGATTAGGGTTTGGGTTAGGGTTAGTGTGAGAGTTAGGGTAAGGGCTAGGGTTAGGATTAGGGATAGGATTACGGTTAGGGTTAGGGTTAGGATTAGGGTTACGGTTAGCATTAGGGTTAGGGTTAGGGTTAGGGCTAGAGGTTAGGGGTAAGGGGTTAGGCTTAGTTTTAGGGTTAGGGGTAGGGTTAGTGTGAGGGTTTGGGTTTGAGTTAGGGTTAGGGTCAGTGTTAGGGTTTTTGTTAGGGTTAGGATTACGGTTTGGGTTAGGGTTTTGGTTAGGGTTAGGATTACGGTTTGGGTTAGGGTTAGTGTTAGGTTAGGTTTTGGGTTAGGTTTAGGTTTAGGGTTTGGGTTAGGGTTAGGGTTAGGGTTTGGGTTAGGGTTAGGATTAGGGTTGGGGTTAGGTTTTGTGTTTGGTTTAGGGTTAGGATTAGTTTTAGGGTTAGGGTTTGGGTTTGGTTTAGGTTTTGGTTTTAGTTAGTGTTGGGATTAGGGTTTGTGTTAAGGTAAGGGTTATGGTTTGGGTTAGGTTTAGGGTTTGGTTTTAGTTAGGGTTAGGGTTAGGGTTATTGTTAGGTTTAGGTGAGGGTTACTGTTTGGGTTTGGGTTAGGGTTAGGGTAAGGTTTAGGGTTAGGGATTGGGTTAGGGTTTGGGTTAGGGTTAGTATTATGTTATGGTTTGGGTTAGGGTTAGGGTTAGGGTTAGGGTTAGGGTTAGGTTTAGGGTTTGGGTTAGGGTGAGGGTAGGGTTAATGTTAGGGTTAGGGTAAGGATTAGGTTTAGGGTTTGGGTTAGAGTTAGGGTTAGAGTTAGGGTTAGAGGTAGGGTTAGGTTTAGGGTTAGGATTAGAGTTAGGGTTAGGGTTAGGGTTAGCGTTTGGGTTAGGGTTAGGTTTATTGTTAGGTATAGGGTTTGGCTTAGGCTTAGGGTTAGGGTGTGCGTTTGGGTTAGGGTTAGGTTTAGGGTTAGAATTAGGTTTAGGGTAGAGTTATGGTTTGGGTTCTAGTTATGGTTAGGATTTGGGTTAGGGTTAGGGTTAAGGTTAGTGTTAGGGTTAGGTTTTGGGTTTGGGTTTGGGTTAGGGTTAGGTTTAGGGTTATGGTTTGGGTTTGGGTTAGGGTTAGTGTTAGGGTTAGGGTTAGGGTTTAGGTTAGGTTTAGGGTGAGGGTTTGCGATAAGGTTAGGATTTGGGTTAGGGATAGGGTTAGGAATAGGGTTAGAGTTAGGGTTAGGGTTAGGGTTAGAGTTTGGATTAGGGTTAGGGTTATGGTGTGCGTTTGGTTTAGGTTTAGGGTTAGGTTTAGGGTTAGGTTTAGGGATAGAGTTATGGTTTGCGTTCTGGTTATGGTTAGGGTTTGGGTTAGGGTTAGGTTTAGGGTTAGGGTTTGTATTTGGGTTAGGGTTAGGGTTAGGGTTAGTGTTAGGGTTTGGTTTGCGTTAGGATTAGGGTTAGGGTTAGGGTTAGGGTTAGGGTTAGGGATAGGGTTTGGGTTTGGGTTAGGGTTACGGTTAGGGTTAGGGTTTCCGTTTGGGTTAGGGTGAGTGTTAGGGTTAGGGATACGATTAGGTTTAGGGTTATGGTTGGGTTATGGTTAGTGTTAGGATTAGGGTTAGGGTTAGGGTTAGCGTTAGGGTTAGGGTTTGAGTTAGGGTTAGGGTTAGGTTTAGGGTTTCCGTTTGGGTTAGGATGAGTTTTACGGTTAGGTTTAGGGTTATTGTTAGGATTAGGGTTTGAGTTTGGGTTAGGGTTAGTGTTAGGTTTAGGGTTAGGGTTTAGGTTAGGTTTAGAGTGAGGGTTTGCGATAAGGTTAGGATTTGAGTTAAGGTTAGGGTTAGGATTAGGGTTAGGGTTAGGGTTAGGATTAGATTTTGGGTTAGGGTTAAGTTTAGTTTAAGTTTAGGGTTAGGATTTGGGTTAGGGTTAGGGTTAGGGTCAGGGTTAGGGTGTGCAATTTGGGTTAGGGTTAGGTTTAGGGTTAGGGTTAGGTTTAGGGATAGAGTTATGGTCTGTGTTCTGGTTATTTTTAGGGTTTGGGTTAGGGTTAGGTTTAGGGTTAGGGTTAGGGTTTGGGTTCGGGTTAGTGTCAGGATTAGGGTTTGGGTTAGGGTTAGGGTGAGGGTTAGGGTTAGGGTTAGGGTTAGGATTAGGGATAGCGTTACGGTTAGGATTAGGGTTAAGACTAGGGTTACTGTTAGGATTAGTGTTAGGTTTTGGGTTACGGTTAGAGTTAGGGTTAGGGTTTGGAATAGGGTTTCGGTTTGAGTTAGGGTTAGGCTTAGGTTTATGGTTAGGGTGAGGGTTAGGTTTAGGGTTAGGGTTAGGGTTAGTGCTCGAGGTTAGAGGTTAGGGGTTAGGGTTAGTGTTACGGTTAGAGGTAGGGTTAGGGTTAGGGTTTGGGTTTGAGTTAGGGTTCGCGTCGGGGTTAGGGTTTTGGTTAGGGTTCGGATTAGGGTTTGGGTTAGGATTAGTGTTAGGTTAGGTTTTGGGTTAGGGTTAGGTTTAGGGTTTGGTTTAGGGTTAGGGTTAGGTTTAGGGTTAGCTTTAGGCTTTGGTTTGGGTTAGTGTTAGGGTTAAGGTTAGGGTTTGGGTTAGGGTTAGGTTTTGGGTTATGGTTAGGTTTAGGGTTAGGGTTTGGGTTAGGGTAAAGGTTAGGGTAAGGGTTAGTGTTAGGGTTTGGGTTTGGGTTAGGTTGGGTTAGGGTTAGGGTTAGGGTTTGGGTTTGGGTTAGGATTAGGGTTAGGGTTAGGGTTAGGGTTAGCGTTTGGGTTAGGGTTAGGTTTAGGGTTAGGTATACGGTTTGGCTTAGGCTTAGGGTTAGGGTGTGCGTTTGGGTTAGGGTTAGGTTTAGGGTTAGAATTAGGTTTAGGGTAGAGTTATGGTTTGGGTTCTAGTTATGGTTAGGGTTTGGGTTAGGGTTAGGGTTACGGGTTGGGTTTGGGTTAAGGTTAGTGTTAGGGTTAGGTTTTGGGTTTGGGTTTGGGTTAGGGTTAGGTTTAGGGTTATGGTTTGGGTTTGGGTTTGGGTTAGGGTTAGTGTTAGGGTTAGGGTTAGGGTTTAGGTTAGGTTTAGGGTGAGGGTTTGTGATAAGGTTAGGATTTGGGTTAGGGATAGGGTTAGGAATAGGGTTAGAGTTAGGGTTAGGGTTAGGGTTAGAGTTTGGATTAGGGTTAGGGTTATGGTGTGCGTTTGGTTTAGGTTTAGGGTTAGGTTTAGGGTTAGGTTTAGGGATAGAGTTATGGTTTGCGTTCTGCTTATGGTTAGGGTTTGGGTTAGGGTTAGGTTTAGGGTTAGGGTTTGTATTTGGGTTAGGGTTAGGGTTAGGGTTAGGGTTAGTGTTAGGGTTTGGTTTGCGTTAGGATTAGGGTTAGGGTTAGGGTTAGGGTTAGGGATAGGGTTTGGGTTTGGGTTAGGGTTAGGTTTAGGGTTAGGGTTTGGGTTAGGGTTACGGTTAGGGTTAGGGTTTCCGTTTGGGTTAGGGTGAGTGTTAGGGTTAGGGTTAGGGTTAGTGTTAGGTTTAGGGTTTGGGTTTGGGTTAGGGTTAGTGTTAGGGTTAGGGATACGATTAGGTTTAGGGTTATGGTTTGGTTATGGTTAGTGTTAGGATTAGGGTTAGGGTTAGGGTTAGCGTTAGGGTTAGGGTTTGAGTTAGGGTTAGGGTTAGGGTTAGGGTTTCCGTTTGGGTTAGGATGAGTGTTAGGTTTAGGGTTAGGGTTTGGGTTTGTGTTAGGTTTAAGGTTAATGATTGGGTTTGGGTTAGGGTGACGGTTAGGTTTAGGGTTTGGTTTTGGGTTAGTTTTAGGGTTATGGTTAGGGTTTGGGTTCGGGTTAGTGTCAGGATTAGGGTTTGGTTTAGGGTTAGGGTGAGGGTTAGGGTTAGGGTTAGGGTTAGGATTAGGGATAGGGTTACGGTTAGGATTAGGGTTAGGACTAGGGTTACTGTTAGGATTAGTGTTAGGTTTTGGGTTAGGGTTAGAGATAGGGTTAGGGTTTCGAATAGGGTTTTGGTTTGGGTT
>JAJHUQ010000032.1:10345000-10357500 GCA_035773235.1 Eospalax fontanierii
GGATTAGGTTTAGGGTTTGGGTTAGAGTTAGGGTTAGAATTAGGGTTAGAGGTAAGGTTAGGGTTAGGGTTAGGATTAGGGTTAGGGTTAGGGTTAGGGTTAGCGTTTGGGTTAGGGTTAGGTTTAGGGTTAAGTATAGGGTTTGGCTTAGGCTTAGGGTTAGGGTGTGCGTTTGGGTTAGGGTTAGGATTACGGTTAGAATTAGGTTTAGGGTAGAGTTATGGTTTGGGTTCTAGTTATGGTTAGGGTTTGGGTTAGGGTTAGGGTTACGGGTTGGGTTTGGGTTAAGGTTAGTGTTAGGGTTAGGTTTTGGGTTTGGGTTTGGGTTAGGGTTAGGTTTAGGGTTATGGTTTGGGTTTGGGTTAGGGTTAGGGTTAGTGTTAGGGTTAGGGTTTAGGTTAGGGTTAGGGTGAGGGTTTGCGATAAGGTTAGGATTTGGGTTAGGGATAGGGTTAGGAATAGGGTTAGGGTTAGGGTTAGGGTTAGGGTTAGAGTTTGGATTAGGGTTAGGGTTATGGTGTGCGTTTGGTTTAGGTTTAGGGTTAGGTTTAGGGTTAGGTTTAGGGATAGAGTTATGGTTTGCGTTCTGGTTATGGTTAGGGTTTGGGTTACGGTTAGGTTTAGGGTTAGAGTTTGTATTTGGGTTAGGGTTAGGGTTAGGGTTAAGGTTAGGGTTAGTGTTAGGGTTTGGTTTGCGTTAGGATTAGGGTTAGGGTTAGGGTTAGGGTTAGGGTTAGGGTTAGGGATAGGGTTTGGGTTTGGGTTAGGGTTAGGTTTAGGGTTAGGGTTTGGGTTAGGGTTAGGGTTAGGTTTAGGGTTTCCGTTTGGGTTAGGGTGAGTGTTAGGGTTAGGGTTAGGGTTAGTGTTAGGTTTAGGGTTTGGGTTTGGGTTAGGGTTAGTGTTAGGGTTAGAGATACGATTAGGATTAGGGTTATGGTTGGGTTATGGTTAGTGTTAGGATTAGGGTTAGGGTTAGGGTTAGCGTTAGGGTTAGGGTTTGAGTTAGGGTTAGGGTTAGGTTTAGGTTTTCCGTTTGGGTTAGGATGAGTGTTAGGGTTAGGGTTAGGGTTATTGTTAGGATTAGGGTTTGAGTTTGGGTTAGGGTTAGTTTTAGGTTTAGGGTTAGGGTTTAGTTTAGGTTTAGAGTGAGGGTTTGCGATAAGTTTAGAATTTGAGTTAAGGTTAGGGTTAGAATTAGGGTTAGGGTTAGGGTTAGGGTTAGAGTTTGGGTTAGGGTTAAGTTTAGTTTAAGTTTAGGGTTAGGATTTGGGTTAGGGTTAGGGTTAGGGTCAGGGTTAGATTGTGCCATTTGGGTTAGGGTTAGGTTTAGGGTTAGGGTTAGGTTTAGGGATAGAGTTATGGTCTGTGTTCTGGTTATGGTTAGGGTTTGGGTTAGGGTTAGGTTTAGGGTTAGGGTTTGGGTTTGGGTTAGGGTTAGGTTTAGGGTTAGAGTTAGGGTTACGGTTAGGGTTAGGGTTTGCGTTTGGGTTAGGGTTAGGGTTAGGGTTTGGGTTAGGGTTAGGGTTAGGGTTAGGGTTTGGGTTTGGGTTAGGGTTAGGGTAAGAGTTAGGGTTTGGGTTAGGGTTAGGGTCAGGGTTAGGGTTAGGGTTAGGTTTAAGATTTGGGTTTGGGTTAGGGTTAGGGTTAGACTTTGTGTTAGGGTTAGGGTTAGTGTTAGGGTTAGGGTCAGGGTGTGCTTTTGGTTTAGGGTTAGGTTTAGGGTTAGGGTTAGGTTTAGGGATAGTGTTCTGGTTTGGATTCTGGTTATGGTCAGGATTTGGGTTATGGTTAGGGTTAGGTTTAGGGTTTGGTTTTCGGTTAGGATTAGGGTGAGTGTTAGTGTTTGGTTTTGGGTTAGGGTTAGGGTTAGGTTTAGGATTTGGGTTAGGGTTAGGGTTAGGGTTTGGGTTATTGTTATGCTTAGGTTTAGGGTTATGGTTTGGGTTTGGGTTAGGGTTAGGGTTAGTGTTAAGTTCTGTGTTAGGGTTTGGGTTTGTTTAGGGTTAGGGTGTGGGTTGGGATTACAGTTAGGGTTAAGGTTAGTGTTAGGGTTTGGGTTTGGGTTAGGGATAGGGTTAGGGTTTGTGTTAGTGTTAGGTTTAGGGTTAGGGTTTGGGCTAGGGTTAGGGTTAGGTTTAGGGTTAATATTTGGGTTATGGTTAGGTTTAGGCTTACGTTTAGGGTTAGGGTTAGGTTTAATTTTAATGTTTGGGTTAGGGTTAGGGTTAAGTATAGGGTTAGTGTTAGGTTAGGTTTAGGATTAGGGTTAGGGTTAGGGTTAGGGTTAGCGTTAGGGTTAGTAGAGATAGGCAATTAGGGTTAGTAGTAGAGGTCCTGTATGTGGAGGGCCTGGGCATGGACAACAGGCCACACCACCTTCTCCCTTCCTCCCTCCATCTTCTCCTGGCTGCTTCTTTTTGTCAAACACTAGATCTTTGACCTAAAGTCAACTAAATCTCTCCAAACTGGTCACCCAAACACTAGAGCCTACCGCCAAGAAACCTCTGTGTTTCAGCAACTCATCTGAGAGGGCTTTGTCACCTAGCAACACCCTAAACAATGTTTGCCTGGTCACTGCCTCTTGGAGTTCCAGAATCTTAGTCCATGATTCTGTGAGGTCAGCACTCCTGCCCACATCAGAGACCAATGTCAGGAGACTGACCAATAGCACTCAGCACTCACTTGCAGAGCTCTGCCTGTCTATCATAGCTTCAGAGCAGGTGCTCCTCCCCTCGTCAAGTCATGCCATGGTTGCTTCCCAGTCCTGCAGCTCTTGCCAGGATTGCACATGGTAACAGAAATAACCAACCTCATTCTTTCTAGAAATTACCATATTATTGATATTGGATTCTTAAGTCCTATAAGCTACATTTGAATCAGAAAACTACTTTGGACATCGTTTTCTATGAGGGAAAATATTTTCCTTTTTCATTGTTGCTGAATCCAATCTTTGTTCTTAAAAAAGTACAACTCAACTCTTGGGGGTGAGGCAGGAGGATTATCAGCTCAAATCTACCCTGGGATAAGGGTATGGGTTTTGGTTATGGTTATGGTTAGGGTTAGGGTTAGAATTAGGGTTAGGGTTAGGTTTAGGGTTAGGGTTAGGGTTAGTGTTTGGGTTAGGGTTAGGTTTAGTTTTAGGGTTACGATTAGGATTAGGGTTATGGTTAGGGTTAGGGTAAGGGCTAGGGTTTGGGTTAGGGTTAGGGTTAGGGTTGGGGTTAGGGTTTGGGTTTGGGTTAGGGTTAGGGTTAGTGTTAGGGTTAGGGTTAGGGTTTGGGTTAGGGTTTGGGTTAGGGTTAGAGTTAGGGTTATGTTTGGGTTAGGGTTAGTGTTAGGTTTAGGGTTAGGGTTTGGGTTTGTGTTAGGTTTAGGGTTAAGGATTGGGTTTGGGTTAGGGTGAGGGTTAGGTCTAGGGTTTGGGTTAGGGTTAGGGTTACGGTTAGTGTTAGGGTTAGTGCAAGGTTTAGGGTTTGGTTTAGGGTTAGGTTTAGGGTTAGGGTAAGGCTTTGGTTTAGGGTTAGTGTTAGGGTTAGGTTTAGGGTTAGGGTTAGGGTTAAGGTTAAGGTTAGGGTTTGGGTTTAGTTTAGTTTTAGGGTTAGGGTTAGTGTTAGGGTTAGGGTTTAGGTTAGGTTTAGGGTGAGGGTTTGCGATAAGGTTAGGATTTGGGTTAGGGATAGGGTTAGGAATAGGGTTAGGGTTAGGGTTAGGGTTAGGGTTAGAGTTTGGATTAGGGTTAGGGTTATGGTGTGCGTTTGGTTTAGGTTTAGGGTTAGGTTTAGGGTTAGGTTTAGGGATAGAGTTATGGTTTGCGTTCTGGTTATGGTTAGGTTTTGGGTTACGGTTAGGTTTAGGGTTAGAGTTTGTATTTGGGTTAGGGTTAGGGTTAGGGTTAAGGTTAGGGTTAGTGTTAGGGTTTGGTTTGCGTTAGGATTAGGGTTAGGGTTAGGGTTAGGGTTAGGGATAGGGTTTGGGTTTGGGTTAGGGTTAGGTTTAGGGTTAGGGTTTGGGTTAGGGTTAGGGTTAGGTTTAGGGTTTCCGTTTGGGTTAGGGTGAGTGTTAGGGTTAGGGTTAGGGTTAGTGTTAGGTTTAGGGTTTGGGTTTGGGTTAGGGTTAGTGTTAGGGTTAGAGATACGATTAGGATTAGGGTTATGGTTGGGTTATGGTTAGTGTTAGGATTAGGGTTAGGGTTAGGGTTAGCGTTAGGGTTAGGGTTTGAGTTAGGGTTAGGGTTAGGTTTAGGTTTTCCGTTTGGGTTAGGATGAGTGTTAGGGTTAGGGTTAGGGTTATTGTTAGGATTAGGGTTTGAGTTTGGGTTAGGGTTAGTTTTAGGTTTAGGGTTAGGGTTTAGTTTAGGTTTAGAGTGAGGGTTTGCGATAAGTTTAGAATTTGAGTTAAGGTTAGGGTTAGAATTAGGGTTAGGGTTAGGGTTAGGGTTAGAGTTTGGGTTAGGGTTAAGTTTAGTTTAAGTTTAGGGTTAGGATTTGGGTTAGGGTTAGGGTTAGGGTCAGGGTTAGATTGTGCCATTTGGGTTAGGGTTAGGTTTAGGGTTAGGGTTAGGTTTAGGGATAGAGTCATGGTCTGTGTTCTGGTTATGGTTAGGGTTTGGGTTAGGGTTAGGTTTAGGGTTAGGGTTTGGGTTTGGATTAGGGTTAGGTTTAGGGTTAGAGTTAGGGTTACGGTTAGGGTTAGGGTTTGCGTTTGGGTTAGGGTTAGGGTTAGGGTTTGGGTTAGGGTTAGGGTTAGGGTTAGGATTTGGGTTTGGGTTAGGGTTAGGGTAAGAGTTAGGGTTTGGGTTAGGGTTAGGGTTAGGGTTAGGGTTTGGGTTAGGGTTAGGGTTAGGGTTAGGGTTAGACTTTGTGTTAGGGTTAGGGTTAGTGTTAGGGTTAGGGTCAGGGTGTGCTTTTGGTTTAGGGTTAGGTTTAGGGTTAGGGTTAGGTTTAGGGATAGTGTTATGGTTTGGATTCTGGTTATGGTCAGGGTTTGGGTTAGGGTTAGGGTTAGGTTTAGGGTTTGGTTTTCGGTTAGGATTAGGGTGAGTGTTAGTGTTTGGTTTTGGGTTAGGGTTAGGGTTAGGTTTAGGATTTGGGTTAGGGTTAGGGTTAGGGTTTGGGTTATTGTTATGCTTAGGTTTAGGGTTATGGTTTGGGTTTGGGTTAGGGTTAGGGTTAGTGTTAAGTTCTGTGTTAGGGTTTGGGTTTGTTTAGGGTTAGGTACAGGGTTAGGGTGTGGGTTGGGATTACAGTTAGGGTTAAGGTTAGTGTTAGGGTTTGGGTTTGGGTTAGGGATAGGGTTAGGGTTTGTGTTAGTGTTAGGTTTAGGGTTAGGGTTTGGGCTAGGGTTAGGGTTAGGTTTAGGGTTAATATTTGGGTTATGGTTAGGTTTAGGCTTAGGGTTAGGGTTAGGGTTAGGTTTAATTTTAATGTTTGGGTTAGGGTTAGGGTTAAGTATAGGGTTAGTGTTAGGTTAGGTTTAGGATTAGGGTTAGGGTTAGGGTTAGGGTTAGCGTTAGGGTTAGTAGAGATAGGCAATTAGGGTTAGTAGTAGAGGTCCTGTATGTGGAGGGCCTGGGCATGGACAACAGGCCACACCACCTTCTCCCTTCCTCCCTCCATCTTCTCCTGGCTGCTTCTTTTTGTCAAACACTAGATCTTTGACCTAAAGTCAACTAAATCTCTCCAAACTGGTCACCCAAACACTAGAGCCTACCACCAAGAAACCTCTGTGTTTCAGCAACTCATCTGAGAGGGCTTTGTCACCTAGCAACACCCTAAACAATGTTTGCCTGGTCACTGCCTCTTGGAGTTCCAGAATCTTAGTCCATGATTCTGTGAGGTCAGCACTCCTGCCCACATCAGAGACCAATGTCAGGAGACTGACCAATAGCACTCAGCACTCACTTGCAGAGCTCTGCCTGTCTATCATAGCTTCAGAGCAGGTGCTCCTCCCCTGGTCAAGTCATGCCATGGTTGCTTCCCAGTCCTGCAGCTCTTGCCAGGATTGCACATGGTAACAGAAATAACCAACCTCATTCTTTCTAGAAATTACCATATTATTGATATTGGATTCTTAAGTCCTATAAGCTACATTTGAATCAGAAAACTACTTTGGACATCGTTTTCTATGAGGGAAAATATTTTCCTTTTTCATTGTTGCTGAATCCAATCTTTGTTCTTAAAAAAGTGCAACTCAACTCTTGGGGGTGAGGCAGGAGGATTATCAGCTCAAATCTACCCTGGGATAAGGGTATGGGTTTTGGTTATGGTTATGGTTAGGGTTAGGGTTAGAATTAGGGTTAGGGTTAGGTTTAGGGTTAGGGTTAGGGTTAGTGTTTGGGTTAGGGTTAGGTTTAGTTTTAGGGTTACGATTAGGATTAGGGTTATGGTTTGGTTTAGGGTTAGGGTTAGGGTTTGGGTTTGGGTTAGGGTTAGGGTTAGTGTTAGGGTTAGGGTTAGGGTTTGGGTTAGGGTTTGGGTTAGGGTTAGAGTTAGGGTTATGTTTGGGTTAGGGTTAGTGTTAGGTTTAGGGTTAGGGTTTGGGTTTGTGTTAGGTTTAGGGTTAAGGATTGGGTTTGGGTTAGGGTGAGGGTTAGGTTTAGGGTTTGGGTTAGGGTTAGGGTTACGGTTAGTGTTAGGGTTAGTGCAAGGTTTAGGGTTTGGTTTAGGGTTAGGTTTAGGGTTAGGGTAAGGCTTTGGTTTAGGGTTAGTGTTAGGGTTAGGTTTAGGGTTAGGGTTAGGGTTAGGGTTAAGGTTAGGGTTTGGGTTTAGTTTAGTTTTAGGGTTAGGGTTAGGGTTTGGGTTAGGGTTAGTGTCAGGATTAGGGTTTGGGTTAGGGTTAGTGTGAGGGTTAGGGTTAGGATTAGGGTTAGGATTAGGGATAGGATTACGGTTAGGGTTAGGGTTAGGATTAGGGTTACGGTTAGCATTAGGGTTAGGGTTAGGGTTAGGGCTAGAGGTTAGGGGTTAGGGGTTAGGCTTAGTGTTAGGTTTAGGGGTAGGGTTAGTGTTAGGGTTTGGGTTTGAGTTAGGGTTAGGGTCAGTGTTAGGGTTTTTGTTAGGGTTAGGATTACGGTTTGTGTTAGGGTTTTGGTTAGGGTTAGGATTACGGTTTGGGTTAGGGTTAGTGTTAGGTTAGGTTTTGGGTTAGGTTTAGGTTTAGGGTTTGGGTTAGGGTTAGGGTTAGGGTTTGGGTTAGGGTTAGGATTAGGGTTGGGGTTAGGTTTTGTGTTTGGTTTAGGGTTAGGATTAGTTTTAGGGTTAGGGTTTGGGTTTGGTTTAGGTTTTGGTTTTAGTTAGTGTTGGGATTAGGGTTTGGGTTAGGGTAAGGGTTATGGTTTGGGTTAGGTTTAGGGTTTGGTTTTAGTTAGGGTTAGGGTTAGGGTTAGTGTTAGGTTTAGGTGAGGGTTACTGTTTGGGTTTGGGTTAGGGTTAGGGTAAGGTTTAGGGTTAGGGTTTGGGTTAGGGTTTGGGTTAGTGTTAGTGTTAGGTTATGGTTTGGGTTAGGGTTAGGGTTAGGGTTAGGGTTAGGGTTAGGGTTAGGGTTAGGTTTAGGGTTTGGGTTAGGGTGAGGTTAGGGTTAATGTTAGGGTTTGGGTAAGGATTAGGTTTAGGGTTTGGGTTAGAGTTAGGGTTAGAGTTAGGGTTAGAGGTAACGTTAGGGTTAGGGTTAGGATTAGGGTTAGGGTTAGGGTTAGGGTTAACGTTTGGGTTAGGGTTAGGTTTAGGGTTAGGTATAGGGTTTGGCTTAGGCTTAGGGTTAGGGTGTGCGTTTGGGTTAGGGTTAGGTTTAGGGTTAGAATTAGGTTTAGGGTAGAGTTATGGTTTGGGTTCTAGTTATGGTTAGGGTTTGGGTTAGGGTTAGGGTTACGGGTTGGGTTTGGGTTAAGGTTAGTGTTAGGGTTAGGTTTTGGGTTTGGGTTTGGGTTAGGGTTAGGTTTAGGGTTATGGTTTGGGTTTGGGTTAGGGTTAGTGTTAGGGTTAGGGTTTAGGTTAGGTTTAGGGTGAGGGTTTGCGATAAGGTTAGGATTTGGGTTAGGGATAGAGTTAGGAATAGGGTTAGGGTTAGGGTTAGGGTTAGGGTTAGAGTTTGGATTAGGGTTAGGGTTATGGTGTGCGTTTGGTTTAGGTTTAGGGTTAGGTTTAGGGTTAGGTTTAGGGATAGAGTTATGGTTTGCGTTCTGGTTATGGTTAGGGTTTGGGTTAGGGTTAGGTTTGGGGTTAGAGTTTGTATTTGGGTTAGTGTTAGGGTTAGGGTTAGTGTTAGGGTTTGGTTTCCGTTAGGATTAGGGTTAGGGTTAGGGTTAGGGTTAGGGTTAGGGATAGGGTTTGGGTTTGGGTTAGGGTTAGGTTTAGGGTTAGGGTTTGGGTTAGGGTTAGGGTTAGGGTTAGGGTTTCCGTTTGGGTTAGGGTAAGTGTTAGGGTTAGGGTTAGGGTTAGTGTTAGGTTTAGGGTTTGGGTTTGGGTTAGGGTTAGTGTTAGGGTTAGGGATACGATTAGGATTAGGGTTATGGTTGGGTTATGGTTAGGGTTAGGATTAGGGTTAGGGTTAGGGTTAGGGTTAGCGTTAGGGTTAGGGTTTGAGTTAGGGTTAGGGTTATGTTTAGGGTTTCCGTTTGGGTTAGGATGAGTGTTAGGGTTAGGGTTAGGGTTATTGTTAGGATTAGGGTTTGAGTTTGGGTTAGGGTTAGTTTTAGGTTTAGGGTTAGGGTTTAGTTTAGGTTTAGAGTGAGGGTTTGCGATAAGTTTAGAATTTGAGTTAAGGTTAGGGTTAGAATTAGGGTTAGGGTTAGGGTTAGGGTTAGAGTTTGGGTTAGGGTTAAGTTTAGTTTAAGTTTAGGGTTAGGATTTGGGTTAGGGTTAGGGTTAGGGTCAGGGTTAGATTGTGCCATTTGGGTTAGCGTTAGGTTTAGGGTTAGGGTTAGCTTTAGGGATAGAGTTATGGTCTGTGTTCTGGTTATAGTTAGGGTTTGGGTTAGGGTTAGGTTTAGGGTTAGGGTTTGGGTTTGGGTTAGGGTTAGGTTTAGGGTTAGAGTTAGGGTTACGGTTAGGGTTAGGGTTTGCGTTTGGGTTAGGGTTAGGGTTAGGGTTTGGGTTAGGGTTAGGGTTAGGGTTAGGGTTTGGGTTTGGGTTAGGGTTAGGGTAAGAGTTAGGGTTTGGGTTAGGGTTAGGGTTAGGGTTAGGGTTTGGGTTAGGGTTAGGGTTAGGGTTAGGGTTAGGGTTAGGGTTAGACTTTGTGTTAGGGTTAGGGTTAGTGTTAGGGTTAGGGTCAGGGTGTGCTTTTGGTTTAGGGTTAGGTTTAGGGTTAGGGTTAGGTTTAGGGATAGTGTTATGGTTTGGATTCTGGTTATGGTCAGGGTTTGGGTTAGGGTTAGGGTTAGGTTTAGGGTTTGGTTTTCGGTTAGGATTAGGGTGAGTGTTAGTGTTTGGTTTTGGGTTAGGGTTAGGGTTAGGTTTAGGATTTGGGTTAGGGTTAGGGTTAGGGTTTGGGTTATTGTTATGCTTAGGTTTAGGGTTATGGTTTGGGTTTGGGTTAGGGTTAGGGTTAGTGTTAAGTTCTGTGTTAGGGTTTGGGTTTGTTTAGGGTTAGGTACAGGGTTAGGGTGTGGGTTGGGATTACAGTTAGGGTTAAGGTTAGTGTTAGGGTTTGGGTTTGGGTTAGGGATAGGGTTAGGGTTTGTGTTAGTGTTAGGTTTAGGGTTAGGGTTTGGGCTAGGGTTAGGGTTAGGTTTAGGGTTAATATTTGGGTTATGGTTAGGTTTAGGCTTAGGGTTAGGGTTAGGGTTAGGTTTAATTTTAAGGTTTGGGTTAGGGTTAGGGTTAAGTATAGGGTTAGTGTTAGGTTAGGTTTAGGATTAGGGTTAGGGTTAGGGTTAGGGTTAGCGTTAGGGTTAGTAGAGATAGGCAATTAGGGTTAGTAGTAGAGGTCCTGTATGTGGAGGGCCTGGGCATGGACAACAGGCCACACCACCTTCTCCCTTCCTCCCTCCATCGTCTCCTGGCTGCTTCTTTTTGTCAAACACTAGATCTTTGACCTAAAGTCAACTAAATCTCTCCAAACTGGTCACCCAAACACTAGAGCCTACCGCCAAGAAACCTCTGTGTTTCAGCAACTCATCTGAGAGGGCTTTGTCACCTAGCAACACCCTAAACAATGTTTGCCTGGTCACTGCCTCTTGGAGTTCCAGAATCTTAGTCCATGATTCTGTGAGGTCAGCACTCCTGCCCACATCAGAGACCAATGTCAGGAGACTGACCAATAGCACTCAGCACTCACTTGCAGAGCTCTGCCTGTCTATCATAGCTTCAGAGCAGGTGCTCCTCCCCTCGTCAAGTCATGCCATGGTTGCTTCCCAGTCCTGCAGCTCTTGCCAGGATTGCACATGGTAACAGAAATAACCAACCTCATTCTTTCTAGAAATTACCATATTATTGATATTGGATTCTTAAGTCCTATAAGCTACATTTGAATCAGAAAACTACTTTGGACATCGTTTTCTATGAGGGAAAATATTTTCCTTTTTCATTGTTGCTGAATCCAATCTTTGTTCTTAAAAAAGTACAACTCAACTCTTGGGGGTGAGGCAGGAGGATTATCAGCTCAAATCTACCCTGGGATAAGGGTATGGGTTTTGGTTATGGTTATGGTTAGGGTTAGGGTTAGAATTAGGGTTAGGGTTAGGTTTAGGGTTAGGGTTAGGGTTAGTGTTTGGGTTAGGGTTAGGTTTAGTTTTAGGGTTACGATTAGGATTAGGGTTATGGTTTGGGTTAGGGTTAGGGTTAGGGTTTGGGTTAGGGTTAGGGTTAGGGTTGGGGTTAGGGTTTGGGTTTGGGTTAGGGTTAGGGTTAGTGTTAGGGTTAGGGTTAGGGTTTGGGTTAGGGTTTGGGTTAGGGTTAGAGTTAGGGTTATGTTTGGGTTAGGGTTAGTGTTAGGTTTAGGGTTAGGGTTTGGGTTTGTGTTAGGTTTAGGGTTAAGGATTGGGTTTGGGTTAGGGTGAGGGTTAGGTCTAGGGTTTGGGTTAGGGTTAGGGTTACGGTTAGTGTTAGGGTTAGTGCAAGGTTTAGGGTTTGGTTTAGGGTTAGGTTTAGGGTTAGGGTAAGGCTTTGGTTTAGGGTTAGTGTTAGGGTTAGGTTTAGGGTTAGGGTTAGGGTTAGGGTTAAGGTTAGGGTTTGGGTTTAGTTTAGTTTTAGGGTTAGGGTTAGTGTTAGGGTTAGGGTTTAGGTTAGGTTTAGGGTGAGGGTTTGCGATAAGGTTAGGATTTGGGTTAGGGATAGGGTTAGGAATAGGGTTAGGGTTAGGGTTAGGGTTAGGGTTAGAGTTTGGATTAGGGTTAGGGTTATGGTGTGCGTTTGGTTTAGGTTTAGGGTTAGGTTTAGGGTTAGGTTTAGCGCTAGAGTTATGGTTTGCGTTCTGGTTATGGTTAGGGTTTGGGTTACGGTTAGGTTTAGGGTTAGAGTTTGTATTTGGGTTAGGGTTAGGGTTAAGGTTAAGGGTAGGGTTAGTGTTAGGGTTAGGTTTGCGTTAGGATTAGGGTTAGGGTTAGGGTTAGGGTTAGGGATAGGGTTTGGGTTTGGGTTAGGGTTAGGTTTAGGGTTAGGGTTTGGGTTAGGGTTAGGGTTAGGTTTAGGGTTTCCGTTTGGGTTAGGGTGAGTGTTAGGGTTAGGGTTAGGGTTAGTGTTAGGTTTAGGGTTTGGGTTTGGGTTAGGGTTAGTGTTAGGGTTAGAGATACGATTAGGATTAGGGTTAGGGTTGGGTTATGGTTAGTGTTAGGATTAGGGTTAGGGTTAGGGTTAGCGTTAGGGTTAGGGTTTGAGTTAGGGTTAGGGTTAGGTTTAGGTTTTCCGTTTGGGTTAGGATGAGTGTTAGGGTTAGGGTTAGGGTTATTGTTAGGATTAGGGTTTGAGTTTGGGTTAGGGTTAGTTTTAGGTTTAGGGTTAGGGTTTAGTTTAGGTTTAGAGTGAGGGTTTGCGATAAGTTTAGAATTTGAGTTAAGGTTAGGGTTAGAATTAGGGTTAGGGTTAGGGTTAGGGTTAGAGTTTGGGTTAGGGTTAAGTTTAGTTTAAGTTTAGGGTTAGGATTTGGGTTAGGGTTAGGGTTAGGGTCAGGGTTAGATTGTGCCATTTGGGTTAGGGTTAGGTTTAGGGTTAGGGTTAGGTTTAGGGATAGAGTTATGGTCTGTGTTCTGGTTATGGTTAGGGTTTGGGTTAGGGTTAGGTTTAGGGTTAGGGTTTGGGTTTGGGTTAGGGTTAGGTTTAGGGTTAGAGTTAGGGTTACGGTTAGGGTTAGGGTTTGCGTTTGGGTTAGGGTTAGGGTTAGGGTTTGGGTTAGGGTTAGGGTTAGGGTTAGGGTTTGGGTTTGGGTTAGGGTTAGGGTAAGAGTTAGGGTTTGGGTTAGGGTTAGGGTTAGGGTTAGGGTTTGGGTTAGGGTTAGGGTTAGGGTTAGGGTTAGACTTTGTTATAGGGTTAGGGTTAGTGTTAGGGTTAGGGTCAGGGTGTGCTTTTGGT
>JAJHUQ010000032.1:10362500-10370000 GCA_035773235.1 Eospalax fontanierii
TTAGCGTTAGGGTTAGTAGAGATAGGCAATTAGGGTTAGTAGTAGAGGTCCTGTATGTGGAGGGCCTGGGCATGGACAACAGGCCACACCACCTTCTCCCTTCCTCCTTCCATCGTCTCCTGGCTGCTTCTTTTTGTCAAACACTAGATCTTTGACCTAAAGTCAACTAAATCTCTCCAAACTGGTCACCCAAACACTAGAGCCTACCGCCAAGAAACCTCTGTGTTTCAGCAACTCATCTGAGAGGGCTTTGTCACCTAGCAACACCCTAAACAATGTTTGCCTGGTCACTGCCTATTGGAGTTCCAGAATCTTAGTCCATGATTCTGTGAGGTCAGCACTCCTGCCCACATCAGAGACCAATGTCAGGAGACTGACCAATAGCACTCAGCACTCACTTGCAGAGCTCTGCCTGTCTATCATAGCTTCAGAGCAGGTGCTCCTCCCCTCGTCAAGTCATGCCATGGTTGCTTCCCAGTCCTGCAGCTCTTGCCAGGATTGCACATGGTAACAGAAATAACCAACCTCATTCTTTCTAGAAATTACCATATTATTGATATTGGATTCTTAAGTCCTATAAGCTACATTTGAATCAGAAAACTACTTTGGACATCGTTTTCTATGAGGGAAAATATTTTCCTTTTTCATTGTTGCTGAATCCAATCTTTGTTCTTAAAAAAGTACAACTCAACTCTTGGGGGTGAGGCAGGAGGATTATCAGCTCAAATCTACCCTGGGATAAGGGTATGGGTTTTGGTTATGGTTATGGTTAGGGTTAGGGTTAGAATTAGGGTTAGGGTTAGGTTTAGGGTTAGGGTTAGGGTTAGTGTTTGGGTTAGGGTTAGGTTTAGTTTTAGGGTTACGATTAGGATTAGGGTTATGGTTTGGTTTAGGGTTAGAGTTAGGGTTTGGGTTAGGGTTAGGGTTAGGGTTGGGGTTAGGGTTTGGGTTTGGGTTAGGGTTAGGGTTAGTGTTAGGGTTAGGGTTAGGGTTTGGGTTAGGGTTTGGGTTAGGGTTAGAGTTAGGGTTATGTTTGGGTTAGGGTTAGTGTTAGGTTTAGGGTTAGGGTTTGGGTTTGTGTTAGGTTTAGGGTTAAGGATGGGGTTTGGGTTAGGGTGAGGGTTAGGTTTAGGGTTTGGGTTAGGGTTAGGGTTACGGTTAGTGTTAGGGTTAGTGCAAGGTTTAGGGTTTGGTTTAGGGTTAGGTTTAGGGTTAGGGTAAGGCTTTGGTTTAGGGTTAGTGTTAGGGTTAGGTTTTGGGTTAGGGTTAGGGTTAGGGTTAAGGTTAGGGTTTGGGTTTAGTTTAGTTTTAGGGTTAGGGTTAGGGTTTGGGTTAGGGTTAGTGTCAGGATTAGGGTTTGGGTTAGGGTTAGTGTGAGGGTTAGGGTTAGGGTTAGGGTTAGGATTAGGGATAGGATTACGGTTAGGGTTAGGGTTAGGATTAGGGTTACGGTTAGCATTAGGGTTAGGGTTAGGGTTAGGGCTAGAGGTTAGGGGTTAGGGGTTAGGCTTAGTGTTAGGTTTAGGGGTAGGGTTAGTGTTAGGGTTTGGGTTTGAGTTAGGGTTAGGGTCAGTGTTAGGGTTTTTGTTAGGGTTAGGATTACGGTTTGGGTTAGGGTTTTGGTTAGGGTTAGGATTACGGTTTGGGTTAGGGTTAGTGTTAGGTTAGGTTTTGGGTTAGGTTTAGGTTTAGGGTTTGGGTTAGGGTTAGGGTTAGGGTTTGGGTTAGGGTTAGGATTAGGGTTGGGGTTAGGTTTTGTGTTTGGTTTAGGGTTAGGATTAGTTTTAGGGTTAGGGTTTGGGTTTGGTTTAGGTTTTGGTTTTAGTTAGTGTTGGGATTAGGGTTTGGGTTAGGGTAAGGGTTATGGTTTGGGTTAGGTTTAGGGTTTGGTTTTAGTTAGGGTTAGGGTTAGGGTTAGTGTTAGGTTTAGGTGAGGGTTACTGTTTGGGTTTGGGTTAGGGTTAGGGTAAGGTTTAGGGTTAGGGTTTGGGTTAGGGTTTGGGTTAGTGTTAGTGTTAGGTTATGGTTTGGGTTAGGGTTAGGGTTAGGGTTAGGGTTAGGGTTAGGGTTAGGGTTAGGGTTAGGTTTAGGGTTTGGGTTAGGGTGAGGTTAGGGTTAATGTTAGGTTTTAGGTAAGGATTAGGTTTAGGGTTTGGGTTAGAGTTAGGGTTAGAGTTAGGGTTAGAGGTAACGTTAGGGTTAGGGTTAGGATTAGGGTTAGGGTTAGGGTTAGGGTTAACGTTTGGGTTAGGGTTAGGTTTAGGGTTAGGTATAGGGTTTGGCTTAGGCTTAGGGTTAGGGTGTGCGTTTGGGTTAGGGTTAGGTTTAGGGTCAGAATTAGGTTTAGGGTAGAGTTATGGTTTGGGTTCTAGTTATGGTTAGGGTTTGGGTTAGGGTTAGGGTTACGGGTTGGGTTTGGGTTAAGGTTAGTGTTAGGGTTAGGTTTTGGGTTTGGGTTTGGGTTAGGGTTAGGTTTAGGGTTATGGTTTGGGTTTGGGTTAGGGTTAGTGTTAGGGTTAGGGTTTAGGTTAGGTTTAGGGTGAGGGTTTGCGATAAGGTTAGGATTTGGGTTAGGGATAGAGTTAGGAATAGGGTTAGGGTTAGGGTTAGGGTTAGGGTTAGAGTTTGGATTAGGGTTAGGTTTATGGTGTGCGTTTGGTTTAGGTTTAGGGTTAGGTTTAGGGTTAGGTTTAGGGATAGAGTTATGGTTTGCGTTCTGGTTATGGTTAGGGTTTGGGTTAGGGTTAGGTTTGGGGTTAGAGTTTGTATTTGGGTTAGTGTTAGGGTTAGGGTTAGTGTTAGGGTTTGGTTTCCGTTAGGATTAGGGTTAGGGTTAGGGTTAGGGTTAGGGTTAGGGATAGGGTTTGGGTTTGGGTTAGGGTTAGGTTTAGGGTTAGGGTTTGGGTTAGGGTTAGGGTTAGGGTTAGGGTTTCCGTTTGGGTTAGGGTGAGTGTTAGGGTTAGGGTTAGGGTTAGTGTTAGGTTTAGGGTTTGGGTTTGGGTTAGGGTTAGTGTTAGGGTTAGGGATACGATTAGGATTAGGGTTATGGTTGGGTTATGGTTAGGGTTAGGATTAGGGTTAGGGTTAGGGTTAGGGTTAGCGTTAGGGTTAGGGTTTGAGTTAGGGTTAGGGTTATGTTTAGGGTTTCCGTTTGGGTTAGGATGAGTGTTAGGGTTAGGGTTAGGGTTATTGTTAGGATTAGGGTTTGAGTTTGGGTTAGGGTTAGTTTTAGGTTTAGGGTTAGGGTTTAGTTTAGGTTTAGAGTGAGGGTTTGCGATAAGTTTAGAATTTGAGTTAAGGTTAGGGTTAGAATTAGGGTTAGGGGTAGGGTTAGGGTTAGAGTTTGGGTTAGGGTTAAGTTTAGTTTAAGTTTAGGGTTAGGATTTGGGTTAGGGTTAGGGTTAGGGTCAGGGTTAGATTGTGCCATTTGGGTTAGGGTTAGGTTTAGGGTTAGGGTTAGGTTTAGGGATAGAGTTATGGTCTGTGTTCTGGTTATGGTTAGGGTTTGGGTTAGGGTTAGGTTTAGGGTTAGGGTTTGGGTTTGGGTTAGGGTTAGGTTTAGGGTTAGAGTTAGGGTTACGGTTAGGGTTAGGGTTTGCGTTTGGGTTAGGGTTAGGGTTAGGGTTTGGGTTAGGGTTAGGGTTAGGGTTAGGGTTTGGGTTTGGGTTAGGGTTAGGGTAAGAGTTAGGGTTTGGGTTAGGGTTAGGGTTAGGGTTAGGGTTTGGGTTAGGGTTAGGGTTAGGGTTAGGGTTAGGGTTAGGGTTAGACTTTGTGTTAGGGTTAGGGTTAGTGTTAGGGTTAGGGTCAGGGTGTGCTTTTGGTTTAGGGTTAGGTTTAGGTTTAGGGTTAGGTTTAGGGATAGTGTTATGGTTTGGATTCTGGTTATGGTCAGGGTTTGGGTTAGGGTTAGGGTTAGGTTTAGGGTTTGGTTTTCGGTTAGGATTAGGGTGAGTGTTAGTGTTTGGTTTTGGGTTAGGGTTAGGGTTAGGTTTAGGATTTGGGTTAGGGTTAGGGTTAGGGTTTGGGTTATTGTTATGCTTAGGTTTAGGGTTATGGTTTGGGTTTGGGTTAGGGTTAGGGTTAGTGTTAAGTTCTGTGTTAGGGTTTGGGTTTGTTTAGGGTTAGGTACAGGGTTAGGGTGTGGGTTGGGATTACAGTTAGGGTTAAGGTTAGTGTTAGGGTTTGGGTTTGGGTTAGGGATAGGGTTAGGGTTTGTGTTAGTGTTAGGTTTAGGGTTAGGGTTTGGGCTAGGGTTAGGGTTAGGTTTAGGGTTAATATTTGGCTTATGGTTAGGTTTAGGCTTAGGGTTAGGGTTAGGGTTAGGTTTAATTTTAATGTTTGGGTTAGGGTTAGGGTTAAGTATAGGGTTAGTGTTAGGTTAGGTTTAGGATTAGGGTTAGGGTTAGGGTTAGGGTTAGCGTTAGGGTTAGTAGAGATAGGCAATTAGGGTTAGTAGTAGAGGTCCTGTATGTGGAGGGCCTGGGCATGGACAACAGGCCACACCACCTTCTCCCTTCCTCCCTCCATCGTCTCCTGGCTGCTTCTTTTTGTCAAACACTAGATCTTTGACCTAAAGTCAACTAAATCTCTCCAAACTGGTCACCCAAACACTAGAGCCTACCGCCAAGAAACCTCTGTGTTTCAGCAACTCATCTGAGAGGGCTTTGTCACCTAGCAACACCCTAAACAATGTTTGCCTGGTCACTGCCTATTGGAGTTCCAGAATCTTAGTCCATGATTCTGTGAGGTCAGCACTCCTGCCCACATCAGAGACCAATGTCAGGAGACTGACCAATAGCACTCAGCACTCACTTGCAGAGCTCTGCCTGTCTATCATAGCTTCAGAGCAGGTGCTCCTCCCCTCGTCAAGTCATGCCATGGTTGCTTCCCAGTCCTGCAGCTCTTGCCAGGATTGCACATGGTAACAGAAATAACCAACCTCATTCTTTCTAGAAATTACCATATTATTGATATTGGATTCTTAAGTCCTATAAGCTACATTTGAATCAGAAAACTACTTTGGACATCGTTTTCTATGAGGGAAAATATTTTCCTTTTTCATTGTTGCTGAATCCAATCTTTGTTCTTAAAAAAGTACAACTCAACTCTTGGGGGTGAGGCAGGAGGATTATCAGCTCAAATCTACCCTGGGATAAGGGTATGGGTTTTGGTTATGGTTATGGTTAGGGTTAGGGTTAGAATTAGGGTTAGGGTTAGGTTTAGGGTTAGGGTTAGGGTTACTGTTTGGGTTAGGGTTAGGTTTAGTTTTAGGGTTACGATTAGGATTAGGGTTATGGTTTGGGTTAGGGTTAGGGTTAGGGTTTGGGTTAGGGTTAGGGTTAGGGTTGGGGTTAGGGTTTGGGTTTGGGTTAGGGTTAGGGTTAGTGTTAGGGTTAGGGTTAGGGTTTGGGTTAGGGTTTGGGTTAGGGTTAGAGTTAGGGTTATGTTTGGGTTAGGGTTAGTGTTAGGTTTAGGGTTAGGGTTTGGGTTTGTGTTAGGTTTAGGGTTAAGGATTGGGTTTGGGTTAGGGTGAGGGTTAGGTCTAGGGTTTGGGTTAGGGTTAGGGTTACGGTTAGTGTTAGGGTTAGTGCAAGGTTTAGGGTTTGGTTTAGGGTTAGGTTTAGGGTTAGGGTAAGGCTTTGGTTTAGGGTTAGTGTTAGGGTTAGGTTTAGGGTTAGGGTTAGGGTTAGGGTTAAGGTTAGGGTTTGGGTTTAGTTTAGTTTTAGGGTTAGGGTTAGTGTTAGGGTTAGGGTTTAGGTTAGGTTTAGGGTGAGGGTTTGCGATAAGGTTAGGATTTGGGTTAGGGATAGGGTTAGGAATAGGGTTAGGGTTAGGGTTAGGGTTAGGGTTAGAGTTTGGATTAGGGTTAGGGTTATGGTGTGCGTTTGGTTTAGGTTTAGGGTTAGGTTTAGGGTTAGGTTTAGGGATAGAGTTATGGTTTGCGTTCTGGTTACGGTTAGGGTTTGGGTTACGGTTAGGTTTAGGGTTAGAGTTTGTATTTGGGTTAGGGTTAGGGTTAGGGTTAAGGTTAGGGTTAGTGTTAGGGTTTGGTTTGCGTTAGGATTAGGGTTAGGGTTAGGGTTAGGGTTAGGGATAGGGTTTGGGTTTGGGTTAGGGTTAGGTTTAGGGTTACGGTTTGGGTTAGGGTTAGGGTTAGGTTGAGGGTTTCCATTTGGGTTAGGGTGAGTGTTAGGGTTAGGGTTAGGGTTAGTGTTAGGTTTAGGGTTTGGGTTTGGGTTAGGGTTAGTGTTAGGGTTAGAGATACGATTAGGATTAGGGTTATGGTTGGGTTATGGTTAGTGTTAGGATTAGGGTTAGGGTTAGGGTTAGCGTTAGGGTTAGGGTTTGAGTTAGGGTTAGGATTAGGTTTAGGTTTTCCGTTTGGGTTAGGATGAGTGTTAGGGTTAGGGTTAGGGTTATTGTTAGGATTAGGGTTTGAGTTTGGGTTAGGGTTAGTTTTAGGTTTAGGGTTAGGGTTTAGTTTAGGTTTAGAGTGAGGGTTTGCGATAAGTTTAGAATTTGAGTTAAGGTTAGGGTTAGAATTAGGGTTAGGGTTAGGGTTAGGGTTAGAGTTTGGGTTAGGGTTAAGTTTAGTTTAAGTTTAGGGTTAGGATTTGGGTTAGGGTTAGGGTTAGGGTCAGGGTTAGATTGTGCCATTTGGGTTAGGGTTAGGTTTAGGGTTAGGGTTAGGTTTAGGGATAGAGTTATGGTCTGTGTTCTGGTTATGGTTAGGGTTTGGGTTAGGGTTAGGTTTAGGGTTAGGGTTTGGGTTTCTGTTAGGGTTAGGTTTAGGGTTAGAGTTAGGGTTACGGTTAGGGTTAGGGTTTGCGTTTGGGTTAGGGTTAGGGTTAGGGTTTGGGTTAGGGTTAGGGTTAGGGTTAGGGTTTGGGTTTGGGTTAGGGTTAGGATAAGAGTTAGGGTTTGGGTTAGGGTTAGGGTTAGGGTTAGGGTTTGGGTTAGGGTTAGGGTTAGGGTTAGGGTTAGACTTTGTGTTAGGGTTAGGGTTAGTGTTAGGGTTAGGGTCAGGGTGTGCTTTTGGTTTAGGGTTAGGTTTAGGGTTAGGGTTAGGTTTAGGGATAGTGTTATGGTTTGGATTCTGGTTATGGTCAGGGTTTGGGTTAGGGTTAGGGTTAGGTTTAGGGTTTGGTTTTCGGTTAGGATTAGTGTGAGTGTTAGTGTTTGGTTTTGGGTTAGGGTTAGGGTTAGGTTTAGGATTTGGGTTAGGGTTAGGGTTAGGGTTTGGGTTATTGTTATGCTTAGGTTTAGGGTTATGGTTTGGGTTTGGGTTAGGGTTAGGGTTAGTGTTAAGTTCTGTGTTAGGGTTTGGGTTTGTTTAGGGTTAGGTACAGGGTTAGGGTGTGGGTTGGGATTACAGTTAGGGTTAAGGTTAGTGTTAGGGTTTGGGTTTGGGTTAGGGATAGGGTTAGGGTTTGTGTTAGTGTTAGGTTTAGGGTTAGGGTTTGGGCTAGGGTTAGGGTTAGGTTTAGGGTTAATATTTGG
>JAJHUQ010000032.1:10375000-10382500 GCA_035773235.1 Eospalax fontanierii
TATGGTTAGGGTTAGGGATTAGGGTTAGGGTTAGGGTTAGGGTTAGGGTTAGCGTTAGGGTAGTTTAGGGTTTGGATGTTAGGGTTAGGGTTAGGTAGTTTAGGGTTTCCGTTTGGGTTAGGATTAGTGTTAGGGTTAGGGTTAGGGTTATTGTTAGGATTAGGGTTTGAGTTTGGGTTAGAGTTAGTTTTAGGTGTTAGGTTAGGGTTAGTAGTTTAGGTTAGAGTGAGGGTTTGCGATAAGTTTAGAATTTGAGTTAAGGTTAGGGTTAGGATTAGGGTTAGGGTTAGGGTTAGGGTTAGAGGTTTGGGTTAGGGTTAGGTTTTAGGGTTAGGGTTAGGGTTAGGATTGGGTTAGGGTTAGGGTTAGGGTAGGGTTAGGGTTTGGGTAGGGTTTGGGTTAGGGTTAGGGTTAGGGTTAGGGTTGGGTTAGGGTTAGGGTTAGGGTTCTGGGTTTGGTTTGGGTTAGGGTTAGGGTTAGGGTTAGGGTTAGGGTTAGGGTTTGGGTTTGGGTTAGGGTTAGGGTTAGGGTTAGGGTTAGGGTTAGGGTTAGGGTAGGGTTGGCTTTTGGTTTAGGGTTAGGTTTAGGGTTAGGGTTAGGTTTAGGGATAGTGTTATGGTTTGGATTCTGGGTATGGTCAGGGTTTGGGTTAGGGTAGGGTTAGGGTTAGGTAGGGTTTGGTTTTCGGTTAGGATTAGGGGTGAGTGTTAGTGTTTTGGTTTTGGGTTAGGGTTAGGGTTAGGTTTAGGATTTGGGTTAGGGTTAGGGTTAGGGTTTGGGTTATTTATGCTTAGGTTTAGGGTTATGGTTTGGGTTTGGGTTAGGGTTAGGGTTAGTGTTAAGTTCTGTGTTAGGGTTTGGGTTTGTTTAGGGTTAGGTACAGGGTTAGGGTGTGGGTTGGGATTACAGTTAGGGTTAAGGTTAGTGTTAGGGTTTGGGTTTGGGTTAGGGATAGGGTTAGGGTTTGTGTTAGTGTTAGGTTTGGGTTAGGGTTTGGGGCTAGGGTTAGAGTTAGGTTTAGGGTTAATATTTGGGTTATGGTTAGGTTTAGGCTGGTAGGGTAGGTAGGGTTAGGTTTAATTTTAAAGGTTTGGGTTAGGGTTAGGGTTAAGTATAGGGTTAGTGTTAGGTTAGGTTTAGGATTAGGGTTAGGGTTAGGGTTAGGGTTAGCGTTAGGGTTAGTAGAGATAGGCAATTAGGGTTAGTAGTAGAGGTCCTGTATGTGGAGGGCCTGGGCATGGACAACAGGCCACACCACCTTCTCCCTTCCTCCCTCCATCTTCTCCTGGCTGCTTCTTTTTGTCAAACACTAGATCTTTGACCTAAAGTCAACTAAATCTCTCCAAACTGGTCACCCAAACACTAGAGCCTACCACCAAGAAACCTCTGTGTTTCAGCAACTCATCTGAGAGGGCTTTGTCACCTAGCAACACCCTAAACAATGTTTGCCTGGTCACTGCCTCTTGGAGTTCCAGAATCTTAGTCCATGATTCTGTGAGGTCAGCACTCCTGCCCACATCAGAGACCAATGTCAGGAGACTGACCAATAGCACTCAGCACTCACTTGCAGAGCTCTGCCTGTCTATCATAGCTTCAGAGCAGGTGCTCCTCCCCTGGTCAAGTCATGCCATGGTTGCTTCCCAGTCCTGCAGCTCTTGCCAGGATTGCACATGGTAACAGAAATAACCAACCTCATTCTTTCTAGAAATTACCATATTATTGATATTGGATTCTTAAGTCCTATAAGCTACATTTGAATCAGAAAACTACTTTGGACATCGTTTTCTATGAGGGAAAATATTTTCCTTTTTCATTGTTGCTGAATCCAATCTTTGTTCTTAAAAAGTACAACTCAACTCTTGGGGGTGAGGCAGGAGGATTATCAGCTCAAATCTACCCCTGGGATAAGGGTATGGGTTTTGGTTATGGTTATGGTTAGGGTTAGGGTTAGAATTAGGGTTAGGGTTAGGTTTAGGGTTAGGGTTAGGGTTACTGTTTGGGTTAGGGTTAGGTTTAGTTTTAGGGTTACGATTAGGATTAGGGTTATGGTTTGGTTTAGGGTTAGGGTTAGGGTTTGGGTTAGGGTTAGGGTTAGGGTTGGGGTTAGGGTTTGGGTTTGGGTTAGGGTTAGGGTTAGTGTTAGGGTTAGGGTTAGGGTTTGGGTTAGGGTTTGGGTTAGGGTTAGAGTTAGGGTTATGTTTGGGTTAGGGTTAGTGTTAGGTTTAGGGTTAGGGTTTGGGTTTGTGTTAGGTTTAGGGTTAAGGATGGGGTTTGGGTTAGGGGTGAGGGTTAGGTTTAGGGTTTGGGTTAGGGTTAGGGTTACGGTTAGTGTTAGGGTTAGTGCAAGGTTTAGGGTTTGGTTTAGGGTTAGGTTTAGGGTTAGGGTAAGGCTTTGGTTTAGGGTTAGTGTTAGGGTTAGGTTTAGTGTTAGGGTTAGGGTTAGGGTTAAGGTTAGGGTTTGGGTTTAGTTTAGTTTTAGGGATAGGGTTAGCGTTTGGGTTAGGGTTAGTGTGACGATTAGGGTTTGGGTTAGGGTTAGTGTGAGGGTTAGCGTTAGGGATAGGGTTAGGATTAGGGATAGGATTACGGTTAGGGTTAGGGGTTAGGATTAGGGTTACGGTTAGCATTAGGGTTAGGGTTAGGGTTAGGGCTAGAGGTTAGGGGTTAGGGGTTAGGCTTAGTGTTAGGTTTAGGGGTAGGGTTAGTGTTAGGGTTTGGGTTTGAGTTAGGGTTAGGGTCAGTGTTAGGGTTTTTGTTAGGGTTAGGATTACGGTTTGGGTTAGGGTTTTGGTTAGGGTTAGGATTACGGTTTGGGTTAGGGTTAGTGTTAGGTTAGGTTTTGGGTTAGGTTTAGGTTTAGGGTTTGGGTTAGGGTTAGGGTTAGGGTTTGGGTTAGGGTTAGGATTAGGGTTGGGGTTAGGTTTTGTGTTTGGTTTAGGGTTAGGATTAGTTTTAGGGTTAGGGTTTGGGTTTGGTTTAGGTTTTGGTTTTAGTTAGTGTTGGGATTAGGGTTTGGGTTAGGGTAAGGGTTATGGTTTGGGTTAGGTTTAGGGTTTGGTTTTAGTTAGGGTTAGGGTTAGGGTTAGTGTTAGGTTTAGGTGAGGGTTACTGTTTGGGTTTGGGTTAGGGTTAGGGTAAGGTTTAGGGTTAGGGTTTGGGTTAGGGTTTGGGTTAGTGTTAGTGTTAGGTTATGGTTTGGGTTAGGGTTAGGGTTAGGGTTAGGGTTAGGGTTAGGGTTAGGTTTAGGGTTTGGGTTAGGGTGAGGTTAGGGTTAATGTTAGGTTTTAGGTAAGGATTAGGTTTAGGGTTTGGGTTAGAGTTAGGGTTAGAGTTAGGGTTAGAGGTAACGTTAGGGTTAGGGTTATGGATTAGGGTTAGGGTTAGGGTTAGGGTTAACGTTTGGGTTAGGGTTAGGTTTAGGGTTAGGTATAGTGTTTGGCTTAGGCTTAGGGTTAGGGTGTGCGTTTGGGTTAGGGTTAGGTTTAGGGTTAGAATTAGGTTTAGGGTAGAGTTATGGTTTGGGTTCTAGTTATGGTTAGGGTTTGGGGTTAGGGTTAGGGTTACGGGTTGGGTTTGGGTTAAGGTTAGTGTTAGGGTTAGGGTTTTGGGTTTGGGTTTGGGTTAGGGGTTAGGTTTAGGGTTATGGTTTGGGTTTGGGTTAGGGTTAGTGTTAGGGTTAGGGTTTAGGTTAGGTTTAGGGTGAGGGTTTGCGATAAGGTTAGGATTTGGGTTAGGGATAGAGTTAGGAATAGGGTTAGGGTTAGGGTTAGGGTTAGGGTTAGAGTTTGGATTAGGGTTAGGGTTATGGTGTGCGTTTGGTTTAGGTTTAGGGTTAGGTTTAGGGTTAGGTTTAGGGATAGAGTTATGGTTTGCGTTCTGGTTATGGTTAGGGTTTGGGTTAGGGTTAGGTTTGGGGTTAGAGTTTGTATTTGGGTTAGTGTTAGGGTTAGGGTTAGTGTTAGGGTTTGGTTTCCGTTAGGATTAGGGTTAGGGTTAGGGTTAGGGTTAGGGTTAGGGATAGGGTTTGGGTTTGGGTTAGGGTTAGGTTTAGGGTTAGGGTTTGGGTTAGGGTTAGGGTTAGGGTTAGGGTTTCCGTTTGGGTTAGGGTGAGTGTTAGGGTTAGGGTTAGGGTTAGTGTTAGGTTTAGGGTTTGGGTTTGGGTTAGGGTTAGTGTTAGGGTTAGGGATACGATTAGGATTAGGGTTATGGTTGGGTTATGGTTAGGGTTAGGATTAGGGTTAGGGTTAGGGTTAGGGTTAGCGTTAGGGTTAGGGTTTGAGTTAGGGTTAGGGTTATGTTTAGGGTTTCCGTTTGGGTTAGGATGAGTGTTAGGGTTAGGGTTAGGGTTATTGTTAGGATTAGGGTTTGAGTTTGGGTTAGGGTTAGTTTTAGGTTTAGGGTTAGGGTTTAGTTTAGGTTTAGAGTGAGGGTTTGCGATAAGTTTAGAATTTGAGTTAAGGTTAGGGTTAGAATTAGGGTTAGGGTTAGGGTTAGGGTTAGAGTTTGGGTTAGGGTTAAGTTTAGTTTAAGTTTAGGGTTAGGATTTGGGTTAGGGTTAGGGTTAGGGTCAGGGATAGATTGTGCCATTTGGGTTAGGGTTAGGTTTAGGGTTAGGGTTAGGTTTAGGGATAGAGTTATGGTCTGTGTTCTGGTTATGGTTAGGGTTTGGGTTAGGGTTAGGTTTAGGGTTAGGGTTTGGGTTTGGGTTAGGGTTAGGTTTAGGGTTAGAGTTAGGGTTACGGTTAGGGTTAGGGTTTGCGTTTGGGTTAGGGTTAGGGTTAGGGTTTGGGTTAGGGTTAGGGTTAGGGTTAGGGTTTGGGTTTGGGTTAGGGTTAGGGTAAGAGTTAGGGTTTGGGTTAGGGTTAGGGTTAGGGTTAGGGTTTGGGTTAGGGTTAGGGTTAGGGTTAGGGTTAGGGTTAGGGTTAGACTTTGTGTTAGGGTTAGGGTTAGTGTTAGGGTTAGGGTCAGGGTGTGCTTTTGGTTTAGGGTTAGGTTTAGGGTTAGGGTTAGGTTTAGCTATAGTGTTATGGTTTGGATTCTGGTTATGGTCAGGTTTTGGGTTAGGGTTAGGGTTAGGTTTAGGGTTTGGTTTTCGGTTAGGATTAGGGTGAGTGTTAGTGTTTGGTTTTGGGTTAGGGTTAGGGTTAGGTTTAGGATTTGGGTTAGGGTTAGGGTTAGGCTTTGGGTTATTGTTATGCTTATTTTTAGGGTGATGGTTTGGGTTTGGGTTAGGGTTAGGGTTAGTGTTAAGTTCTGTGTTAGGGTTTGGGTTTGTTTAGGGTTAGGTACAGGGTTAGGGTGTGGGTTGGGATTACAGTTAGGGTTAAGGTTAGTGTTAGGGTTTGGGTTTGGGTTAGGGATAGGGTTAGGGTTTGTGTTAGTGTTAGGTTTAGGGTTAGGGTTTGGGCTAGGGTTAGGGTTAGGTTTAGGGTTAATATTTGGGTTATGGTTAGGTTTAGGCTTAGGGTTAGGGTTAGGGTTAGGTTTAATTTTAATGTTTGGGTTAGGGTTAGGGTTAAGTATAGGGTTAGTGTTAGGTTAGGTTTAGGATTAGGGTTAGGGTTAGGGTTAGGGTTAGCGTTAGGGTTAGTAGAGATAGGCAATTAGGGTTAGTAGTAGAGGTCCTGTATGTGGAGGGCCTGGGCATGGACAACAGGCCACACCACCTTCTCCCTTCCTCCCTCCATCGTCTCCTGGCTGCTTCTTTTTGTCAAACACTAGATCTTTGACCTAAAGTCAACTAAATCTCTCCAAACTGGTCACCCAAACACTAGAGCCTACCACCAAGAAACCTCTGTGTTTCAGCAACTCATCTGAGAGGGCTTTGTCACCTAGCAACACCCTAAACAATGTTTGCCTGGTCACTGCCTATTGGAGTTCCAGAATCTTAGTCCATGATTCTGTGAGGTCAGCACTCCTGCCCACATCAGAGACCAATGTCAGGAGACTGACCAATAGCACTCAGCACTCACTTGCAGAGCTCTGCCTGTCTATCATAGCTTCAGAGCAGGTGCTCCTCCCCTGGTCAAGTCATGCCATGGTTGCTTCCCAGTCCTGCAGCTCTTGCCAGGATTGCACATGGTAACAGAAATAACCAACCTCATTCTTTCTAGAAATTACCATATTATTGATATTGGATTCTTAAGTCCTATAAGCTACATTTGAATCAGAAAACTACTTTGGACATCGTTTTCTATGAGGGAAAATATTTTCCTTTTTCATTGTTGCTGAATCCAATCTTTGTTCTTAAAAAAGTACAACTCAACTCTTGGGGGTGAGGCAGGAGGATTATCAGCTCAAATCTACCCTGGGATAAGGGTATGGGTTTTGGTTATGGTTATGGTTAGGGTTAGGGTTAGAATTAGGGTTAGGGTTAGGTTTAGGGTTAGGGTTAGGGTTAGTGTTTGGGTTAGGGTTAGGTTTAGTTTTAGGGTTACGATTAGGATTAGGGTTATGGTTTGGGTTAGGGTTAGGGTTAGGGTTTGGGTTAGGGTTAGGGTTAGGGTTGGGGTTAGGGTTTGGGTTTGGGTTAGGGTTAGGGTTAGTGTTAGGGTTAGGGTTAGGGTTTGGGTTAGGGTTTGGGTTAGGGTTAGAGTTAGGGTTATGTTTGGGTTAGGGTTAGTGTTAGGTTTAGGGTTAGGGTTTGGGTTTGTGTTAGGTTTAGGGTTAAGGATTGGGTTTGGGTTAGGGTGAGGGTTAGGTCTAGGGTTTGGGTTAGGGTTAGGGTTACGGTTAGTGTTAGGGTTAGTGCAAGGTTTAGGGTTTGGTTTAGGGTTAGGTTTAGGGTTAGGGTAAGGCTTTGGTTTAGGGTTAGTGTTAGGGTTAGGTTTAGGGTTAGGGTTAGGGTTAGGGTTAAGGTTAGGGTTTGGGTTTAGTTTAGTTTTAGGGTTAGGGTTAGTGTTAGGGTTAGGGTTTAGGTTAGGTTTAGGGTGAGGGTTTGCGATAAGGTTAGGATTTGGGTTAGGGATAGGGTTAGGAATAGGGTTAGGGTTAGGGTTAGGGTTAGGGTTAGAGTTTGGATTAGGGGTAGGGGTATGGTGTGCGTTTGGTTTAGGTTTAGGGTTAGGTTTAGGGTTAGGTTTAGGGATAGAGTTATGGTTTGCGTTCTGGTTATGGTTAGGGTTTGGGTTACGGTTAGGTTTAGGGTTAGAGTTTGTATTTGGGTTAGGGTTAGGGTTAGGGTTAAGGTTAGGGTTAGTGGTAGGGTTTGGTGTGCGTTAGGATTAGGGTGAGGGTTAGGGTTAGGGTTAGGGATAGGGTTTGGGTTTGGGTTAGGGTTAGGTTTAGGGTTACGGTTTGGGTTAGGGTTAGGGTTAGGTTGAGGGTTTCCATTTGGGTTAGGGTGAGTGTTAGGGTTAGGGTTAGGGTTAGTGTTAGGTTTAGGGTTTGGGTTTGGGTTAGGGTTAGTGTTAGGGTTAGAGATACGATTAGGATTAGGGTTATGGTTGGGTTATGGTTGGTGTTTGGGTAAGGGTAAGGGTTAGGGTTAGTGTGAGGGTG
>JAJHUQ010000032.1:10390000-10397500 GCA_035773235.1 Eospalax fontanierii
CCAAACTGGTCACCCAAACACTAGAGCCTACCACCAAGAAACCTCTGTGTTTCAGCAACTCATCTGAGAGGGCTTTGTCACCTAGCAACACCCTAAACAATGTTTGCCTGGTCACTGCCTCTTGGAGTTCCAGAATCTTAGTCCATGATTCTGTGAGGTCAGCACTCCTGCCCACATCAGAGACCAATGTCAGGAGACTGACCAATAGCACTCAGCACTCACTTGCAGAGCTCTGCCTGTCTATCATAGCTTCAGAGCTTGTGCTCCTCCCCTGGTCAAGTCATGCCAAGGTTGCTTCCCAGTCCTGCAGCTCTTGCCAGGATTGCACATGGTAACAGAAATAACCAACCTCATTCTTTCTAGAAATTACCATATTATTGATATTGGATTCTTAAGTCCTATAAGCTACATTTGAATCAGAAAACTACTTTGGACATCGTTTTCTATGAGGGAAAATATTTTCCTTTTTCATTGTTGCTGAATCCAATCTTTGCTCTTAAAAAAGTACAACTCAACTCTTGGGGGTGAGGCAGGAGGATTATCAGCTCAAATCTACCCTGGGATTAGGGTATGGGTTATGGTTATGGTTAGGGTTAGGGTTAGGGTTAGAATTAGGGTTAGGGTTAGGTTTAGGGTTAGGGTTAGGGTTAGTGTTTGGGTTAGGGTTAGGTTTAGTTTTAGGGTTACGATTAGGATTAGGGTTATGGTTTGGGTTAGGGTTGGGGTTAGGATTAGGGTTAGGGTAAGGGTTTGGATTAGAGTTAGGTTTAGGGTTACGGTTTGAGTAAGGGTTAGGGTTAGGTTTAGGGTTTCCGTTTGGGTTAGAGTGAGTGTTAGGGTTAGGGTTAGGGTAAGGGTTTGGATTAGAGTTAGGGTTAGGGTTAGGGTTTGAGTTAGGGTTAGGGTTAGGGTTTAGGTTAGGTTTAGGGTGAGGGGTTGCGATAAGGTTTGGATTTGGGTGAGGGATAGGGTTAGGATTAGGGTTAGGGTTAAGGTTAGGGTTACGGTTAGCATTTGGATTAGGGTTAGGGTTAGGGTGTGCGTTTGGTTTAGGTTTAGGTTTAGGGTTACGGTTAGGTTTAGGGATAGAGTTATTGTTTGTGTTCTGGTTATGGTTAGGGTTTGGGTTAGGGTTAGGGTTAGGGTTAGGGTTAGGGTTTGGGTTTGGGTTAGGGTTAGGGATAGGGTTAAGGTTAGTGTTAGGGTTTGGTTTGCGTTAGGATTAAGGTTAGGGTTAGGGTTAGGGTTAATGATAGGGATTGGGTTTCGGTTAGGTTAGGGTTAGGGTTAGGGTTAGGGTTTGGGTTAGGGTTAGGGTTAGGGTTAGGGTTTGGTTTGGGTTAGGGTTAGGGTTAGAGTTAGGGTTTGGGTTAGGGTTAGGGTTAGGGTTAGGGTTTGGTTTGGGTTAGGGTTAGGGTTAGAGTTAGGGTTTGGGTTAGGGTTAGGGTTAGGGTTAGGGTTTGGGTTAGGGTTAGGGTTAGGGTTAGGGTTAGGGTTAGGTTAGGGTTAGGGTTTGTGTTAGGGTTAGGGTTAGGGTTACGGTCAGGGTTTGGGTTAGGGTTAGGGTTACGATTAGGTTCATGGTTTGGGTGAGGGTTACGGTTAGGTTTTGGGTTTGGGTTGGGGTATGGGTTAGTGTTAGGGTTAGGGTATGAGTTAGGGGTAGGGTTAGGGTTTGGGTTATTGTTAGGGTTAGGGTTAGGTTAGGGTTTGGGTTTGGATTAGGGTTAGGGTTAGAGTTAGGGTTTGGGTTAGGGTTAGGCTTAGGGTTTAGGTTAGGGTTAGGGTTAGTGTCAGGGTTTGGGTTAGGGTTAGGGTTAGGGTTAGGGTTAGGTTGTGCTTTTGGGTTAGGGTTAGGTTTAGGGTTAGGGTTAGGTTTAGGGATAGTGTTACGGTTTGGATTCTGGTTATGGTTAGGGTTTGGGTTAGGGTTATTGTTAGGGTTAGAGTTTGGGTTTGGGTTAGGATTAGGGTTAGGGTTAAGGTTTGTGTTTGGGTTAGGGTTAGGGTTAGGGTTAGGGTTTGGGTTAGGGTTAGTGTTAGGGTTTGGGTTATTGTTAAGGATATGGTTAGGGTTATTGTTTGGGTTTGCGTTAGGGTAAGGGGTAGTGCTAAGCTCAGTGTTAGGGTTTAGGTTTGGTTTAGGGTTAGGTATAGGGTTAGTGTTTGGGATTGGATTAGAGTTAGGGTTGGGGTTAGTGTTAGGGTTAGGTTTATGTTCAGGTTTAGTGTTCGGTTTTAGGGTTAGGGTTAGGATCAGGTTTAGGGTTATGTTTTGGGTTAGGGTTGTGTTTAGGGATAGGGTTATATTTACGGGTTCCGTTAGGGTTAGGGTTAGGTTTAGGGTTAGGATTTGGCTTAGGGTTAGTGTTTGGGTTTGGGATAGGGTTAGGGTTTGGGTTAGGGTTAGGTTTAGGGTTAGGGTTAGGGTTTGGGTTTGGGTTAGGGTTAGGGTTTGTGTTAGGGTTAGTTTTAGGGTTAGGGTTTGGGCTAGGGTTAGGTTTAGGGTTAGGGTTTGGGTTAGGGTTAGGTTTAGGGTTAAAGTTTGGGTTAGATTTAGGGTTAGGGTTTGGGTTAGGGTTAGGGTTATGGTTATGGTTAGGGTTTGGTTTAGGGTTAGGTTTAGGGTTAGGGTTTGGGTTAGGGTTAGGTTTAGTGTTAACGTTTGGGTTAGGGTTAGGGTTAGGTTTAGGGTTTGGGTTTTGGTTAGGGTTAGGGTTAGGGTTAGGGTTTGTGTTAGTGTTACGTTTAGGGTTTGCTTTTGGGCTAGGGTTAGGGATAGGTTTAGCATTAATGTTTGGGTTATGGTTAAGTTTAGGCTTAGGGTTAGGTTTAGGGTTACGTTTAGTTTTAATATTTGGGTTAGGGTTAGGGTTTGGTATAGGGTTAGTGTTAGGTTAGGTTTAGGATTAGGGTTAGGGTTAGGGTTAGGGTTAGCGTTAGGGTTAGTAGAGGTAGGCAATTAGGGTTAGTAGTAGAGGTCCTGTATGTGGAGGGCCTAGGCATGGCCAGGAGACCACACCACCTTCTCCCCTCCTCCTCCCTTTTCTCCTGGCTGCTTCTTTTTGTCAAACACTAGATCTTTGACTCAACTCTTGGGCGTGAGGCAGGAGGATTATCAATTCAAGGCTACCCTGGGATTAGGGTATGGGTTATGGTTATGGTTATGGTTAGGGTTAGGGTTAGAATTAGGGTTAGGTTTAGGTTTAGGGTTAGCGTTAGGGTTAGTGTTTGGGTTAGGGTTAGGTTTAGTTTTAGGGTTACGATTAGGATTAGGGTTACGGTTTGGGTTAGGGTTGGGGTTAGGATTAGGGTTAGGGTAAGGGTTTGGATTAGAGTTAGGGTTAGGGTTAGGGTTTGAGTGAGGGTTAGGGTAAGGTTAAGGGTTTGCGTTGGGGTTAGGGTGAGTATTAGGGGTAGGGAGAGGGTTAGTGTTGGGATGAGGGTATGGGTTTGGGTTAGGGTTAGTGTTAGGGTTAGGGTTAGGGTTTTAGGTTAGGTTTAGGGTGAGGGTTTGCGATAAGGTTTGGATTTCGGTGAGGGATAGGGTTAGGATTAGGGTTAGGGTTAAGGTTAGGTTTAGGGTGAGGGTTTGCGATAAGGTTTGGATTTGGGTGAGGGATAGGGTTAGGATTAGGGTTAGGGTTAAGGTTAGGGTTAGGGTTAGCGTTTGGATTAGCGTTAGGGTTAGGGTGTGCGTTTGGTTTAGGTTTAGGTTTAGGGTTAGGGTTAGGTTTAGGGATAGAGTTATTGTTTGTGTTCTGGTTATGGTTAGGGTTTGGGTTAGGGTTAGGGTTAGGGTTAAGGTTTGGGTTTGGGTTAGGTTTAGGGATAGGGTTAAGGTTAGTGTTAGGGTTTGGTTTGCGTTAGGATTAGGGTTAGGGTTAGGGTTAGGGATAGGGTTTGGGTTTGGGTTAGGTTAGGGTTAGGGTTAGGGTTAGGGTTTGGGTTAGGGTTAGGGTTAGGTTTAGGGTTTGGGTTTGGGTTAGGGTTAGGGTTAGAGTTAGGGTTGGGGTTAGGGTTAGGGTTAGGGTTAGGGTTTGTGTTAGGGTTAGGGTTAGGGTTTAGGTTAGGGTTAGGGTTAGTGTCAGGGTTTGGGTTAGGGTTAGGTTTAGGGTTAGATTTTGGGATAGTGTTACGGTTTGGATTCTGGTTATGGTTAGGGTTTGGGTTAGGGTTAGGATTAGGGTTAGGGTTTGGGTTTGGGTTAGGATTAGGGTTAGGGTTAAGGTTTGTGTTTGGGTTAGGGTTAGGGTTAGGGTTCGGGTTTGCGTTAGGGTTAGTGTTAGGGTTTGGGTTATTGTTAAGGATATGGTTAGGGTTAGGGTTAGTGTTAATTTCAGTGTTAAGGTTTTGGTTTGGTTTAGGGTTAGGTATAGGGTTAATGTTTGGGTTTGGATTAGAGTTAGGGTTAGGGTTAGTGTTAGGGTTAGGTTTATGTTCAGGTTTAGTGTTCGGTTTTAGGGTTAGGGTTAGGATCAGGTTTAGGGTTAAGGTTTCGGTTAGGGTTGTGTTTAGGGATAGGGTTATGTTTATGGGTTCCGTTAGGGTTAGGGTTAGGTTTAGGGTTAGGATTTGACTTAGGGTTAGTGTTTGGGTTTGGGATAGGGTTAGGGTTAGGTTTAGGGTTAGGGTTAGGGTTAGGGTTAAGGTTAGGGTTTGGGTTTAGGTTAGTTTTAGGGTTAGGGTTAGGGTTTGGGTTAGAGTTAGTGTCAGGATTAGGGTTTGGGTTAGGGTTAGTGTGAGGGTTAGGGTTAGGGTTAGGGTTAGGATTAGGGATAGGATTACGGTTAGGGTTAGGGTTAGGATTAGGGTTACGGTTAGCATTAGGGTTAGGCTTAGGGTTAGGGCTAGAGGTTAGGGGTTAGGGGTTAGGCTTAGTGTTAGGGTTAGGGGTAGGGTTAGTGTTAGGGTTTGGGTTTGAGTTAGGGTTAGGGTCAGTGTTATTGTTTTGGTTAGGGTTAGGATTAGGGTTTGGGTTAGGATTAGTGTTAGGTTAGGTTTTGGGTTAGGGTTAGGTTTAGCGTTAGGTTTAGTGTTAGGGTTAGGGTGAGGGTTAGCTTTAGGCTTTGGTTTGGGTTAGTGTTAGGGTTAAGGTTAGGGTTTGGGTTACGGTTAGGTTTTGGGTTATGGTTTGGTTTAGGGTTAGGGTTTGGGTTAGGGTAAACGTTAGGGTAAGGGTTAGTGTTAGGGTTTGGGTTTGGTTTAGGTTGGGTTAGGGTTAGGGTTAGGGTTTGGGTTTGGGTTAGGTTTATGGTTAGGGTTTGCGTTTGGATTAGGGTGAGGGTTAGGGTTAGGGTTTGGGTTAGGGTTAGGGTTAGGGTTAGGGTTAGGGTTAGGGTTAGGGTTAGGGTTAGTGCAAGGGTTAGGGTTTGGTTTAGGGTTTCGTTTAGGGTTAGGGTTAGGGTTTGGTTTAGGGTTAGTGTTAGGGTTAGGTTTAGGGTTTGGTTTAGGGTTAGGGTTAGGGTTAAAGTTAGGGTTTGTGTTTAGGTTAGTTTTAGAGTGAGGGTTAGGGTTTGGGTTAGGGTTAGTGTCAGGATTAGGGTTTGGGTTAGGGTTAGGGTGAGGGTTAGGGTTAGGGTTAGGGTTAGGATTAGGGATATGGTTACGGTTAGGGTTAGGGTTAGGATTAGGGTTACGGTTAGGAATAGGGTTAGGTTTTGGGTTAGGGTTAGGGTTTGGGTTTGGGTTAGGGTTAGGGTTAGTGTTAGGGTTAGGGTTAGGGTTTGGGTTAGGGTTTGGGTTAGGGTTATGGTTAGATTTAGGTTTTGGTTTACTTCTGAGCTTAGCGTTAGTGTTATGGTTAGGGTTTGGGTTTGGGTTAGGGTTAGGGTTAGCGTTACGTTTAGGGTTAGTGTTAGTGTTAGGGGTAGGGTTAGAGTTAGGGTTATGTTTGGGTTAGGGTTAGTGTTAGGTTTAGGGTTAGGGTTTGGGTTTGTGTTAGGTTTAGGGTTAAGGATTGGGTTTGGGTTAGGGTGAGGTTTAGGTTTAGGGTTTGGGTTAGGGTTAGGGTTACGGTTAGGGTTAGGGTTAGTGCAAGGTTTAGGGTTTGGTTTAGGGTTAGGTTTAGGGTTAGGGTAAGGCTTTGGTTTAGGGTTAGTGTTAGGGTTAGGTTTAGGGTTTGGTTTAGGGTTAGGGTTAGGGTTAAAGTTAGGGTTTGTGTTTAGGTTAGTTTTAGAGTGAGGGTTAGGGTTTGGGTTAGGGTTAGTGTCATGATTAGGGTTTGGGTTAGGGTTAGGGTGAGGGTTAGGGTTAGGGTTAGGGTTGGGATTAGGGATATGGTTACGCTTAGGGTTAGGGTTAGGATTAGAGTTACGGTTAGGAATAGGTTTAGGTTTTGGGTTAGGGTTAGGGTTTGGGTTTGGGTTAGGGTTAGGGTTAGTGTTAGGGTTAGGGTTAGGGGTTGGGTTAGGGTTTGGGTTAGGGTTATGGTTAGGTTTAGGTTTTGGTTTAGTTCTGGGGGTAGGGTTAGTGTTATGGTTAGGGTTTGGGTTTGGGTTAGGGTTAGGGTTAGGGTTACGTTTAGGGTTAGTGTTAGTGTTAGGGTTAGGGTTAGAGTTAGCGTTATGTTTGGGTTAGGGTTAGTGTTAGGTTTAGGGTTAGGGTTTGGGTTTGTGTTAGGTTTAGGGTTAAGGATTGGGTTTGGGTTAGGGTGAGGTTTAGGTTTAGGGTTTGGGTTAGGGTTAGGGTTACGGTTAGGGTTAGTGTTAGTGCAAGGTTTAGGGTTTGGTTTAGGGTTAGGTTTAGGGTTAGGGTAAGGCTTTGGTTTAGGGTTAGTGTTAGGTTTAGGTTTAGGGATAGGGTTAGGGTTAGGGTTAAGTTTATGGTTTGGGTTTAGGTTAGTTTTAGGGTAAGGGTTAGGGTTTGGGTTAGGGTTAGTGTCAGGATTAGGGTTTGGGTTAGGGTTAGTGTGAGGGTTAGGGTTAGGGTTAGGGTTAGGATTAGGGATAGGATTACGGTTAGGTTTAGGGTTAGAATTAGGGTTACGGTTAGCATTAGGTTTAGGGTTAGGGTTAGGGCTAGAGGTTAGGGGTTAGGGGTTAGGCTTAGTGTTAGGGTTAGGGATAGGGTTAGTGTTAGGGTTTGGGTTTGAGTTAGGGTTAGGGTCAGTGTTAGTGTTTTGGTTAGGGTTAGGATTACGGTTTGGATTAGGGTTTTGGTTAGGGTTAGGATTACGGTTTGGGTTAGGGTTAGTGTTAGGTTAGGTTTTGGGTTAGGTTTAGGTTTAGGGTTTGGGTTAGGGTTAGGGTTAGGGTTTGAGTTAGGGTTAGGATTAGGGTTGGGGTTAGGTTTTGAGTTTGGTTTAGGGTTAGGATTAGTTTTAGGGTTAGGGTTTGGGTTTTGTTTAGGTTTTGGGTTTAGTTAGTGTTGGGATTAGGGTTTGGGTTAGGGTATGGGTTATGGTTTGGGTTAGGTTTAGGGTTTGGTTTTAGTTAGGGTTAGGGTTAGGGTTAGGGTTAGGTTTAGGTGAGGGTTACTGTTTCGGTTTGGGTTAGGGTT
>JAJHUQ010000032.1:10402500-10425000 GCA_035773235.1 Eospalax fontanierii
AGGGTTTGGGTTTGGGTTAGGGTTAGGTTTAGTATTAGGGTTAGGGTAAGGGTTAGGGTTTGGGTTAGGTTTTGGGTTAGTGTTAGGGTTAGGTTTAGGGTTAGTGTTAGGTTTTGGGTTAGGGTTAGGTATCGGGCTAGGGGTTGTTGGTTAGTGGTTAGGCTTAGTGTTAGGGTTAGGCTTAGGGTTAGTGTCAGGGTTTGGGTTGGGTTATGGTTAGGGTCAGGATTAGGGTTTTGGTTAGGGCTAGGATTATGGTTTGGATTAGTGTTAGTGTTAGGTTAGGGTGTGTGTTAGGGTTAGGTTTAGGGTTTGTGTTAGATTTAGGGTTAGGTTTAGGGTTAGGGTTAGGGTTAAGGTTAGGGTTTCTGTTAGTGTTAGGATTAGGTTTAGTGTTAGGGTTAGGGTTAGGGTTAGAGTTAGGGTTTGGGTTAGGGTTAGGGTTAGGGTTTAGGTTAGGGTTAGGGTTAGTGTCAGGGTTTGGGTTAGGGTTTGGGTTAGGGTTAGGGTTAGGTTGTGCGTTTGGGTTAGGGTTAGGTTTAGGGTTAGGGTTAGGTTTAGGGATAGTGTTACGGTTTGGATTCTGGTTATGGTTAGGGTTTGGGTTAGGATTATTGTTAGGGTTGGAGTTGGGGTTGGGGTTAGGATTAGGGTTGGGGTTAAGGTTCGTGTTTGGGTTAGGGTTAGGGTTAGGGTTAGGGTTTGGGTTAGGGTTAGTGTTAGGGTTTGGGTTATTGTTAAGGATATGGTTAGGGTTATTGTTTGGGTTTGCGTTAGGGTTAGGGTTAGTGTTAAGTTCAGTGTTAGGGTTTAGGTTTGGTTTAGGGTTAGGTATAGGGTTAGTGTTTGGGTTAGGGTTAGGGTTAGGGTTACGGTTAGGTTTATGTTCAGGTTTAGTGTTCGGTTTTAGGGTTAGGGTTAGGATCAGGTTTAGGGTTAAGGTTTGGGTTAGGGTTGTGTTTAGGGATAGGGTTATGTTTATGGGTTCCGTTAGGGTTAGGGTTAGGTTTAGGGTTAGGATTTGGCTTAGGGTTAGTGTTTGGGTTTGGGATAGGGTTAGGGTTTGGGTTAGGGTTAGGTTTAGGGTTAGGGTTAGGGTTTGGGTTTGGGTTAGGGTTAGTGTTTGTGTTAGGGTTAGTTTTAGGGTTAGGGTTCGGGCTAGGGTTAGGTTTAGTTTTAGGGTTTGGGTTAGGGTTAGGTTTAGTGTTAATGTTTGGGTTAGATTTAGGGTTAGGGTTTGGGTTAGGGTTAGGGTTATGGTTATGGTTAGGGTTTGGTTTAGGGTTAGGTTTAGGGTTAGGGTTTGGGTTAGGGTTAGGTTTAGTGTTAACGTTTGGGTTAGGGTTAGGGTTAGGTTTAGGGTTTGGGTTTTGGTTAGGGTTAGGGTTAAGGTTTGTGTTAGTGTTACGTTTAGGGTTTGGTTTTGGGCTAGGGTTAGGGTTAGGTTTAGGGTTAATGTTTGGGTTATGGTTAAGTTTAGGCTTAGGGTTAGGTTTAGGGTTAGGTTTAGGTTTAATATTTGGGTTAGGGTTAGGGTTTGGTATAGGGTTAGTGTTAGGTTAGGTTTAGGATTAGTGTTAGGGTTAGGGTTAGGGTTAGCGTTAGGGTTAGTAGAGGTTGGCAATTAGGGTTAGTAGTAGAGGTCCTGTATGTGGAGGGCCTAGGCATGGCCAGGAGACCACACCACCTTCTCCCCTCCTCCTCCCTTTTCTCCTGGCTGCTTCTTTTTGTCAAACACTAGATCTTTGACCTAAAGTCAACTAAATCTCTCCAAACTGGTCACCCAAACACTAGAGCCTACCACCAAGAAACCTCTGTGTTTCAGCAACACATCTGAGAGGGCTTTGTCACCTAGCAACACCCTAAACAATGTTTGCCTGGTCACTGCCTCTTGGAGTTCCAGAATCTTAGTCCAAGATTCTGTGACCTCAGCACTCCTGCTCACATCAGACACCAATGACAGGAGACTGACCAATAGCACTCAGCACTCACTTGCAGAGCTCTGCCTGTCTATCATAGCTTCAGAGCAGGTGCTCCTCCCCTGGTCAAGTCATGCCAAGGTTGCTTCCCAGTCCTGCAGCTCTTGCCAGGATTGCACGTGGTTACATAAATAACCAACCTCATTCTTTCTAGAAATTACCATATTATTGATATTGGATTCTTAAGTACTATAAGCTACATTTGAATCAGAAAACTACTTCGGACATCGTTTTCTATGAGGGAAAATATTTTCCTTTTTCATTGTTGCTGAATCCAATCTTTGCTCTTAAAAAAGTACAACTCAACTCTTGGGCGTGAGGCAGGAGGATTATCAATTCAAGGCTACCCTGGGATTAGGGTATGGGTTATGGTTATGGTTATGGTTATGGTTAGGGTTAGAATTAGGGTTAGGGTTAGGTTTAGGTTTAGGGTTAGGGTTAGTGTTTGGGTTAGGATTAGGTTTAGTTTTAGGGTTACGATTAGGATTAGGGTTATGGTTTGGGTTAGGGTTGGGTTTAGGATTAGGGTTAGGGTTAGGGTTTGGATTAGAGTTAAGGTTAGGGTTAGGGTTTGAGTTAGGGTTAGGGTTAGGTTTAGGGTTTCCGTTTGGGTTAGGGTGAGTGTTAGGGTTAGGGTTAGGGTTAGTGTTAGGATTAGGGTTTGGGTTTGGGTTAGAGTTAGTGTTAGGGTTAGGGTTAGGGTTTAGGTTAGGTTTAGGGTGAGGGTTTGCGATAAGGTTTGGATTTGGGTGAGGGATAGGGTTAGGATTAGGGTTAGGGTTAAGGTTAGGGTTAGGGTTAGCGTTTGGATTAGGGTTAGGGTTAGGGTGTGCGTTTGGTTTAGGTTTAGGTTTAGGGTTAGGGTTAGGTTTAGGGATAGAGTTATTGTTTGTGTTCTGGTTATGGTTAGGGTTTGGGTTAGGGTTAGGGTTAGGGTTAAGGTTTGGGTTTGGGTTAGGTTTAGGGATAGGGTTAAGGTTAGTGTTAGGGTTTGGATTGCGTTAGGATTAGGGTTAGGGTTAGGGTTAGGGTTAGGGATAGGGTTTGGGTTTGGGTTAGGTTAGGGTTTGGGTTGGGGTTTGGGTTAGGGTTAGGGTTAGGGTTAGGGTTTGGGTTTGGATTAGGGTTAGGGTTAGAGTTAGGGTTTGGGTTTGGGTTAGGGTTAGGTTTAGGGTTAGGGTTAGGGTTAGGTTTAGGGTTAGGGTTAGGGTTAGCGTTAGGTTTAGGGTTAGGGTTAGGGTTAGGGTTAGGTTTAGGGTTATGGTTAGCTTTAGGCTTTGGTTTGGGTTAGTGTTAGGGTTAAGGTTAGGGTTGGGTTAGGTTTTGGTTTTGGTTTATGGTTAGGTTTAGGGTTAGGGTTTGGGTTATGGTTAAGGTTAGGGTTAGGGTTAGGGTTAGTGTTAGGGTTTGGGTTTGGGTTAGGGTTAGGTTTAGGGTTAGGGTTAGGGTAAGGGTTAGGGTTTGGGTTAGGTTTTGGGTTAGTGTTAGGGTTAGGTTTAGGGTTAGTGTTAGGTTTTGGGTTAGGGTTAGGTATAGGGCTAGGGGTTGTCGGTTAGTGGTTAGGCTTAGTGTTAGGGTTAGGGTTAGGGTTAGTGTCAGGGTTGGGTTTGGGTTATGGTTAGGGTCAGGGTTAGGGTTTTGGTTAGGGATAGGATTATGGTTTGGATTAGTGTTAGTGTTAGGTTAGGGTGTGGGTTAGGGTTAGGTTTAGGGTTTGGGTTAGGGTTAGGGTTAGGGTTTGGGTTAGGGTTAGGGTTAGGGTTGGGGTTAGGGTTTGGGTTTGGGTTAAGGTTAGGGTTAGTGTTAGGGTTAGGGTTAGGGTTTGGGTTAGGGTTTGGGTTAGGGTTATGGTTAGGTTTAGGGTTTGGTTTAGGGTTAGGGTTAGGGTTAAAGTTAGGGTTTGTGTTTAGGTTAGTTTTAGAGTGAGGGTTACGGTTTGGATTAGGGTTTTGGTTAGGGTTAGGATTACGGTTTGGGTTAGGGTTAGTGTTAGGTTAGGTTTTGGGTTAGGTTTAGGTTTAGGGTTTGGGTTAGGGTTAGGGTTAGGGTTTGGGTTAGGGTTAGGATTAGGGTTGGGGTTAGGTTTTGTGTTTGGTTTAGGGTTAGGATTAGTTTTAGGGTTAGGGTTTGGGTTTGGTTTAGGTTTTGGGTTTAGTTAGTGTTGGGATTAGGGTTTGGGTTAGGGTAAGGGTTACTGTTTGGGTTAGGTTTAGGGTTTGGTTTTAGTTAGGGTTAGGGTTAGGGTTAGTGTTAGGTTTAGGTGAGGGTTACTGTTTGGGTTTGGGTTAGGGTTAGGGTAAGGTTTAGGGTTAGGGTTTGGGTTAGTGTTTGGGTTAGGGTTAGTGTTAGGTTATGGTTTGGGTTAGGGTTAGGGTTAGGGTTAGGGTTAGGTTTAGGGTTTGGGTTAGGGTGAGGTTAGGGTTAATGTTAGGGTTTGGGTTAGGATTAGGTTTAGGGTTTGGGTTAGAGTTAGGGTTAGAGTTAGGGTTAGAGGTAGGGTTAGGGTTAGGGTTAGGATTAGGGTTAGGGTTAGGGTTAGGGTTAGCGTTTGGGTTAGGGTTAGGTTTAGGGTTAGGTATAGGGTTTGGCTTAGGCTTAGGGTTAGGGTGTGGTTTTGGGTTAGGGTTAGGTTTAGGGTTAGAATTAGGTTTAGGGTAGAGTTATGGTTTGGGTTCTAGTTATGGTTAGGGTTTGGGTTAGGGTTAGGGTTACGGGTTGGGTTTGGGTTAATGTTAGTGTTAGGGTTAGCTTTTGGGTTTGGGTTTGGGTTAGGGTTAGGTTTAGGGTTATGGTTTGGTTTTGGGTTAGGGTTAGGGTTAGTGTTAGGGTTAGGGTTAGGGTTTAGGTTAGGTTTAGGGTGAGGGTTTGCGATAAGGTTAGGATTTGGGTTAGGGATAGGGTTAGGAATAGGGTTAGGGTTAGGGTTAGGGTTAGGGTTAGCGTTTGGATTAGGGTTAGGGTTAGGGTGTGCGTTTGGTTTAGGTTTAGGGTTAGGTTTAGGGTTAGGTTTAGGGATAGAGTTATGGTTTGCGTTCTGGTTATGGTTAGGGTTTCGGTTAGGGTTAGGTTTAGGGTTAGGGTTTGTATTTGGGTTAGGGTTAGGGTTAGGGTTAGGGTTAGTGTTAGGGTTTGGTTTGCGTTAGGATTAGGGTTAGGGTTAGGGTTAGGGTTAGGGATAGGGTTTGGGTTTGGGTTAGGGTTAGTTTTAGGGTTAGGGTTTGGGTTAGGGTTAGGGTTAGGGTTAGGTTTAGGGCTTGGGTTTGGGTTAGGGTTAGTGTTAGGGTTAGGGATCCGATTAGGAATAGGGTTATGGTTGGGTTATGGTTAGGGTTAGGATTAGGGTTAGGGTTAGGCTTAGCGTTAGGGTTAGGGTTTGAGTTAGGGTTAGGGTTAAGTTTAGGGTTTCCGTTTGGGTTAGGGTGAGTGTTAGGGTTAGGGTTAGGGTTATTGTTAGGATTAGGGTTTGAGTTTGGGTTAGTGTTAGTGTTAGGTTATGGTTAGGGTTTAGGTTAGGTTTAGAGTGAGGGTTTGCGATAAGGTTAGGATTTGAGTTAGGGTTAGGGTTAGGATTAGGGTTAGGGTTAGGGTTAGGGTTAGAGTTTGGGTTAGGGTTAAGTTTAATTTAAGTTTAGGGTTAGGATTTGGGTTAGGGTTAGGGTTAGGGTTACGGTTAGGGTGTGCCATTTGGGTTAGGGTTAGGTTTAGGGTTAGGGTTAGGTTTAGGGATAGAGTTATGGTCTGTGTTCTGGTTATGGTTAGGGTTTGGGTTAGGGTGAGGTTTAGGGTTAGGGTTTGGGTTTGTGTTAGGGTTAGGTTTAGGGTTAGGGTTAGGTTTTGCGTTTGGGTTAGGGTTAGGGTTAGGATTAGGTTTTGCGTTTGGGTTAGGGTTAGGGTTAGGGTTTGGGTTAGCGTTAGGGTTAGGTTTAGGGTTTGGGTTTGGGTTAGGGTTAGGATTAGAGTTAGGGTTTTGATTAGTGTTAGGGTTAGGGTTAGGGTTTGGGTTAGGGTTAGGTTTAGGGTTAGCGTTAGGATTAGGGTTAGGGTTAGGCTTTGTGTTAGGGTTAGGGTTAGTGTTAGGGTTAGGGTCAGGGTGTGCGTTTGGTTTAGAGTTAGGTTTAGGGTTAGGGTTAGGTTTAGGGATAGTGTTATGGTTTGGATTCTGGTTATGGTTATGGTTTGGGTTAGGGTTAGGGTTAGGTTTAGGGTTTGGTTTTCGGTTAGGATTAGGGTGAGTGTTAGTGTTTTGGTTTGGGTTAGGGTTAGGGTTAGGTTTAGGGTTTGGGTTAGGGTTAGGGTTAGGGTTTGGGTTATTGTTATGCTTAGGTTTAGGGTTACGGTTTGGGTTTGGGTTAGGGTTAGGGTTAGTGTTAAGTTCTGTGTTAGGGTTTGGGTTTTTTAGGGTTACGTACAGGGTTAGGGTGTGGGTTTGGATTACAGTTAGGGTTAGGGTTAGTGTTAGGGTTTGGGTTTGGGTTAGGGTTAGGGTTAGGGTTTGTATTAGTGTTAGGTTTAGGGTTAGGGTATGGGCTACGGTTAGGGTTAGGTTTAGGGTTAATATTTGGGTTATGGTTAGGTTTAGGCTTAGGGTTAGTGTTAGGGTTAGTTTTAGCTTTAATGTTTGGGTTAGGGTTAGGGTTAAGTATAGGGTTAGTGTTAGGTTAGGTTTAGGATTAGGGTTAGGGTTAGGGTTAGGGTTAGCGTTAGGGTTAGTATAGATAGGCAATTAGGGTTAGTAGTAGAGGTCCTGTATGTGGAGGGCCTGGGCATGGACAACAGGCCACACCACCTTCTCCTGGCTGCTTCTTTTTGTCAAACACTAGATCTTTGACCTAAAGTCAACTAAATCTCCCCAAACTGGTCACCCAAACACTAGAGCCTACCACCAAGAAACCTCTGTGTTTCAGCAACTCATCTGAGAGGGCTTTGTCACCTAGCAACACCCTAAACAATGTTTGCCTGGTCACTGCCTCTTGGAGTTCCAGAGTCTTAGTCCATGATTCTGTGAGGTCAGCACTCCTGCCCACATCAGAGACCAATGACAGGAGACTGACCAATAGCACTCAGCACTCACTTGCAGAGCTCTGCCTGTCTATCATAGCTTCAGAGCAGGTGCTCCTCCCCTGGTCAAGTCATGCCAAGGTTGCTTCCCAGTCCTGCAGCTCTTGCCAGGATTGCACATGGTAACATAAATAACCAACCTCATTCTTTCTAGAAATTACCATATTATTGATATTGGATTCTTAAGTCCTATAAGCTACATTTGAATCAGAGAACTACTTTGGACATCGTTTTCTATGAGGGAAAATATTTTCCTTTTTCATTGTTGCTGAATCCAATCTTTGTTCTTAAAAAAGTACAACTCAACTCTGGGTTGTGAGGCAGGAGGATTATCAGCTCAAATCTACACTGGGATTAGGGTATGGGTTTTGGTTATGGTTAGGGTTAGGGTTAGGGTTAGGGTTAGGGTTAGAATTAGGGTTAGGGTTAGGTTTAGGGTTAGGGTTAGGGTTAGTGTTTGGGTTAGGGTTAGGTTTAGTTTTAGGTTTACGATTAGGATTAGGGTTATGATTTGGGTTAGGGTTGGGGTTAGGATTAGGGTTAGGGTAAGGGTTTGGATTAGCGTTAGGGTTAGGGTTAGGGTTTGAGTTAGGGTTAGGGTTAGGTTTAGGGTTTCCGTTTCGGTTAGGGTGAGTGTTAGTGTTAGGGTTAGGGTTAGTGTTAGGATTAGGGTTTGGATTTGGGTTAGGGTTAGTGTTAGGGTTAGGGTTAGGGTTTAGGTTAGGTTTAGGGTGAGAGTTTGCGATAAGGTTTGGATTTGGGTGAGGGATAGGGTTAGGATTAGGGTTAGGGTTAAGGTTAGGGTTAGGGTTAGCGTTTCGATTAGGGTTAGGGTTATGGTGTACGTTTGGTTTAGGTTTTGGTTTAGGTTTAGGGTTAGGTTTATGGATAGAGTTATGGTTTGTGTTCTGCTTATGGTTAGGGTTTGGGTTAGCGTTAGGTTTAGGGTTAGGGTTTGTATTTGGGTTAGGGTTAGGGTTAGGGTTAGGGTTAGTGTTAGGGTTTGGTTTGCGTTTGGATTAGGGTTAGGGTTAGGGTTAGGGATAGGGTTTGGGTTTGGGTTAGGGTTAGGTTTAGGGTTAGGGTTTGGGTTAGGGTTAGGGTTAGGGTTAGGGTTTGGGTTTGGGTTAGGTTTACGGTTAGAGTTAGGGTTTGAGTTAGGGTTAGGGTTAGTGTTAGGGTTTGGGTTAGGGTTAGGGTTAGGGTTAGGTTAGGGTTATTGTTTGTGTTAGGGTTAGGGTTAGGGTTAGGGTTACGATCAGGGTTTGGGTTAGGGTTAGGGTTACGATTAGGTTCATGGTTTGGGTAAGGGTTACGGTTAGGTTTTGGGTTTGGGTTGGGGTATGGGTTAGGGTTAGGGTTAGGGTTTGAGTTAGATTTAGGGTTAGGGTTTGGGTTATTGTTAGGGTTAGGGTTAGGTTAGGGAGTGGGTTTGGGTTAGGGTTAGGGTTAGAGTTAGGGTTTGGGTTAGGGTTAGGGTTAGGGTTTGGGTTATTGTTAGGGTTAGGGTTAGGTTAGGGTTTGGGTTTGGGTTAGGGTTAGGGTTAGAGTTAGGTTTTGGGTTAGGGTTAGGGTTAGGGTTTAGGTTAGGGTTAGGGTTAGAGTCAGGGTTTGGGTTTGGGTTAGGGTTAGGGTTAGGGTTAGGGTGTGCGTTTGGGTTAGTGTTAGGTTTAGGGTTAGGGTTAGGTTTAGGGATAGTGTTATGGTTTGGATTCTGGTTATGGTTAGGGTTTGTGTTAGGGTTAGGGTTAGGGTTTGGGTTTGGGTTAGGATTAGGGTTAGGGTTAGGGTTTGTGTTTGGGTTAGGTTTAGGGTTAGGGTTAGGGTTAGGGTTAGCTTTTGGTTTAGGGTTAGTGTTAGGGTTTGGTTTATTGTTAAGGATAGGGTTAGAGTTAGTGTTTTGGTTTGCGTTAGGGTTAGGGTTAGTGTTAAGTTCAGTGTTAGGGTTTGGGTTTGGTTTAGGGTTAGGTATAGGGTTAGTGTTTGGGTTTGGATTAGAGTTAGGGTTAGGGTTAGTGTTAGGGTTAGGTTTATGTTCAGGTTTAGTGTTCGGTTTTAGGGTTAGGGTTAGGGTCAGGTTTAGGGTTAAGGTTTGGGTTAGGGTTGTGTTTAGGGATAGGGTTATGTTTATGGGTTCCGTTAGGGTTAGGGTTAGGATTAGGCTTACGGTTAGTGTTTGGGTTTGGGATAGGGTTAGGGTTTGAGTTAGGGTTAGATTTAGGGTTAGGGTTTGGCTTAGGTTAGGGTTAGGGTTAGGGTTTGGGTTTGGTTTATGGTTAGGGTTTGTGTTAGGGTTAGTTTTAGGGTTAGGGTTTGGGCTAGGGTTAGGTTTAGGGTTAGGGTTTGGGTTAGGGTTAGGTTTAGGGTTAATGTTTGGGTTAGCTATAGGGTTAGGGTTTGGGTTAGGGTTAGGGTTATGGTTATGGTTAGCGTTTGGTTTAGGGTTAGGTTTAGGGTTATGGTTTGGGCTAGGGTTAGGGTTAGGTTTAGGGTTAATATTTGCTTTATGGTTAGGTTTAGGCTTAGGGTTAGGTTTAGGGTTAGGTTTAGGTTTAATATTTGGTTTAGGGTTAGGGTTAGGTATAGGGTTAGTGTTAGGTTAGGTTTAGGATTAGGGTTAGGGTTAGGGTTAGGGTTAGGGTTAGGGTTAGGGTTAGGTTTAGGTTTTGTGTTAGGGTTAGGTTTAGGGTTAGGGTTTGGGTTAGGGTTAGGTTTAGGTTTAGGATTAGGGTTTGGGTTACGGTTAGGATTAGGGTTAGGGTTTGGGTTCTTGTTAGGCTTAGGTTTAGGGTTAGGGTTTGGCTTTGGGTTAGTGTTAGGTTTAGGGTTAGGGTTAGGGTTAGGGTTACGGTTAGAGTTTGGGTTAGGGTTAGGTTTAGGGTTAGGGTTTGGGTTTGGGTGAGGGTTAGGGTTTGTGTTAGGGTTAGGTTTCGGGTTAGGGTTTGGGCTAGGGTTAGGTTTACTGTTAGGGTTTGGGTTAGTTTTAGGTTTAGGGTTAATGTTTGGGTTACCTTTAGGGTTAGGGTTTCGGTTAGGGTTAGGGTTAGGGTTAGGGTTTGGGTTTGGGTTAGGTTTAGGGTTAGGGTTAGGGTTAGGGTTAGGTTTATGGGTTCGGTTAGGGTTAGGGTTAGGGTTAGGGTAGGGATTAGGCTTAAGGTTAGTGTTTGGGTTTGGGATAGGGTTAGGGTTGGGGTTAGGGTGAGGTTTAGGTTTAGGGTTTGGGTTAGGGTTAGGTTTAGGGTTAATGTTTGAGTTAGGGTTAGGGTTAGGTTTAGGGTTAGTGTTTGGGTTAGGGTTAGGGTTAGTGTTAGGTTTACGGTTAGGGTATGGGTTAGGATTAGGGTTAGGGTTAGGGTTAGGATTTGGGTTTGGGTTAGGGTTAGGGCTGGGTTAGGTTTTGTGTTAGGGTTAGGTTTAGGGTGAGGGTTTGGGTTAGGGTTAGGTTTAGGTTTGGGTTAGGGTTTGGGTTACGTTTAGGATTAGGGTTAGGGTTTGGGTTATTGTTAGGCTTAGGTTTAGGGTTAGGGTTAGGGTTAGGGTTAGAGTTAGGGTTTGGTTAGTGTTAGGTTTAGGGTTTGGGTTAGGGTTACGGTTAGGATTACGGTTAGAGTTTGGGTTAGGGTTTGCGTTTGGGTTAGGCTTAGGGTTTGTGTTAGGGTTAGGTTTAGGGTTAGGGTTTGGGCTAGGGTTAGGTTTACGGTTAGGGTTTGGGTTAGGTTTAGGTTTAGGTTTAATGTTTGGGTTAGCTTTAGGCTTAGGGTTTGGGTTAGGGTTAGGGTTAGGGTTAGGGTTTGGGTTTGGGTTAGGGTTAGGGTTAGGGTTAGGGTTAGGGTTAGGGTGAGGGTTAGGGTTTGTGTTAGTGTTAGGTTTAGGGTTAGGGTTTGGGCTAGGTTTAGGGTTAGGTTTAGGTTTAATGTTTGGGTTAGGGTTAGGGTTAAGGATAGGTTTAGTGTTAGGTTAGGTTTAGGATTAGGTTTAGGGTTAGGTTAGGGTTAGCGTTAGGGTTAGTAGAGGTAGGCAATTAGGGTTAGTAGTAGAGGTCTTGTATGTGGAGGGCCTGGGAATGGCCAGCAGGATACACCACCTTCTCCCCTCCTCCTCCCATCTTCTCCTGGCTGCTTCTTTTTGTCAAACACTAGAACTTTGACCTAAAGTCAACTAAATCTCTCCAACCTGGTCACCCAAACACTAGAGCCTACCACCAAGAAACCTCTGTGTTTCAGCAACTCATCTGAGAGGGCTTTGTCACCTAGCAACACCCTAAACAATGTTTGCCTGATCACTGCCTCTTGGAGTTCCAGAATCTTAGTCCAAGATTCTGTGACCTCAGCACTCCTGCCCACATTAGACACCAATGACAGTAGACTGACCAATAGCACTCAGCACTCACTTGCAGAGCTCTGCCTGTCTATCATAGCTTCAGAGCAGGTGCTCCTCCCCTGGTCAAGTCATGCCAAGGTTGCTTCCCAGTCCTGCAGCTCTTGCCAGGATTGCACGTGGTTACATAAATAACCAACCTCATTCTTTCTAGAAATTACCATATTATTGATATTGGATTCTTAAGTACTATAAGATACATTTGAATCAGAAAACTACTTTGGACATCGTTTTCTATGAGGGAAAATATTTTCCTTTTTCATTGTTACTGAATCCAATCTTTGCACTTAAAAAAGTACAACTCAACTCTTGGGGGTGAGTCAGGAGGATTATCAGTTCAAGGCTACCCTGGGATTAGGGTATGGCTTATGGTTATCGTTAGGGTTAGGGTTAGGTTTAGAATTAGGGTTAGGATTAGGTTTAGTGTTAGGGTTAGGGTTAGTGTTTGGGTTAGGGTTAGGTTTAGTTTTAGGGTTACGATTAGGATTAGGGTTAAGGTTTAGGTTAGGGTTGGGGTTAGGATTAGGGTTAGGGTTAGGTTTTGGATTAGAGTTAGGGTTAGGGTTAGGGTATGAGTTAGTGTTAGGGTTAGGTTTAGGGTTTCCGTTTGGGTTAGGGTGAGTGTTAGGGTTAGGGTTAGGGTTAGTGTTAGGATTAGGGTTTGGGTTTGGGTTAGGGTTAGTGTTAGCGTTAGGGTTAGGGTTTAGGTTAGGTTTAGGGTGAGTGTTTGCGATAAGGTTAGGATTTGGGTTAGGGATAGGGTTAGGATTAATGTTAGGGTTAGGTTTAGGTTTAGGGTTAGCGTTTGGATTAGGGTTAGGGTTAAGGTGTGCGTTTGTTTTAGGTTTAGGTTTAGAGTTAGGGTTAGGATTAGGGTTAGGTTTAGTTTTAGGGTTCCTATTAGGATTAGGTGAATGGTTTGGGTTAGGGTTGGGGTTAGGATTAGGGTTAGGGTTAGGGTTTGGATTAGAGTTAGGGTTAGGGTTAGGGTTTGAGTTAGGGTTAGGGTTAGGTTTAGGGTTTCCGTTTGGGTTAGGGTGAGTGTTATGCTTAGGGTTAGGGTTAATGTTAGGATTAGGGTTTGGGTTTGGGTTAGGGTTAGGGTTAGGGTTTAGGTTAGATTTAGGGTGACGGTTTGCGATAAGGTTAGGATTTGGGTTAGGGATAGGGTTAGGTTTAGGGTTAGGGTTAGGGTTAGCGTTTGGATTAGGGTTAGGGTTAGGGTGTGCGTTTGGTTTAGGTTTAGGTTTAGGGTAAGGGTTAGGTTTAGGGATAGAGTTATGGTTTGTGTTCTGGTTATGGTTAGGGTTTGGGTTAGGGTTAGGTTTACGGTTATGGTTAGGGTTAGGGTTAGGGTTAGTGTTAGGTTTTGGTTTACGTTAGGAATAGGGTTAGGGTTAGGATTAGGGTTATGGTTAGGGATAGGGTTTGGGTTTTGGTTAGGGTTAGGGTTTGGTTTAGGGTTTGGGTTAGAGTTAGGGTTAGGTTCATGGGTTAGAGTTAGGGTTACGGTTAGGTTTTGGGTTTGGATTGGGGTGTGGGTTAGGGTTAGGGTCAGGGTTAGGGTTTGTGTTATTGTTATGCTTAGGTTTAGGGCTTCGGTTTGGGTTTGGGCTAGGGTTAGGGATAGTGTAAAGTTCTGTGTTAGGGTTTGGGTTTTTTAGGGTTACGTACAGGGTTAGGGTGTGGGTTTGGATTACAGTTAGGGTTAGGGTTAGTGTTAGGGTTTGGGTTTGGGTTAGGGTTAGGGTTAGGGTTTGTATTAGTGTTAGGTTTAGGGTTAGGGTATGGGCTACGGTTAGGGTTAGGTTTAGGGTTAATATTTGGGTTATGGTTAGGTTTAGGCTTAGGGTTAGTGTTAGGGTTAGTTTTAGCTTTAATGTTTGGGTTAGGGTTAGGGTTAAGTATAGGGTTAGTGTTAGGTTAGGTTTAGGATTAGGGTTAGGGTTAGGGTTAGGGTTAGCGTTAGGGTTAGTATAGATAGGCAATTAGGGTTAGTAGTAGAGGTCCTGTATGTGGAGGGCCTGGGCATGGACAACAGGCCACACCACCTTCTCCTGGCTGCTTCTTTTTGTCAAACACTAGATCTTTGACCTAAAGTCAACTAAATCTCCCCAAACTGGTCACCCAAACACTAGAGCCTACCACCAAGAAACCTCTGTGTTTCAGCAACTCATCTGAGAGGGCTTTGTCACCTAGCAACACCCTAAACAATGTTTGCCTGGTCACTGCCTCTTGGAGTTCCAGAGTCTTAGTCCATGATTCTGTGAGGTCAGCACTCCTGCCCACATCAGAGACCAATGACAGGAGACTGACCAATAGCACTCAGCACTCACTTGCAGAGCTCTGCCTGTCTATCATAGCTTCAGAGCAGGTGCTCCTCCCCTGGTCAAGTCATGCCAAGGTTGCTTCCCAGTCCTGCAGCTCTTGCCAGGATTGCACATGGTAACATAAATAACCAACCTCATTCTTTCTAGAAATTACCATATTATTGATATTGGATTCTTAAGTCCTATAAGCTACATTTGAATCAGAGAACTACTTTGGACATCGTTTTCTATGAGGGAAAATATTTTCCTTTTTCATTGTTGCTGAATCCAATCTTTGTTCTTAAAAAAGTACAACTCAACTCTGGGTTGTGAGGCAGGAGGATTATCAGCTCAAATCTACACTGGGATTAGGGTATGGGTTTTGGTTATGGTTAGGGTTAGGGTTAGGGTTAGGGTTAGGGTTAGAATTAGGGTTAGGGTTAGGTTTAGGGTTAGGGTTAGGGTTAGTGTTTGGGTTAGGGTTAGGTTTAGTTTTAGGTTTACGATTAGGATTAGGGTTATGATTTGGGTTAGGGTTGGGGTTAGGATTAGGGTTAGGGTAAGGGTTTGGATTAGCGTTAGGGTTAGGGTTAGGGTTTGAGTTAGGGTTAGGGTTAGGTTTAGGGTTTCCGTTTCGGTTAGGGTGAGTGTTAGTGTTAGGGTTAGGGTTAGTGTTAGGATTAGGGTTTGGATTTGGGTTAGGGTTAGTGTTAGGGTTAGGGTTAGGGTTTAGGTTAGGTTTAGGGTGAGAGTTTGCGATAAGGTTTGGATTTGGGTGAGGGATAGGGTTAGGATTAGGGTTAGGGTTAAGGGTAGGGTTAGGGGTAGCGGTTCGAGTAGGGTTAGGGTTATGGTGTACGTTTGGTTTAGGTTTTGGTTTAGGTTTAGGGTTAGGTTTATGGATAGAGTTATGGTTTGTGTTCTGCTTATGGTTAGGGTTTGGGTTAGCGTTAGGTTTAGGGTTAGGGTTTGTATTTGGGTTAGGGTTAGGGTTAGGGTTAGGGTTAGTGTTAGGGTTTGGTTTGCGTTTGGATTAGGGTTAGGGTTAGGGTTAGGGATAGGGTTTGGGTTTGGGTTAGGGTTAGGTTTAGGGTTAGGGTTTGGGTTAGGGTTAGGGTTAGGGTTAGGGTTTGGGTTTGGGTTAGGTTTACGGTTAGAGTTAGGGTTTGAGTTAGGGTTAGGGTTAGTGTTAGGGTTTGGGTTAGGGTTAGGGTTAGGGTTAGGTTAGGGTTATTGTTTGTGTTAGGGTTAGGGTTAGGGTTAGGGTTACGATCAGGGTTTGGGTTAGGGTTAGGGTTACGATTAGGTTCATGGTTTGGGTAAGGGTTACGGTTAGGTTTTGGGTTTGGGTTGGGGTATGGGTTAGGGTTAGGGTTAGGGTTTGAGTTAGATTTAGGGTTAGGGTTTGGGTTATTGTTAGGGTTAGGGTTAGGTTAGGGTTTGGGTTTGGGTTAGGGTTAGGGTTAGAGTTAGGGTTTGGGTTAGGGTTAGGGTTAGGGTTTGGGTTATTGTTAGGGTTAGGGTTAGGTTAGGGTTTGGGTTTGGGTTAGGGTTAGGGTTAGAGTTAGGTTTTGGGTTAGGGTTAGGGTTAGGGTTTAGGTTAGGGTTAGGGTTAGAGTCAGGGTTTGGGTTTGGGTTAGGGTTAGGGTTAGGTTTAGGGTGTGCGTTTGGGTTAGTGTTAGGTTTAGGGTTAGGGTTAGGTTTAGGGATAGTGTTATGGTTTGGATTCTGGTTATGGTTAGGGTTTGTGTTAGGGTTAGGGTTAGGGTTTGGGTTTGGGTTAGGATTAGGGTTAGGGTTAGGGTTTGTGTTTGGGTTAGGTTTAGGGTTAGGGTTAGGGTTAGGGTTAGCTTTTGGTTTAGGGTTAGTGTTAGGGTTTGGTTTATTGTTAAGGATAGGGTTAGAGTTAGTGTTTTGGTTTGCGTTAGGGTTAGGGTTAGTGTTAAGTTCAGTGTTAGGGTTTGGGTTTGGTTTAGGGTTAGGTATAGGGTTAGTGTTTGGGTTTGGATTAGAGTTAGGGTTAGGGTTAGTGTTAGGGTTAGGTTTATGTTCAGGTTTAGTGTTCGGTTTTAGGGTTAGGGTTAGGGTCAGGTTTAGGGTTAAGGTTTGGGTTAGGGTTGTGTTTAGGGATAGGGTTATGTTTATGGGTTCCGTTAGGGTTAGGGTTAAGATTAGGCTTACGGTTAGTGTTTGGGTTTGGGATAGGGTTAGAGTTTGGGTTAGGGTTAGATTTAGGGTTAGGATTTGGGTTTGGTTAGGGTTAGGGTTAGGCTGTGCGTTTGTTTTATGGTTAGGGTTTGTGTTAGGGTTAGTTTTAGGGTTAGGGTTTGGGCTAGGGTTAGGTTTAGGGCTAGGGTTTGGGTTAGGGTTAGGTTTAGGGTTAATGTTTGGGTTAGCTATAGGGTTAGGGTTTGGGTTAGGGTTAGGGTTATGGTTATGGTTAGCGTTTGGTTTAGGGTTAGGTTTAGGGTTATGGTTTGGGCTAGGGTTAGGGTTAGGTTTAGGGTTAATATTTGCTTTATGGTTAGGTTTAGGCTTAGGGTTAGGTTTAGGGTTAGGTTTAGGTTTAATATTTGGTTTAGGGTTAGGGTTAGGTATAGGGTTAGTGTTAGGTTAGGTTTAGGATTAGGGTTAGGGTTAGGGTTAGGGTTAGGGTTAGGGTTAGGGTTAGGTTTAGGTTTTGTGTTAGGGTTAGGTTTAGGGTTAGGGTTTGGGTTAGGGTTAGGTTTAGGTTTAGGATTAGGGTTTGGGTTACGGTTAGGATTAGGGTTAGGGTTTGGGTTCTTGTTAGGCTTAGGTTTAGGGTTAGGGTTTGGCTTTGGGTTAGTGTTAGGTTTAGGGTTAGGGTTAGGGTTAGGGTTACGGTTAGAGTTTGGGTTAGGGTTAGGTTTAGGGTTAGGGTTTGGGTTTGGGTGAGGGTTAGGGTTTGTGTTAGGGTTAGGTTTCGGGTTAGGGTTTGGGCTAGGGTTAGGTTTACTGTTAGGGTTTGGGTTAGTTTTAGGTTTAGGGTTAATGTTTGGGTTACCTTTAGGGTTAGGGTTTCGGTTAGGGTTAGGGTTAGGGTTAGGGTTTGGGTTTGGGTTAGGTTTAGGATTAGGGTTAGGGTTAGGGTTAGGTTTATGGGTTCGGTTAGGGTTAGGGTTAGGGTTAGGGTAGGGATTAGGCTTAAGGTTAGTGTTTGGGTTTGGGATAGGGTTAGGGTTGGGGTTAGGGTGAGGTTTAGGTTTAGGGTTTGGGTTAGGGTTAGGTTTAGGGTTAATGTTTGAGTTAGGGTTAGGGTTAGGTTTAGGGTTAGTGTTTGGGTTAGGGTTAGGGTTAGTGTTAGGTTTACGGTTAGGGTATGGGTTAGGATTAGGGTTAGGGTTAGGGTTAGGATTTGGGTTTGGGTTAGGGTTAGGGCTGGGTTAGGTTTTGTGTTAGGGTTAGGTTTAGGGTGAGGGTTTGGGTTAGGGTTAGGTTTAGGTTTGGGTTAGGGTTTGGGTTACGTTTAGGATTAGGGTTAGGGTTTGGGTTATTGTTAGGCTTAGGTTTAGGGTTAGGGTTAGGGTTAGGGTTAGAGTTAGGGTTTGGTTAGTGTTAGGTTTAGGGTTAGGGTTAGGGTTACGGTTAGGATTACGGTTAGAGTTTGGGTTAGGGTTTGCGTTTGGGTTAGGCTTAGGGTTTGTGTTAGGGTTAGGTTTAGGGTTAGGGTTTGGGCTAGGGTTAGGTTTACGGTTAGCGTTTGGGCTAGGTTTAGGTCTAGGTTTAATGTTTGCGTTAGCTTTAGGCTTAGGGTTTGGGTTAGGGTTAGGGTTAGGGTTAGGGTTTGGGTTTGGGTTAGGGTTAGGGTTAGGGTTAGGGTTAGGGTTAGGGTTAGGGTTAGGGTTTGTGTTAGTGTTAGGTTTAGGGTTAGGGTTTGGGCTAGGTTTAGGGTTAGGTTTAGGTTTAATGTTTGGGTTAGGGTTAGGGTTAAGTATAGGTTTAGTGTTAGGTTAGGTTTAGGATTAGGTTTAGGGTTAGGTTAGGGTTAGCGTTAGGGTTAGTAGAGGTAGGCAATTAGGGTTAGTAGTAGAGGTCTTGTATGTGGAGGGCCTGGGAATGGCCAGCAGGATACACCACCTTCTCCCCTCCTCCTCCCATCTTCTCCTGGCTGCTTCTTTTTGTCAAACACTAGAACTTTGACCTAAAGTCAACTAAATCTCTCCAACCTGGTCACCCAAACACTAGAGCCTACCACCAAGAAACCTCTGTGTTTCAGCAACTCATCTGAGAGGGCTTTGTCACCTAGCAACACCCTAAACAATGTTTGCCTGATCACTGCCTCTTGGAGTTCCAGAATCTTAGTCCAAGATTCTGTGACCTCAGCACTCCTGCCCACATTAGACACCAATGACAGTAGACTGACCAATAGCACTCAGCACTCACTTGCAGAGCTCTGCCTGTCTATCATAGCTTCAGAGCAGGTGCTCCTCCCCTGGTCAAGTCATGCCAAGGTTGCTTCCCAGTCCTGCAGCTCTTGCCAGGATTGCACGTGGTTACATAAATAACCAACCTCATTCTTTCTAGAAATTACCATATTATTGATATTGGATTCTTAAGTACTATAAGATACATTTGAATCAGAAAACTACTTTGGACATCGTTTTCTATGAGGGAAAATATTTTCCTTTTTCATTGTTACTGAATCCAATCTTTGCACTTAAAAAAGTACAACTCAACTCTTGGGGGTGAGTCAGGAGGATTATCAGTTCAAGGCTACCCTGGGATTAGGGTATGGCTTATGGTTATCGTTAGGGTTAGGGTTAGGTTTAGAATTAGGGTTAGGATTAGGTTTAGTGTTAGGGTTAGGGTTAGTGTTTGGGTTAGGGTTAGGTTTAGTTTTAGGGTTACGATTAGGATTAGGGTTAAGGTTTAGGTTAGGGTTGGGGTTAGGATTAGGGTTAGGGTTAGGGTTTGGATTAGAGTTAGGGTTAGGGTTAGGGTATGAGTTAGTGTTAGGGTTAGGTTTAGGGTTTCCGTTTGGGTTAGGGTGAGTGTTAGGGTTAGGGTTAGGGTTAGTGTTAGGATTAGGGTTTGGGTTTGGGTTAGGGTTAGTGTTAGCGTTAGGGTTAGGGTTTAGGTTAGGTTTAGGGTGAGTGTTTGCGATAAGGTTAGGATTTGGGTTAGGGATAGGGTTAGGATTAATGTTAGGGTTAGGTTTAGGTTTAGGGTTAGCGTTTGGATTAGGGTTAGGGTTAAGGTGTGCGTTTGTTTTAGGTTTAGGTTTAGGGTTAGGGTTAGGGTTAGGGTTAGGTTTAGTTTTAGGGTTCCTATTAGGATTAGGTGAATGGTTTGGGTTAGGGTTGGGGTTAGGATTAGGGTTAGGGTTAGGGTTTGGATTAGAGTTAGGGTTAGGGTTAGGGTTTGAGTTAGGGTTAGGGTTAGGTTTAGGGTTTCCGTTTGGGTTAGGGTGAGTGTTATGCTTAGGGTTAGGGTTAATGTTAGGATTAGGGTTTGGGTTTGGGTTAGGGTTAGGGTTAGGGTTTAGGTTAGATTTAGGGTGACGGTTTGCGATAAGGTTAGGATTTGGGTTAGGGATAGGGTTTGGTTTGGGGTTAGGGTTAGGGTTAGCGTTTGGATTAGGGTTGGGGTTAGGGTGTGCGTTTGGTTTAGGTTTAGGTTTAGGGTAAGGGTTAGGTTTAGGGATAGAGTTATGGTTTGTGTTCTGGTTATGGTTAGGGTTTGGGTTAGGGTTAGGTTTACGGTTATGGTTAGGGTTAGGGTTAGGGTTAGTGTTAGGTTTTGGTTTACGTTAGGAATAGGGTTAGGGTTAGGATTAGGGTTATGGTTAGGGATAGGGTTTGGGTTTTGGTTAGGGTTAGGGTTTGGTTTAGGGTTTGGGTTAGAGTTAGGGTTAGGTTCATGGGTTGTGTGAGGGTTACGGTTAGGTTTTGGGTTTGGATTGGGGTGTGGGTTAGGGTTAGGGTTAGGGTTTGAGTTAGGGTTAGGGTTAGGGTTTGGGTTATTGTTAGGGTTAGGGTTAGGTTAGGGTTTTGGTTTGGGTTAGGGTTAGGGTTAGTGTCAGGGTTTGGGTTAGGGTTAGAGTTAGGGATAGGGTTAGGGTGTGCGTTTGGGTTACTGTTAGGTTTAGGGTTAGGGTTAGGTTTAGGGATAGTGTTATGGTTTGGATTCTGGTTTTTGTTAGGGTTTGGGTTACGGTTAGGTTTACGGTTAGGGTTTGTTTTTGGGTTAGGATTAGGGTTATGGTTAGGGATTGGGTTTGGGTTAGGGTTAGGGTTAGGGTAACGGTTTGGGTTAGGGTTAGTGTTAGGGTTAGGGTTATTGTTAAGGATAGGGTTAGGGTTAGGGTTTGGGTTTGCGTTAGGGTTAGGGTTAGTGTTAAGTTCAGTGTTAGGGTTTGGGTTTGGTTTAGGGTTAGGTATAGGGTTAGTGTTTGGGTTTGAATTAGAGTTAGGGTTAGGGTTAGGTTTAGTATTAGGGTTTGGTTTGCGTTAGGATTAGGGTTAGGGTTAGGGTTAGGGTTAGAGTTTGCGTTTGGGTTAGGGTTAGGGTTAGGGTTAGGGTTTGGGTTAGGGTTAGGGTTAGGGTTAGGGTTTGGGTTAGGTTTATGTTCAGGTTTAGTGTTCGGGTTTTGGGTTAGGTTTAGGTTTAGGGTTAGGGTTAGTGTTAGGGTCAGGTTTAGGGTTAAGGTTTGGGTTAGGGTTCTGTTTAGGGATAGGGTTATGTTTACGGCTTCGGTTAGGGTTAGGGTTAGGATTAGGCTTAGGGTTAGTGTTTTGGTTTGGGATAGGTTTAGGGTTTGGGTTAGGGTTAGGGTAAGGGTTAGGGTTAGGGTTAGGGTTAGGGTTAGGGTTAGGGTTAGGGTTAGGTTTTGTGTTAGGGTTAGGTTTAGGGTTAGGGTTTGGGTTAAGGTTAGGTTTAGGGTTAGGGTTTCGGTTACGGTTAGGTTTACGGTTAGGGTTTGGGTTATTTTTAGGCTTATGTTTAGGGTTAGGTTTAGGGTTAGGTTTAGGGTTTGGGTTAGTTTTAGTTTTAGGGTTAGGGTTAGGGTTACGGTTAGAGTTTAGGTTAGGGTTAGGGTTAGGGTTAGGGTTTGGGTTTTGTTAGGGTTAGGGATTGTGTGAGGGTTAGGTTTAGGGTTAGGGTTTGGGCTAGGGTTAGGTTGCTGTTTGGGTTTGTGTTAGGGTTAGGTTTAGGGTTAGGGTTTGTGTTTGGGGTTAGGGTTAGGGTTAGGGTTAAGGTTTGGATTATGGTTAGGTTTAGGCTTAGGGTTAGGGTTAGGCTTAGGTTTAGGTTTAATATTTGGGTTAGTGTTAGGGTTAGGTATAGGGTTAGTGTTAGGTTAGGTTTAGGGTTAGGGTTAGGGTTAGGGTTAGGGTTAGGGTTTGGGCTAGGGTTAGGTTTAGTGTTACGGTTTGTGTTAGGGTTAGGTTTAGGTTTAGGGTTTGTGTTTGGGGTTAGGGTTAGGGTTAAGGTTAAGGTTTGGGTTATGGTTAGGTTTAGGCTTAGGGTTAGGGTTAGGCTTAGGTTTAGGTTTAATGTTTGGGTTAGTGTTAGGGTTAGGTAAAGGGTTAATGTTAGGTTAGGTTTAGGGTTAGGTTTAGGGTTAGGGTTAGGGTTAATAGAGGTAGGCTTTGTAGTAGAGGTCCTGTTTGTGGAGGGCCTGTGGAGGGCCAGCAGGCCACACCACCTTCTCCCCTCCTCCTCCCATTTTCTACTGGCTGCTTCTTTTTGTCAAACACTAGAACTTTTACCTAAAGTCAACTAAATCTCTCCAAACTGGTCACACAAACACTAGAGCCTACCACCAAGAAACCTCTGTGTTTCAGCAACTCATCTGAGAGGGCTTTGTCACCTAGCAACACCCTAAACAATGTTTGCCTGGTCACTGCCTCTTGGAGTTCCAAAATCTTAGTCCAAGATTCTGTGACCTCAGCACTCCTGCCCACATCAGACACCAATGACAGGAGACTGACCAATAGCACTCAGCACTCACTTGCAGAGCTCTACCTGTCTATCATAGCTTCAGAGCTGGTGCTCCTCCCCTGGTCAAGTCATGCCAAGTTTGCTTCCCAGTCCTGCAGCTCTTGCCAGGATTGCACGTGGTTACATAAATAACAACCTCATTCTTTCTAGAAATTACCATATTATTGATATTGGATTCTCAAGTACTATAAGATACATATGAATCAGAAAACTACTTTGGACATCGTTTTCTATGAGGGAAAATATTTTCCTTTTTCATTGTTGCTGAATGCAATCTTTGCTCTTAAAAAAGTACAACTCAACTCTTGTGGGTGAGGCAGGAGTATTATCAGTTCAAGGCTACCCTGGGATTAGGGTATGTGTTATGGTTATGGTTAGGTTTAGGGTTAGGGTTAGAATTAGGGTTAGGGTTAGGTTTAGATTTAGGGTTAGGGTTAGTGTTTGTGTTAGGATTAGGTTTAGGGTTAGGGTTACGATTACGATTAGGGTTATGGTTTGGGTTAGGGTTAGGGTTAGGTTTAGGATTAGGGTTAGTGTTTGAGTTAGGGTTAGGGTTAGGTTTAGGGTTTCCGTTTGGGTTAGGGTGAGTATTAGGGTTAGGATTAGGGTTAGTATTAGGATTAGGGTTTGGGTTTGGGTTAGGATTAGGGTTAGGGTTAGGTTTAGGGATAGAGTTATGGTTTGTGTTCTGGTTATGGTTAGGGTTAGGGTTAGGGTGTGCGTTTGGGTTAGGGTTAGGTTTAGGTTTAGGGTTAGTGTTAGGGTTTGGTTTGCGTTAGGATTAGGGTTAATGTTAGGGTTAGGGTTAGGGT
>JAJHUQ010000032.1:10427500-10437500 GCA_035773235.1 Eospalax fontanierii
TTAGGGTTAGGGTTTGGGCTAGGGTTAGGTTTAGTGTTACAGTTTGTGTTAGGGTTAGGTTTAGGGTTAGGGTTTGTGTTTGGGGTTAGGGTTAGGGTTAAGGTTAAGGTTTGGGTTATGGTTAGGTTTAGGCTTAGGGTTAGGGTTAGGCTTAGGTTTAGGTTTAATGTTTGGGTTAGTGTTAGGGTTAGGTAAAGGGTTAATATTAGTTTAGGTTTAGGGTTAGGTTTAGGGTTAGGGTTAGGGTTAGTAGAGGTAGGCTTTGTAGTAGAGGTCCTGTATGTGGAGGGCCTGGGCAGGGCCAGCAGGCCACACCACCTTCTCCCCTCCTCCTCCCATCTTCTCCTGGCTGCTTCTGTTTGTCAAACACTAGAACTTTGACCTAAATTCAACTAAATCTCTCCAAACTGGTCACCCAAACACTAGAGCCTAACACCAAGAAACCTCTGTGTTTCAGCAACTCATCTGAGAGGGCTTTGTCACATAGCAACACCCTAAACAATGTTTGCCTGGTCACTGCCTCTTGGAGTTCCAGAATCTTAGTCCAAGATTCTGTGACCTCAGCACTCCTGCCCACATCAGACACCAATGACAGGAGACTGACCAATAGCACTCAGCACTCACTTGCAGAGCTCTGCCTGTCTATCATAGCTTCAGAGCTGGTGCTCCTCCCCTGGTCAAGTCATGCCAAGGTTGCTTCCCAGTCCTGCAGCTCTTGCCAGGATTGCACGTGGTTACATAAATAACAACCTCATTCTTTCTAGAAATTACCATATTATTGATATTGGATTCTCAAGTACTATAAGATACATATGAATCAGAAAACTACTTTGGACATCGTTTTCTATGAGGGAAAATATTTTCCTTTTTCATTGTTGCTGAATGCAATCTTTGCTCTTAAAAAAGTACAACTCAACTCTTGGGGGTGAGGCAGGAGTATTATCAGTTCAAGGCTACCCTGGGATTAGGGTATGTGTTATGGTTATGGTTAGGTTTAGGGTTAGGGTTAGAATTAGGGTTAGGGTTAGGTTTAGTTTTAGGGTTAGGGTTAGTGTTTGGGTTAGGATTAGGTTTAGGTTTAGGGTTACGATTACGATTAGGGTTATGGTTTGGGTTAGGGTTAGGGTTAGGTTAGGATTAGGGTTAGTGTTTGAGTTAGGGTTAGGGTTAGGTTTAGGGTTTCCGTTTGGGTTAGGGTGAGTATTAGGGTTAGGGTTAGGGTTAGTATTAGGATTAGGGTTTGGGTTTGCGTTAGGATTAGGGTTAGGGTTAGGGTTAGGATTAGGGTTAGGGTTAGGGTTACGGTTAGCGTTTGGGTTAGGGTTAGGTTTAGGGTTAGGTATAGGGTTTGGGTTGGGTTAGGGTTAGGGTGTGCGTTTGGGTTAGGGTTAGTTTTAGGGTTAGAGTTAGGTTTAGGGTAGAGTTATGGTTTGTGTTCCAGTTATGGTTAGGGTTTGGGTTAGGGTTAGGGTTACGGGTTGGGTTTGGGTTGAGGTTAGTGTGAGGGTTAGGGTTTGGGTTTGGGTTTGGGTTAGGGTTAGGTTTAGGGTTATGGTTTGTGTTTGGGTTAGGAATTGGGTAAGGGTTAGGGTTAGGGTTTTGGTTACGGTTAGGGTGAGGCTTAGGGTTTGGGTTTGGGTTAGGGTTAGGTTTAGGTTTAGGGTTTGGGGTAGGGTTAGGTTTAGGGTTAATGTTTGGATTAGCTTTAGGGTTAAGGTTTGGGTTAGGGTTAGGGTTATGGTTATGTTTAGGGTTTGGCTTAGGGTTAGGGTTAGGATTAGGGTTAGGGTTATGGTTAGGGTTAGGGTTAGGGTGTGAGTTAGGGATAGGGTTAGGGTTAGGGTTTCCGTTTGGGTTATGGTGAGTGTTAGGGTTAGGGTTAGGGTTAGGGTTAGGGTTACGGTTTAGGTTAGATTTAGGGTCAGGGTTTGTGATAAGGTTAGGATTTGGGTTAAGGTTAGGGTTAGGATTAGGTTTAGGGTTATTGTTAGGGTTAGGGTTAGGGTTTGGTTTTGGGTTAGGGTTAGGGTTTTGGTTAGGGTTATGGTTAGGGTTAGGGTTTGGGTTTGGGTTAGGGTTAGGGTTAGATTTAGGGTTTGTGTTAGGGTTATGGTTAGTGTTAGGGTTTGGGTTAGGGTTAGGGTTAGGTTAAGTGTTAGGTTTAGGGTTTGGGTTAGGGTTAGGGTTAGTGTTAGGGTTAGGGTTTGGTTTTGGGTTAGGGTTAGGGTTAGGGTTTTGGTTAGGGTTATGGTTAGGGTTAGGGTTTGGGTTTGGGTTAGGGTTAGGGTTAGAGTTAGGGTTTATGTTAGGGTTAGGGTTAGTGTTAGGGTTTGGGTTAGCGTTACCGTTAGGTTTAGGGTTAGGGTTAGGGTTTAGGTTAGGGTTAGGGTTAGGATTAGTGTTAAGTTCAGTGTTAGTGTTTGGGTTTGGTTTAGGGTTAGGTATAGGGTTAGGGTGTGGGTTTGGATTAGAGTTAGGGTTAGGGTTTGTGTTAGGGTTAGCGATTGGGTTAGGTTTATGTTCAGGTTTAGTGTTCGGCTTTTGGGTTAGGTTTAGGGTTAGGGTTTGTGTTAGGGTCAGGTTTAGGTTTAAGGTTTGGGTTAGGGTTCTGGTTAGGGTTAGGGTTAGGGTTAGGGTTAGGGTTAGTGTTAGGACTAGGGTTTGGGTTTGGGTTAGGGTTAGTGTTTGGGTTAGGGTTCGTTTTAGGTTAGGTTTAGCGTCAGGGTTTGTGCTAAGGTTAGGATTTGGGGTAAGGTTAGTGTTAGGATTAAGGTTAGGGTTAGGGTTAGGGTTAGGTTTAGGGTTAGGGTTTGGTTTTGGGTTAGTGTTAGGGTTAGGGTTTGGGTTAGGTTTATGTTCAGATTTAGTGTTCAGTTTTAGGGTTAGGGTTAGGGTCAGGTTTAGGGTTAAGTTTTGGGTTAGGGTTGTGTTTAGGGATAAGGTTATGTTTATCGATTCCGTTAGGGTTAGGGTTAGGTTTAGGGTTACGATTAGGCTTAGGGTTAGTGTTTGGGTTTGGAATAGGGTTACGGTTTGGGTTACGGTTAGTGTTAGGGTTAGGGTTATTGTTAAGGATAGGGTTAGGGTTAGGGTTTGGGTTTGCGTTAGGGTTAGGGTTAGTGTTAAGTTCAGTGTTAGGGCTTGGGTTTGGTTTAGGGTTAGATATAGGGTTAGTGTTTGGGTTTGAATTAGAGTTAGGGTTAGTGTTAGGTTTAGTATTAGGGTTTGGTTTGCGTTAGGATTATTGTTAGGGTTAGGGTTAGGGTTAGAGTTTGCGTTTGGGTTAGGGTTAGGGGTAGGGTTTGGGTTAGGGTTAGGGTTAGGGTTAGGGTTTGGGTTTGGCTTAGGGTTAGGGTTAGAGTTAGGGTTTGGGTTAGGGTTAGGGTTAGTGTTAGGGTTTGGGTTAGGGTTAGGGTTAGGGTTAGGGTAAGCATGTGCGTTTGGGATAGGGTTATGTTTAGGGTTAGGGTTAGGTTTAGGGATAGTGTTATGGTTTGGATTCTGGTTATGGTTAGGGTTTGGATTAGGGTTAGGTTTAGGTTTAGAGTTTGGGTTTGGTTTAGGATTAGGGTTAGGGTTAGTGTTTGGGTTTGGGTTAGGTTTAGGGGTAGGGTTAGAGTTTGGGTTAGGGTTAGGGTTAGGGTTTGGGTTATTGTTAGGTTTAGGTTTAGGGTTACAGTTTGGGTGTGGGTTAGGGTAAGGGTTGGTGTTAAGTTCAGTGTTGGTGTTGGGGTTTGGTTAGGGGTAAGGTATAGGGTTAGTGTGTGGGTTTGGATTAGAGTTAGGGTTAGAGTTAGGGTTTGGGTTTGGTTTATGTTCAGGTTTAGTGTTCGGGTTTAGGGTTAGGGTTAGGGTTAGGATTAGGGTTAGTGTTAGGGTCAGGTTTAGCGTTAAGGTTTGGGTTAGGGTTGTGTTTAGCGATACGGTTAGGTTTATGAGTTCAGTTAGCGTTAGCGTTAGGGTTAGGGTTAGGGTTAGGATTAGGCTTAGGGTTAGGGTTAGTGTTTGGGTTTGGGATAGGGTGAGGGATTGGGATAGGGTTAGGTTTAGGGTTAGGCTTTGGGTTAGGGTTAGGTTTAGGGTTAATGTTTGGGTTAGGGTTAGGGTTAGTTTTAGGGTTAGGGTTATGGTTAGGATTTGGGTTTATGTTAGGTTTAGGGTTAGGGTTAGGTTTTGTGTTAGGGTTAGGTTTAGGGTTAGGTTTTGGGTTAGGGTTAGGTTTAGGTTTAGGGTTAGGGTTAGGTTTTGGGTTACGGTTAGGGTTAGGGTTAGGGTTAGGGTTAGGGTTAGGGTTAGGTTAGTAGAGGTAGGCTTTGTAGTAGAGGTCCTGTATGTGGAGGGCATGGGCAGGGCCAGCAGGCCACACCACCTTCTCCCCTCCTCCTCCCATCTTCTCCTGGCTGCTTCTTTTTGTCAAACACTAGAACTTTGACCTAAAGTCAACTAAATCTCTCCAAACTGGTCACCCAAACACTAGAGCTTACCACCAAGAAACCTCTGTGTTTCAGCAACTCATCTGAGAGGGCTTTATCAGCTAGCAATACCCTAAACAATGCTTTGCCAGGTCACTGCCTCTTGGAGTTCCAGAATCTTAGTCCAAGATTCTGTGACCTCAGCACTTCTGCCCACATCAGACACCAATGACACGAGACTGACCAATAGCACTCAGCACTCACTTGCAAAGCTCTGCCTGTCTATCATAGCTTCAGAGCAGGTGCTCCTGCCCTGGTCAAGTCATGCCAAGGTTGCTTCCCAGTCCTGCAGCTCTTGCCAGGATTGCACGTGGTTACCTAAATAACCAACCTCATTCTTTCTAGAAATTACCATATTATTGATATTGGAGTCTTAAGTACTATAAGCTACATTTGAATCAGAAAACTACTTTCGACATTATTTTCTATGAGGGAAAATATTTTCATTTTCATTGCTGCTGAATCCAATCTTTGCTCTTAAAAAAGTACAACTCAACTCTTGGGGGTGAGGCAGGAGGATTATCAGTTCAAGGCTACCCTGGGATTAGGGTATGGGTTATGGTTATGGTTAGGGTTAGGGTTAGGGTTAGAATTAGGGTTAGGGTTAGGTTTAGGGTTAGGGTTATGGTTAGTGTTTGGGTTAGGGTTAGGTTTAGGGTTAGGGATATGATTAGGATTAGGGTTATGGTTTGGGTTAGGGTTAGGGTTAGGATTAGGGTTAGGGTTAATGTTAGGGTTAGGGTTAGGTTGTGAGTTAGGGTTAGGGTTAGGTTTAGGGTTTCCGTTTGGGTTACGCTGAGTGTTAGGGTTAGGGTTAGGGTTAGTATTAGGATTAGGGTTTGGGTTTGGGTTAGGGTTAGTGTTAGTGTTAGTGTTAGGGTTTAGGTTAGGTTTAGGGTCAGGGTTTGTGATAAGGTTAGGATTTGGGTTAAGGTTAGGGTTAGGATTAGGGTTAGGGTTAGGGTTAGGGTTAGCGTTTGGTTTAGGGTTAAGTTTAGTTTATGGTTAAGGTTAGGGTTTGGGATAGGGTTAGGGTTAGTGTTAGGGTTTGGTTTAGGGTTAGGGTTAGGGTTAGGATTAGGGTTAGGGTTAGGGTTAGGTTTGTGCTAGGGTTAGGGTTAGGGTTTGGGTTTGCGTTAGGGTTAGGGTTAGTGTTAAGTTCAGTGTTAGGGCTTGGGTTTGGTTTAGGGTTAGATATAGGGTTAGTGTTTGGGTTTGAATTAGAGTTAGGGTTAGTGTTAGGTTTAGTATTAGGGTTTGGTTTGCGTTAGGATTATTGTTAGGGTTAGGGTTAGGGTTAGAGTTTGCGTTTGGGTTAGGGTTAGGGGTAGGGTTTGGGTTAGGGTTAGGGTTAGGGTTAGGGTTTGGGTTTGGCTTAGGGTTAGGGTTAGAGTTAGGGTTTGGGTTAGGGTTAGGGTTAGTGTTAGGGTTTGGGTTAGGGTTAGGGTTAGGGTTAGGGTAAGCATGTGCGTTTGGGATAGGGTTATGTTTAGGGTTAGGGTTAGGTTTAGGGATAGTGTTATGGTTTGGATTCTGGTTATGGTTAGGGTTTGGATTAGGGTTAGGTTTAGGTTTAGAGTTTGGGTTTGGTTTAGGATTAGGGTTAGGGTTAGTGTTTGGGTTTGGGTTAGGTTTAGGGGTAGGGTTAGAGTTTGGGTTAGGGTTAGGGTTAGGGTTTGGGTTATTCTTAGGTTTAGGTTTAGGGTTACAGTTTGGGTGTGGGTTAGGGTAAGGGTTAGTGTTAAGTTCAGTGTTAGTGTTTGGGTTTGGTTTAGGGTTAGGTATAGGGTTAGGGTGTGGGTTTGGATTAGAGTTAGGGTTAGAGTTAGGGTTTGGGTTTGGTTTATGTTCAGGTTTAGTGTTCGGGTTTAGGGTTAGGGTTAGGGTTAGGATTAGGGTTAGTGTTAGGGTCAGGTTTAGCGTTAAGGTTTGGGTTAGGGTTGTGTTTAGGGATAGGGTTAGGTTTATGAGTTCAGTTAGGGTTAGCGTTAGGGTTAGGGTTAGGGTTAGGATTAGGCTTAGGGTTAGGGTTAGTGTTTGGGTTTGGGATAGGGTTAGGGTTTGGGATAGGGTTAGGTTTAGGGTTAGGCTTTGGGTTAGGGTTAGGTTTAGGGTTAATGTTTGGGTTAGGGTTAGGGTTAGTTTTAGGGTTAGGGTTATGGTTAGGATTTGGGTTTATGTTAGGTTTAGGGTTAGGGTTAGGTTTTGTGTTAGGGTTAGGTTTAGGGTTAGGTTTTGGGTTAGGGTTAGGTTTAGGTTTAGGGTTAGGGTTAGGTTTTGGGTTACGGTTAGGGTTAGGGTTAGGGTTAGGGTTAGGGTTAGGGTTAGGTTAGTAGAGGTAGGCTTTGTAGTAGAGGTCCTGTATGTGGAGGGCATGGGCAGGGCCAGCAGGCCACACCACCTTCTCCCCTCCTCCTCCCATCTTCTCCTGGCTGCTTCTTTTTGTCAAACACTAGAACTTTGACCTAAAGTCAACTAAATCTCTCCAAACTGGTCACCCAAACACTAGAGCTTACCACCAAGAAACCTCTGTGTTTCAGCAACTCATCTGAGAGGGCTTTATCAGCTAGCAATACCCTAAACAATGCTTTGCCAGGTCACTGCCTCTTGGAGTTCCAGAATCTTAGTCCAAGATTCTGTGACCTCAGCACTTCTGCCCACATCAGACACCAATGACACGAGACTGACCAATAGCACTCAGCACTCACTTGCAAAGCTCTGCCTGTCTATCATAGCTTCAGAGCAGGTGCTCCTGCCCTGGTCAAGTCATGCCAAGGTTGCTTCCCAGTCCTGCAGCTCTTGCCAGGATTGCACGTGGTTACCTAAATAACCAACCTCATTCTTTCTAGAAATTACCATATTATTGATATTGGAGTCTTAAGTACTATAAGCTACATTTGAATCAGAAAACTACTTTCGACATTATTTTCTATGAGGGAAAATATTTTCATTTTCATTGCTGCTGAATCCAATCTTTGCTCTTAAAAAAGTACAACTCAACTCTTGGGGGTGAGGCAGGAGGATTATCAGTTCAAGGCTACCCTGGGATTAGGGTATGGGTTATGGTTATGGTTAGGGTTAGGGTTAGGGTTAGAATTAGGGTTAGGGTTAGGTTTAGGGTTAGGGTTATGGTTAGTGTTTGGGTTAGGGTTAGGTTTAGGGTTAGGGATATGATTAGGATTAGGGTTATGGTTTGGGTTAGGGTTAGGGTTAGGATTAGGGTTAGGGTTAATGTTAGGGTTAGGGTTAGGTTGTGAGTTAGGGTTAGGGTTAGGTTTAGGGTTTCCGTTTGGGTTGCGGTGAGTGTTAGGGTTAGGGTTAGGGTTAGTATTAGGATTAGGGTTTGGGTTTGGGTTAGGGTTAGTGTTAGTGTTAGTGTTAGGGTTTAGGTTAGGTTTAGGGTCAGGGTTTGTGATAAGGTTAGGATTTGGGTTAAGGTTAGGGTTAGGATTAGGGTTAGGGTTAGGGTTAGGGTTAGCGTTTGGTTTAGGGTTAAGTTTAGTTTATGGTTAAGGTTAGGGTTTGGGATAGGGTTAGGGTTAGTGTTAGGCTTTGGTTTAGGGTTAGGGTTAGGCTTAGGATTAGGGTTAGGGTTAGGGTTAGGTTTGTGCTAGGGTTAGGGTTAGGGTTAGGGTTTGGGTTAGGGTTAGGGTGTGCGTTTGGGTTAGGGTTAGGTTTAGGTTTAGGGTTAGGTTTAGGGATAGTGTTATAGTTTTGATTCTGGTTATGGTTCGGGTTTAGGGTTAGGTTTAGTGTTAGGGTTAGGGTTAGGGTTAAGGTTTGGGTTATGGTTAGGTTTAGGCTTAGGGTTAGGGTTAGTGTTAGGTTTAGGTTTAATGTTCGGGTTAGTGTTAGGGTTAGGTATAGGGTTAGTGTTAGGTTAGGTTTAGGGTTAGGGTTAGGCTTAGGGTTAGGGTTAGTGTTAGGTTTAGGTTTAATGTTTGGGTTGGTGTTAGGGTTAGGTATAGGGTTAGTGTTAGGTTAGGTTTAGGGTTAGGGTTAGGGTTAGGGTTAGGGTTAGTAGAGGTAGGCTTTGTAGTAGAGGTCCTGTTTGTGGAGGGCCTGGGAAGGTCCAGTAGGCCACACCACCTTCTCCCCTCCTCCTCCCATCTTCTCCTGGCTGCTTCTTTTTGTCAAACACTAGAACTTTGACCTAAAGTCAACTAAATCTCTCCAAACTGGTCACACAAACACTAGAGCCTACCAACAAGAAACCTCTGTGTTTCAGCAACTCATCTTAGAGGGCTTTGTCACCTAGCAACACCCTAAACAATGCTTTGCCAAGTCACTGCTTCTTCCAGTTCCAGAATCTTAGTCCAAGATTCTGTGACCTCAGCACTCCTGCTCACATCAGACACCAATGACAGGAGACTGACCAATAGCCCTCAGCACTCACTTGCAATGCACTGCCTGTCTATCATAGCTTCAGAGCAGGTGCTCCTCCCCTGGTCAAGTCATGCCAAGGATGCTTCCCAGTCCTGCAGCTCTTGCCAGGATTGCACATAGTTACCTAAATAACCAACCTCATTCTTTCTAGAAATTACCATATTATTGATATTGGATTCTTAAGTACTATAAGATACATTTGAATCAGAAAACTACTTTGGACATCGTTTTCTATGAGGGAAAATATTTTCCTTTTTCATTGTTACTGAATCCAATCTTTGCACTTAAAAAAGTACAACTCAACTCTTGGGGGTGAGTCAGGAGGATTATCAGTTCAAGGCTACCCTGGGATTAGGGTATGGGTTATGGTTATCGTTAGGGTTAGGGTTAGGTTTAGAATTAGGGTTAGGATTAGGTTTAGTGTTAGGGTTAGGGTTAGTGTTTGGGTTAGGGTTAGGTTTAGTTTTAGGGTTACGATTAGGATTAGGGTTAAGGTTTAGGTTAGGGTTGGGGTTAGGATTAGGGTTAGGGTTAGGGTTTGGATTAGAGTTAGGGTTAGGGTTAGGGTATGAGTTAGTGTTAGGGTTAGGTTTAGGGTTTGGTTTTAGTTAGGGTTAGGGTTAGGGTTAGTGTTAGGTTTAGGTGAGGGTTACTGTTGGGGTTTGGGTTAGGGTTAGGGTAAGGTTTAGGGTTAGGGTTTGGGTTAGGGTTTGGGTGAGGGTTAGTGTTAGGTTATGGTTTGGGTTACGGTTAGGGTTAGGGTTAGGGTTAGGTTTAGGGTTTGGGTTAGGTTGAGGTTAGGGTTAATGTTAGGGTTTGGGTTCGGATTAGGTTTAGGGTTTGGGTTAGAGTTACGGTTAGAGTTAGGGTTAGAGATAGGGTTAGGGTTAGAGTATGGGTTATGTTTAGGGTTAGGGTGAGGTTAGGGTTTGGGATTGGGTTTGGGTTAGGTTAGGATTAGGGTTAGGGTTAGGGTTTGGGTTAGGGTTAGAATTAGGGTTAGAGTTATGGTATGGGTTAGGGTTAGGGATAGGGTTAGGGTTAGGGTTAGGGTTAGGGTTAGGGTTAGGGTTTGGGTTTGGGTTCGGTTTAGGTTTAGGGTTAGGGTTTGGATTCGGGTTAGTGTCAGGATTAGGGTTTGG
>JAJHUQ010000032.1:10442500-10447500 GCA_035773235.1 Eospalax fontanierii
ACTTTTAGGGTTAGGGTTAGGGTTTGGGTTTGGATTAGGTTTAGGGTTAGGGTTTGCATTTGGGTTAGGGTCAGGGTTAGGGTTAGGGTTTGGGTTAGGGTTAGGGTTAGGGTTAGGGTTAGGGTTAGTGCAAGGGTTAGGGTTTGGTTTTGGGTTTGTTTTAGGGTTAGGGTTAGGGTTTGGTTTAGGGTTTGTGTTAGGGTTAGGTTTAGGGTTTGGTTTAGGGTTAGGGTTAGGGTTAAAGTTAGGGTTTGTGTTTAGGTTACTTTTAGGGTTAGGGTTAGGGTTTGGGTTAGGGTTAGTGTCAGGATTAGGGTTTGGGTTAGGGTTAGGGTGAGGGTTAGGGTTAGGGTTAGGGTTAGGATTAGGGATATGGTTATGGTTAGGGTTAGGGTTAGGATTAGGGTTACGGTTAGGAATAGGATTAGGTTTTGGGTTAGGGTTAGAGTTAGGGTTAGGGTTAGGATTTGGGTTTGGGTTAGGATTAGGTTTAGGGTTAGGGTTAGGGTGAGGGTTAGGGTTAGGGTTAGGGTTAGGATTAGGGATATGGTTATGGTTAGGGTTAGGGTTAGGATTAGGGTTACGGTTAGGAATAGGATTAGGTTTTGGGTTAGGGTTAGAGTTAGGGTTAGGGTTAGGATTTGGGTTTGGGTTAGGATTAGGTTTAGGGTTAGGGTTAGGGTTAGGTTTAGGGTTAGGGTTAGGGTTAGCGTTAGGTTTAGGGTTAGGGTTAGGGTTAGGGTTAGGTTTATGGTTAGCTTTAGGCTTTGGTTTGGGTTAGTGTTAGGGTTAAGGTTAGGGTTGGGTTAGGTTTAGGTTTTGGTTTATGGTTAGGTTTAGGGTTAGGGTTTGGGTTAGGGTTAAGGTTAGGGTTAGGGTTAGGGTTAGTGTTAGGGTTTGGGTTTGGGTTAGGGTTAGGTTTACGGTTAGGGTTAGGGTAAGGGTTAGGGTTTGGGTTAGGTTTTCGGTTAGTGTTAGGGTTAGGTTTAGGGTTAGTGTTAGGTTTTGGGTTAGGGCTAGGTATAGGGCTAGGGGTTGTCGGTTAGTGGTTAGGCTTAGTGTTAGGGTTAGGGTTAGGGTTAGTGTCAGGGTTTGGGTTTGGGTTATGGTTAGGGTCAGGGTTAGGGTTTTGGTTAGGGATAGGATTATGGTTTGGATTAGTGTTAGTGTTAGGTTAGGGTGTGGGTTAGGGTTAGGTTTAGGGTTTGGGTTAGGGTTAGGTTTAGGGTTTGGGTTAGGGTTAGGGTTAGGGTTGGGGTTAGGGTTTGGGTTAGGGTTAGGGTTTGGGATAGGGTTTCGGTTTGGGTTAGGTTCAGGCTTAGTTTTAGGGTTAGGGTGAGGGTTAGTGCTCGAAGTTATGGGTTAGGGGTTAGGGTTAGTGTTACGGTTAGGGGTAGGGTTAGTGTTAGGGTTTGGGATTGAGTTAGGGTTAGGGTCAGGGTTAGGGTTTTGGTTAGGGTTAGGATTAAGGTTTGGGTTAGGATTAGTGTTAGGTTAGGTTTTGGGTTAGGGTTAGGTTTAGCGTTTCGTTTAGTGTTAGGGTTAGGGTTAGGGTTAGCTTTAGGCTTTGGTTTGGGTTAGTGTTAGGGTTAAGGTTAGGGTTTGGGTTAGGGTTAGGTTTTGGGTTATGGTTAGGTTTAGGGTTAGGGTTTGGGTTAGGGTAAAGGTTAGGGTAAGGGTTAGTGTTAGGGTTAGGGTTTGGGTTAGGTTGGGTTAGGGTTAGGGTTAGGGTTTGGGTTTGGGTTAGGTTTAGGGTTAGGGTTTGCGTTTGGATTAGGGTGAGGGTTAGGGTTAGGGTTTGGGTTAGGGTTAGGGTTAAGGTTAAGGTTAGGGTTAGGGTTAGTGCAAGGGTTAGGGTTTGGTTTAGGGTTTGGTTTAGGGTTAGGGTTAGGGTATGGCTTAGGGTTAGTGTTAGGGTTAGGTTTAGGGTTTGGTTAACGGTTAGGGTTAGGGTTAAAGTTAGGGTTTGTGTTTAGGTTAGTTTTAGGGTTAGGGTTAGTGTTTGGGTTAGGGTTAGTGTCAGGATTAGGGTTTGGGTTAGGGTTAGGGTGAGGGTTAGGGTTAGGGTTAGGGTTAGGATTAGGGATATGGTTACGGTTAAGGTTAGGGTTAGGATTAGGGTTACGGTTAGGAACAGGGTTAGGTTTTGGGTTAGGGTTAGGGTTAGGGTTTGGGTTAGTGTTAGGGTTAGGGTTAGGGTGGGGGTTAGGGTTTGGGTTTGGGTTAGGGTTAGGGTTAGTGTTAGGGTTAGGGTTAGTGTTTGGTTAGGGTTTGGGTTAGGGTTAGAATTAGGGTTCAAGTTACGGTATGGGTTAGGGTTAGGGATAGGGTTAGTGTTAGGGTTAGGGTTAGGGTTTGGGTTTGGGTTAGGTTTAGGGTTAGGGTTAGGGTTTGGGTTCGGATTAGTGTCAGGATTAGGTTTTGGGTTAGGGTTAGGGTGAGGGTGAGGGTTAGGGTTAGGGTTAGGATTAGGGATAGGGTTACGGTTAGGATTAGGGTTAGGACTAGGGTTACTGTTAGGATTAGTGTTAGGTTTTGGGTTAGGGTTAGAGTTAGGGTTAGGGTTTGGGATAGGGTTTTGGTTTGGGTTAGGGTTAGGCTTAGGTTTAGGGTTAGGGTGAGGGTTAGGTTTAGGGTTAGGGTTAGGGTTAGGGTTAGTGCTCGAGGTTAGGGGTTAGTGGTTAGGGTTAATGTTACAGTGAGGGGTAGGGTTTGTGTTTGGGTTTGGGATTGAGTTAGGGTTAGGGTCAGGGTTAGGGTTTTGGTTAGGGTTAGGATTAGGATTTGGGTTAGGATTAGTGTTAGGTTAGGTTTTGGGTTAGGGTTAGGTTTAGGGTTTGGTTTAATGTTAGGGTTAGTGTTAGGGTTAGCTTTAGGCTTTGGTTTTGGTTAGTGTTAGGGTTAAGTTTAATGTTTGGGTTACGGTTACGTTTTGGGTTATGGTTAGGTTTCGGGTTAGGGTTTGGTTTAGGGTAAAGGTTAGGGTAAGGGTTAGTGTTAGGGTTTGGGTTTGGGTTAGGTTGGGTTAGGGTTAGGGTTAGGGTTTGGGTTTGGGTTAAGTTTAGGTTTAGGGTTTGCGTTTGGGTTAGGGTCAGGGTTAGGGTTAGGGTTTGGGTTAGGGTTAGGGTTAGGGTTAGGGTTAGGGTTAGTGCAAGGGTTAGGGTTTGGTTTTGGGTTTGGTTTAGGGTTAGGGTTAGGGTTAAAATTAGGGTTTGTGTTTAGGTTACTTTTAGGGTTAGGGTTAGGGTTTGGGTTTGGATTAGGTTTAGGGTTAGGGTTTGCGTTTGGGTTAGGGTCAGGGTTAGGTTTAGGGTTTGGGTTAGGGTTAGGGTTAGGGTTAGTGCAAGGGTTAGGGTTTGGTTTTGGGTTTGTTTTAGGGTTAGGGTTAGGGTTTGGTTTAGGGTTTGTGTTAGGGTTAGGTTTAGGGTTTGGTTTAGGGTTAGGGTTAGGGTTAAAGTTAGGGTTTGTGTTTAGGTTACTTTTAGGGTTAGGGTTAGGGTTTGGGTTAGGGTTAGTGTCAGGATTAGGGTTTGGGTTAGGGTTAGGGTGAGGGTTAGGGTTAGGGTTAGGGTTAGGATTAGGGATATGGTTATGGTTAGGGTTAGGGTTAGGATTAGGGTTACGGTTAGGAATAGGATTAGGTTTTGGGTTAGGGTTAGAGTTAGGGTTAGGGTTAGGATTTGGGTTTGGGTTAGGATTAGGTTTAGGGTTAGGGTTAGGGTTAGGTTTAGGGTTAGGGTTAGGGTTAGCGTTAGGTTTAGGGTTAGGGTTAGGGTTAGGGTTAGGTTTATGGTTAGCTTTAGGCTTTGGTTTGGGTTAGTGTTAGGGTTAAGGTTAGGGTTGGGTTAGGTTTAGGTTTTGGTTTATGGTTAGGTTTAGGGTTAGGGTTTGGGTTAGGGTTAAGGTTAGGATTAGGGGTAGGGTTAGTGTTAGGGTTTGGGTTTGGGTTAGGGTTAGGTTTACGGTTAGGGTTAGGGTAAGGGTTAGGGTTTGGGTTAGGTTTTCGGTTAGTGTTAGGGTTAGGTTTAGGGTTAGTGTTAGGTTTTGGGTTAGGGCTAGGTATAGGGCTAGGGGTTGTCGGTTAGTGGTTAGGCTTAGTGTTAGGGTTAGGGTTAGGGTTAGTGTCAGGGTTTGGGTTTGGGTTATGGTTAGGGTCAGGGTTAGGGTTTTGGTTAGGGATAGGATTATGGTTTGGATTAGTGTTAGTGTTAGGTTAGGGTGTGGGTTAGGGTTAGGTTTAGGGTTTGGGTTAGGGTTAGGTTTAGGGTTTGGGTTAGGGTTAGGGTTAGGGTTGGGGTTAGGGTTTGGGTTAGGGTTAGGGTTTGGGATAGGGTTTCGGTTTGGGTTAGGTTTAGGCTTAGGTTTAGGGTTAGGGTGAGGGTTAGTGCTCGAAGTTATGGGTTAGGGGTTAGGGTTAATGTTACGGTTAGGGGTAGGGTTAGTGTTAGGGTTTGGGATTGAGTTAGGGTTAGGGTCAGGGTTAGGGTTTTGGTTAGGGTTAGGATTAAGGTTTGGGTTAGGATTAGTGTTAGGTTAGGTTTTGGGTTAGGGTTAGGTTTAGCGTTTCGTTTAGTGTTAGGGTTAGGGTTAGGGTTAGCTTTAGGCTTTGGTTTGGGTTAGTGTTAGGGTTAAGGTTAGGGTTTGGGTTAGGGTTAGGTTTTGGGTTATGGTTAGGTTTAGGGTTAGGGTTTGGGTTAGGGTAAAGGTTAGGGTAAGGGTTAGTGTTAGGGTTAGGGTTTGGGTTAGGTTGGGTTAGGGTTAGGGTTAGGGTTTGGGTTTGGGTTAGGTTTAGGGTTAGGGTTTGCGTTTGGATTAGGGTGAGGGTTAGGGTTAGGGTTTGGGTTAGGGTTAGGGTTAGGGTTAAGGTTAGGGTTAGGGTTAGTGCAAGGGTTAGGGTTTGGTTTAGGGTTTGGTTTAGGGTTAGGGTTAGGGTTTGGTTTAGGGTTAGTGTTAGGGTTAGGTTTAGGGTTTGGTTAACGGTTAGGGTTAGGGTTAAAGTT
>JAJHUQ010000032.1:10455000-10465000 GCA_035773235.1 Eospalax fontanierii
TTAGGGTTAGGTTTACGGTCAGGGTTAGGGTAAGGGTTAGGGTTTGGGTTAGGTTTTCGGTTAGTGTTAGGGTTAGGTTTAGGGTTAGTGTTAGGTTTTGGGTTAGGGCTAGGTATAGGGCTAGGGGTTGTCGGTTAGTGGTTAGGCTTAGTGTTAGGGTTAGGGTTAGGGTTAGTGTCAGGGTTTGGGTTTGGGTTATGGTTAGGGTCAGGGTTAGGGTTTTGGTTAGAGATAGGATTATGGTTTGGATTAGTGTTAGTGTTAGGTTAGGGTGTGGGTTAGGGTTAGGTTTAGGGTTTGGGTTAGGGTTAGGTTTAGGGTTTGGGTTAGGGTTAGGGTTAGGGTTGGGGTTAGGGTTTGGTTTAGGGTTAGGGTTTGGGATAGGGTTTCGGTTTGGGTTAGGTTTAGGCTTAGGTTTAGGGTTAGGGTGAGGGTTAGTGCTCGAAGTTATGGGTTAGGGGTTAGGGTTAGTGTTACGGTTAGGGGTAGGGTTAGTGTTAGGGTTTGGGATTGAGTTAGGGTTAGGGTCAGGGTTAGGGTTTTGGTTAGGGTTAGGATTAAGGTTTGGGTTAGGATTAGTGTTAGGTTAGGTTTTGGGTTAGGGTTAGGTTTAGCGTTTCGTTTAGTGTTAGGGTTAGGGTTAGGGTTAGCTTTAGGCTTTGGTTTGGGTTAGTGTTAGGGTTAAGGTTAGGGTTTGGGTTAGGGTTAGGTTTTGGGTTATGGTTAGGTTTAGGGTTAGGGTTTGGGTTAGGGTAAAGGTTAGGGTAAGGGTTAGTGTTAGGGTTAGGGTTTGGGTTAGGTTGGGTTAGGGTTAGGGTTTGGGTTTGGGTTAGGTTTAGGGTTAGGGTTTGCGTTTGGATTAGGGTGAGGGTTAGGGTTAGGGTTTGGGTTAGGGTTAGGGTTAGGGTTAAGGTTAGGGTTAGGGTTAGTGCAAGGGTTAGGGTTTGGTTTAGGGTTTGGTTTAGGGTTAGGGTTAGGGTTTGGTTTAGGGTTAGTGTTAGGGTTAGGTTTAGGGTTTGGTTAACGGTTAGGGTTAGGGTTAAAGTTAGGGTTTGTGTTTAGGTTAGTTTTAGGGTTAGGGTTAGTGTTTGGGTTAGGGTTAGTGTCAGGATTAGGGTTTGGGTTAGGGTTAGGGTGAGGGTTAGGGTTAGGGTTAGGGTTAGGATTAGGGATATGGTTACGGTTAAGGTTAGGGTTAGGATTAGGGTTACGGTTAGGAATAGGGTTAGGTTTTGGGTTAGGGTTAGGGTTAGGGTTTGGGTTAGTGTTAGGGTTAGGGTTAGGGTTGGGGTTAGGGTTTGGGTTTGGGTTAGGGTTAGGGTTAGTGTTAGGGTTAGGGTTAGTGTTTGGTTAGGGTTTGGGTGAGGGTTAGAATTAGGGTTCGAGTTACGGTATGGGTTAGGGTTAGGGATAGGGTTAGTGTTAGGGTTAGGGTTAGGGTTTGGGTTTGGGTTAGGTTTAGGGTTAGGGTTGGGGTTTGGGTTCGGATTAGTGTCAGGATTAGGGTTTGGGTTAGGGTTAGGGTGAGGGTTAGGTTTAGGGTTAGGGTTAGGATTAGGGATAGGGTTACGGTTAGGATTAGGGTTAGGACTAGGGTTACTGTTAGGATTAGTGTTAGGTTTTGGGTTAGGGTTAGAGTTAGGGTTAGGGTTTGGGATAGGGTTTTGGTTTGGGTTAGGGTTAGGCTTAGGTTTAGGGTTAGGGTGAGGGTTAGGTTTAGGGTTAGGGTTAGGGTTAGGGTTAGTGCTCGAGGTTAGGGGTTAGTGGATAGGGAAAATGTTACAGTGAGGGGTAGGGTTTGTGTTTGGGTTTGGGATTGAGTTAGGGTTAGGGACAGGGTTAGGGTTTTGGTTAGGGCTAGGATTAGGATTTGGGTTAGGATTAGTGTTAGGTTAGGTTTTGGGTTAGGGTTAGGTTTAGGGTTTGGTTTAATGTTAGGGTTAGTGTTAGGGTTAGCTTTAGGCTTTGGTTTTGGTTAGTGTTAGGGTTAAGTTTAATGTTTGGGTTACGGTTACGTTTTGGGTTATGGTTAGGTTTCGGGTTAGGGTTTGGTTTAGGGTAAAGGTTAGGGTAAGGGTTAGTGTTAGGGTTTGGGTTTGGGTTAGGTTGGGTTAGGGTTAGGGTTAGGGTTTGGGTTTGGGTTAGGTTTAGGTTTAGGGTTTGCGTTTGGGTTAGGGTCAGGATTAGGGTTAGGGTTTGGGTTAGGGTTAGGGTTAGGGTTAGGGTTAGGGTTAGTGCAAGGGTTAGGGTTTGGTTTTGGGTTTGGTTTAGGGTTAGGGTTAGGGTTAAAATTAGGGTTTGTGTTTAGGTTACTTTTAGGGTTAGGGTTAGGGTTTGGGTTTGGATTAGGTTTAGGGTTAGGGTTTGCGTTTGGGTTAGGGTCAGGGTTAGGGTTAGGGTTTGGGTTAGGGTTAGGGTTAGGGTTAGGGTTAGGGTTAGTGCAAGGGTTAGGGTTTGGTTTTGGGTTTGTTTTAGGGTTAGGGTTAGGGTTTGGTTTAGGGTTTGTGTTAGGGTTAGGTTTAGGGTTTGGTTTAGGGTTAGGGTTAGGGTTAAAGTTAGGGTTTGTGTTTAGGTTACTTTTAGGGTTAGGGTTAGGGTTTGGGTTAGGGTTAGTGTCAGGATTAGGGTTTGGGTTAGGGTTAGGGTGAGGGTTAGGGTTAGGGTTAGGGTTAGGATTAGGGATATGGTTATGGTTAGGGTTAGGATTAGGATTAGGGTTACGGTTAGGAATAGGATTAGGTTTTGGGTTAGGGTTAGAGTTAGGGTTAGGGTTAGGATTTGGGTTTGGGTTAGGATTAGGTTTAGGGTTAGGGTTAGGGTTAGGTTTAGGGTTAGGGTTAGGGTTAGCGTTAGGTTTAGGGTTAGGGTTAGGGTTAGGGTTAGGTTTATGGTTAGCTTTAGGCTTTGGTTTGGGTTAGTGTTAGGGTTAAGGTTAGGGTTGGGTTAGGTTTAGGTTTTGGTTTATGGTTAGGTTTAGGGTTAGGGTTTGGGTTAGGGTTAAGGTTAGGGTTGGGGTTAGGGTTAGTGTTAGGGTTGGGGTTTGGGTTAGGGTTAGGTTTACGGTTAGGGTTAGGGTAAGGGTTAGGGTTTGGGTTAGGTTTTCGGTTAGTGTTAGGGTTAGGTTTAGGGTTAGTGTTAGGTTTTGGGTTAGGGCTAGGTATAGGGCTAGGGGTTGTCGGTTAGTGGTTAGGCTTAGTGTTAGGGTTAGGGTTAGGGTTAGTGTCAGGGTTTGGGTTTGGGTTATGGTTAGGGTCAGGGTTAGGGTTTTGGTTAGGGATAGGATTATGGTTTGGATTAGTGTTAGCGTTAGGTTAGGGTGTGGGTTAGGGTTAGGTTTAGGGTTTGGGTTAGGGTTAGGTTTAGGGTTTGGGTTAGGGTTAGGGTTAGGGTTGGGGTTAGGGTTTGGGTTAGGGTTAGGGTTTGGGATAGGGTTTCGGTTTGGGTTAGGTTTAGGCTTAGGTTTAGGGTTAGGGTGAGGGTTAGTGCTCGAAGTTATGGGTTAGGGGTTAGGGTTAGTGTTACGGTTAGGGGTAGGGTTAGTGTTAGGGTTTGGGATTGAGTTAGGGTTAGGGTCAGGGTTAGGGTTTTGGTTAGGGTTAGGATTAAGGTTTGGGTTAGGATTAGTGTTAGGTTAGGTTTTGGGTTAGGGTTAGGTTTAGCGTTTCGTTTAGTGTTAGGGTTAGGGTTAGGGTTAGCTTTAGGCTTTGGTTTGGGTTAGTGTTAGGGTTAAGGTTAGGGTTTGGGTTAGGGTTAGGTTTTGGGTTATGGTTAGGTTTAGGGTTAGGGTTTGGGTTAGGGTAAAGGTTAGGGTAAGGGTTAGTGTTAGGGTTTGGGTTTGGGTTAGGTTGGGTTAGGGTTAGGGTTAGGGTTTGGGTTTGGATTAGGTTTAGGGTTAGGGTTTGCGTTTGGGTTAGGGTCAGGGTTAGGGTTAGGGTTTGGGTTAGGGTTAGGGTTAGGGTTAGGGTTAGGGTTAGTGCAAGGGTTAGGGTTTGGTTTTGGGTTTGTTTTAGGGTTAGGGTTAGGGTTTGGTTTAGGGTTTGTGTTAGGGTTAGGTTTAGGGTTTGGTTTAGGGTTAGGGTTAGGGATAAACTTAGGGTTTGTGTTTAGGTTACTTTAAGGGCTAGGGTTAGGGTTTGGGTTAGGGTTAGTGTCAGGATTAGGGTTTGGGTTAGGGTTAGGGTGAGGGTTAGGGTTAGGGTTAGGGTTAGGATTAGGGATATGGTTATGGTTAGGGTTAGGGTTAGGATTAGGGTTACGGTTAGGAATAGGATTAGGTTTTGGGTTAGGGTTAGAGTTAGGGTTAGGGTTAGGATTTGGGTTTGGGTTAGGATTAGGTTTAGGGTTAGGGTTAGGGTTAGGTTTAGGGTTAGGGTTAGGGTTAGCGTTAGGTTTAGGGTTAGGGTTAGGGTTAGGGTTAGGTTTATGGTTAGCTTTAGGCTTTGGTTTGGGTTAGTGTTAGGGTTAAGGTTAGGGTTGGGTTAGGTTTAGGTTTTGGTTTATGGTTAGGTTTAGGGTTAGGGTTTGGGTTAGGGTTAAGGTTAGGGTTAGGGTTAGGGTTAGTGTTAGGGTTTGGGTTTGGGTTAGGGTTAGGTTTAGGGTTAGGGTTAGGGTAAGGGTTAGGGTTTGGGTTAGGTTTTAGGTTAGTGTTAGGGTTAGGTTTAGGGTTAGTGTTAGGTTTTGGGTTAGGGCTAGGTATAGGGCTAGGGGTTGTCGGTTAGTGGTTAGGCTTAGTGTTAGGGTTAGGGTTAGGGTTAGTGTCAGGGTTTGGGTTTGGGTTATGGTTAGGGTCAGGGTTAGGGTTTTGGTTAGGGATAGGATTATGGTTTGGATTAGTGTTAGTGTTAGGTTAGGGTGTGGGTTAGGGTTAGGTTTAGGGTTTGGGTTAGGGTTAGGTTTAGGGTTTGGGTTAGGGTTAGGGTTAGGGTTGGGGTTAGGGTTTGGGTTAGGGTTAGGGTTTGGGATAGGGTTTCGGTTTGGGTTAGGTTTAGGCTTAGGTTTAGGGTTAGGGTGAGGGTTAGTGCTCGAAGTTATGGGTTAGGGGTTAGGGTTAGTGTTACGGTTAGGGGTAGGGTTAGTGTTAGGGTTTGGGATTGAGTTAGGGTTAGGGTCAGGGTTAGGGTTTTGGTTAGGGTTAGGATTAGGGTTTGGGTTAGGATTAGTGTTAGGTTAGGTTTTGGGTTAGGGTTAGGTTTAGCGTTTCGTTTAGTGTTAGGGTTAGGGTTAGGGTTAGCTTTAGGCTTTGGTTTGGGTTAGTGTTAGGGTTAAGGTTAGGGTTTGGGTTAGGGTTAGGTTTTGGGTTATGGTTAGGTTTAGGGTTAGGGTTTGGGTTAGGGTAAAGGTTAGGTAAGGGTTAGTGTTAGGGTTAGGGTTTGGGTTAGGTTGGGTTAGGGGTAGGGTTAGGGTTTGGGTTTGGGTTAGGTTTAGGGTTAGGGTTTGCGGTTGGGTTAGGGTGAGGGTGAGGGTTAGGGTTTGGGTGAGGGGTAGGGTTAGGGTTAAGGTTAGGGTTAGGGTTAGTGCAAGGGTTAGGGTTTGGTTTAGGGTTTGGTTTAGGGTTTGGTTTAGGGTTAGTGTTAGGGTTAGGTTTAGGGTTTGGTTAACGGTTAGGGTTAGGGTTAAAGTTAGGGTTTGTGTTTAGGTTAGTTTTAGGTTTAGGGTTAGGGTTTGGGTTAGGGTTAGTGTCAGGATTAGGGTTTGGGTTAGGGTTAGGGTGAGGGTTAGGGTTAGGGTTAGGGTTAGGATTAGGGATATGGTTATGGTTAAGGTTAGGGTTAGGATTAGGGTTACGGTTAGGAATAGGGTTAGGTTTTGGGTTAGGGTTAGGGTTAGGGTTTGGGTTAGTGTTAGGGTTAGGGTTAGGGTTGGGGTTAGGGTTTGGGTTTGGGTTAGGGTTAGGGTTAGTGTTAGGGTTAGGGTTAGTGTTTGGTTAGGGTTTGGGTTAGGGTTATGGTTAGGTTTAGGGTTTGGTTTAGTTCTGGGGTTAGGGTTAGTGTTATGGTTAGGGTTTGGGTTTGGGTTAGGGTTAGGGTTAGGGTTAGGTTTTGGGTTAGTGTTAGTGTTAGGGTTAGGGTTAGAGTTAGGGTTATGTTTGGGTTAGGGTTAGTGTTAGGTTTAGGGTTAGGGTTTGGGTTTGTGTTAGGTTTAGGGTTAAGGATTGGGTTTGGGTTAGGGTGAGGGTTAGGTTTAGGGTTTGGGTTAGGGTTAGGGTTGCGGTTAGGGTTAGGGTTAGTGCAAGGTTTAGGGTTTGGTTTAGGGTTAGGTTTAGGGTTAGGGTAAGGCTTTGGTTTAGGGTGAGTGTTAGGGTTAGGTTTAGGGTTAGGGTTAGGGTTAAGGTTAGGGTTTGGGTTTAGGTTAGTTTTAGGGTTAGGGTTAGGGTTTGGGTTAGGGTTAGTGTCAGGATTAGGGTTTGGGTTAGGGTTAGTGTGAGGGTTAAGGTTAGGGTTAGGGTTAGGATTAGGGATAGGATTACGGTTAGGGTTAGGGTTAGAATTAGGGTTACGGTTAGCATTAGGTTTAGGGTTAGGGTTAGGGCTAGAGGTTAGGGGTTAGGGGTTAGGCTTAGTGTTAGGGTTAGGGATAGGGTTAGTGTTAGGGTTTGGGTTTGAGTTAGGGTTAGGGTCAGTGTTAGGGTTTTGGTTAGGGTTAGGATTACGGTTTGGGTTAGGGTTAGTGTTAGGTTAGGTTTTGGGTTAGGTTTAGGTTTAGGGTTTGGGTTAGGGTTAGGGTTAGGTTTTGGGTTAGGGTTAGGATTAGGGTTGGTGTTAGGTTTTGTGTTTGGTTTAGTGTTAGGATTAGTTTTAGGGTTAGGGTTTGGGTTTGGTTTAGGTTTTGGTTTTAGTTAGTGTTAGGATTAGGGTTTGGGTTAGGGTAAGGGTTATGGTTTGGGTTAGGTTTAGGGTTTGGTTTTAGTTAGGGTTAGGGTTAGGGTTAGTGTGAGGTTTAGGTGAGGGTTACTGTTTGGGTTTGGGTTAGGGTTAGGGTAAGGTTTAGGGTTAGGGTTTGGGTTAGGGTTTGGGTGAGGGTTAGTGTTAGGTTATGGTTTGGGTTAGGGTTAGGGTTAGGGTTAGGGTTAGGGTTAAGTTTAGGGTTTGGGTTAGGGTGAGGTTAGGGTTAATGTTAGTGTTTGGGTTAGGATTAGGTTTAGGGTTTGGGTTAGAGTTAGGGTTAGAGTTAGGTTTAGAGGTAGGGTTAGGGTTAGAGTTTGGGTTAGGTTTAGGGTTAGGGTGAGGTTAGGGTTTGCGTTTGGGTTTGGGTTAGGTTAGGATTAGGGTTAGGGTTAGGGTTTGGGTTAGGTTAGAATTAGGGTTAGAGTTACGGTATGGGTTAGGGTTAGGGATAGGGTTAGGGTTAGGGTTAGGGTTAGGGTTAGGGTTTGGGTTTGGGTAAGGTTTAGGGTTAGGGTTAGGGTTTGGGTTCACGTTAGTGTCAGGATTAGGGTTTGGGTTAGGGTTAGGGTGAGGGTTAGGGTTAGGGTTAGGGTTAGGATTAGGGATAGGGTTACGGTTAGGATTAGGGTTAGGACTAGGGTTACTGTTAGGATTAGTGTTAGGTTTTGGCTTAGGGTTAGAGTTAGGGTTAGGGTTTGGGATAGGGTTTCGGTTTGGGTTAGGGTTAGGCTTAGGTTTAGGGTTAGGGTGAGGGTTAGGTTTAGGGTTAGGGTTAGGGTTAGTGCTCGAGGTTAGGGGTTAGGGGTTAGGGTTAGTGTTACGATTAGGGGTAGGGTTAGTGTTAGAGTTTGGGATTGCGTTAGGTTTAGGGTCAGGGTTAGGGTTTTGGTTAGGGTTAGGATTAGGGTTTGGGTTAGGATTAGTGTTAGGTTAGGTTTTGGGTTAGGGTTACGTTTAGGGTTTCGTTTAGTGTTAGGGTTAGGGTTAGCGTTAGCTTTAGGCTTTGGTTTGGGTTAGTGTTAGGGTTAAGGTTAGGGTTTGGGTTAGGGTTAGGTTTTGGGTTCGGGTTAGGGTTTGGTTTAGGGTTAGTGTTAGGGTTAGGTTTAGGGTTTGGTTTAGGGTTAGGTTTAGGGTTAAAGTTAGGGTTTGTGTTTAGGTTAGTTTTAGGGTTAGGGTTAGGGTTTGGGTTAGGGTAAATGTTAGGGTAAGGGTTAGTGTTAGCGTTTGGGTTTGGGTTAGGTTGGGTTAGGGTTAGGGTTAGGGTTTGGGTTTGGGTTAGGTTTAGGGTTAGGGTTTGCGTTTGGGTTAGGGTGAGGGTTAGGGTTAGGGTTTGGGTTAGGGTTAGGGTTAGGGTTAGGGTTAGGGTTAGTGCAAGGGTTAGGGTTTGGTTTAGGGTTTGGTTTAGGGTTAGGGTTAGGGTTTGGGTTAGGGTTAGGGTTAGGGTTGGGGTTAGGGTTTGGGTTTGGGTTGGGGTTAGGGTTAGTGTTAGGGTTAGGGTTAGGGTTTGGGTTAGGGTTTGGGTTAGGGTTATGGTTAGGTTTAGGGTTTGGTTTAGTTCTTGTGTTAGGGTTAGTGTTATGGTTAGGGTTTGGGTTTGGGTTAGGGTTAGGGTTGGGGTTAGGGTTTGGGTTTGGGTTAGGGTTAGGGTTAGTGTTAGGGTTAGGATTAGTGCAAGGGTTAGGGTTTGGTTGAGGGTTTGGTTTAGGGTTAGGGTTAGGTTTTGGGTTAGGTTAGTGTTAGGGATGGGGTTAGGGTTTGGGTTTGGGTTAGGGTTAGGGTTAGTGTTAGGGTTAGGGTTAGGGTTAGGGTTAGGGTTAGGGTTTGGGTTTGGGTTAGTTTTAGGGTTAGGGTTAGGGTTTGGTTTAGGGTTAGTGTCAGGATTAGGGTTTGGGTTAGGGTTAGGGTGAGGGTTAGGGTTAGGGTTAGTGTTAGGATTAGGGATATGATTACGGTTAGGGTTAGGGTTAGGATTAGGGTTACGGTTAGGAATAGGGTTAGGTTTTGGGTTAGGGTTAGAGTTAGGGTTAGGGTTAGGGTTTGGGTTTGGGTTAGGATTAGGTTTAGGGTTATTGTTAGGGTTAGGTTTAGGGTTAGGGTTAGGGTTAGCGTTAGGTTTAGGGTTAGGGTTAGGGTTAGGGTTAGGGTTATGGTTAGCTTTAGGCTTTGGTTTGGGTTAGTGTTAGGGTTAAGGTTAGGGTTGGGTTAGGTTTAGGTTTTGGTTTATGTTTAGGTTTAGGGTTAGGGTTTGGGTTAGGGTTAAGGTTAGGGTTAGGGTTAGGGTTAGTGTTAGGGTTTGGGTTTGGGTTAGGGTTAGGTTTAGGGTTAGGGTTAGGGTAAGGGTAAGGGTTTGTGTTAGGTTTTGTGTTAGTGTTAGGGTTAGGTTTAGGGTTAGTGTTAGGTTTTAGGTTAGGGTTAGGTATAGGGCTAGGGGTTGTCGATTAGTGGTTAGGCTTAGTGTTAGGGTTAGGGTTAGGGTTAGTGTCAGGGTTTGGGTTTGGGTTATGGTTAGGGTCATTGTTAGGGTTTTGGTTAGGGATAGGATTATGGTTTGGATTAGTGTTAGTGTTAGGTTAGGGTGTGGGTTAGGGTTAGGTTTAGGGTTTGGGTTAGGGTTAGGTTTAGGGTTTGGGTTAGGATTAGGGTTTGGGTTAGGGTAAGTGTTATGGTTTGGGTTAGGTTTAGGGTTTGGTTTTAGTTAGGGTTAGGGTTAGGGTTAGTGTGAGGTTTAGGTGAGGGTTACTGTTTGGGTTTGGGTTAGGGTTAGGGTAAGGTTTAGGGTTAGGGTTTGGGTTAGGGTTTGGGTGAGGGTTAGTGTTAGGTTATGGTTTGGGTTAGGGTTAGGGTTAGGGTTAGGGTTAGGGTTAGGTTTAGGGTTTGGGTTAGGGTGAGGTTAGGGTTAATGTTAGTGTTTGGGTTAGGATTAGGTTTAGGGTTTGGGTTAGAGTTAGGGTTAGAGTTAGTGTTAGAGGTAGTGTTAGGGTTAGAGTTTGGGTTAGGTTTAGGGTTAGGGTAAGGTTAGGGTTTGGGTTTGGGTTTGGGTTAGGTTAGGATTAGGGTTGGGGTTAGGGTTTGGGTTAGGTTAGAATTAGGGTTAGAGTTACGGTATGGGTTAGGGT